>JASTWF010002143.1:0-37178 GCA_030390025.1 Squalus acanthias | reverse complement strand
CATCACAGCGCGTCACTGGGACCCACATTAATATTAATGACCGACATCAACAGGCAAAGGAGCCCCTCTTCCTTCTCTCTACAAAAAAACTATTGCTTCTTAAACTATTCCGGAATCGTCTACGATGTCATATGCCTGCGTCTCAGCTCTGTGCTGATCTCAGCCAGTACTGGGGGAGGGGCTTACTTATTGGCCTCAGTGCCCATGGGTAGAAATAGGTCAGGGTTCGCCACTTCACCCCCACCCCCCAACCACAAAGACTGGCCATTGACTCCCTGCTGCAAAGTGCATATGTGGACGTTAGGAAGGATTGGGCTTGGTGGTGAAGCCCCCTGCAGGTGAATAGTCAAATCTTAAGGAGGTGCTGGTGCTCATGCCTGTACCGACTCTTTCAACTGTGCCGACTATTCAATTAGTCCCACTCCCCTGCTCTTTCCCCATAGCCTTGCAAATTTCAAGTATATATCCAATTTCCTTTCGAAAGTTACATTTGAATCTGCTTCCACCACCTTTTCAGGCAGTGCATTCCAGATCAGAACAACTGGCTGCATAAAAGATATTCTCCTCATCTCCACTCTGATTCTTTTGCCAATTATCTTACATTTGTGCCCTCTAGTTACTGAACCATGCACCAGTTGAAACAGTTTCTCCTATTTACTCCATCTCATCCCCTGATAATTTTCAATACCTCGATTAAATCTCTCCTTAACCTTCTCTGCTCTGAGAATAATCCCAGCTTTTCTAGTCTCTCCACATAACTGAAGTCCTTTATCCCTGGTATTTTTCTGGTAAATCTCCTCTGCACCCTCTTCAAGGCCTTGACATCCTTCCTAAAGTGTTGTTCCCAGAATTAGACACAATGCGCCAGCCGGGGCGTAACAACAACAACAACGTGTATTTATATAGCGCCCTTGACATAGTAAAACGTCCCACGGCGCTGCACAGGAGTATTTTAAGACAACAAATTTGACACCGATCCACATAAGGATAAATTAGGGCAGGTGACCAAAAGCTTCGTCAAAGATGTAGGCTTTAAGGAGCGTCTTAAAGGAGGAAAGAGAGGCGGACAGGTTTAGGGAGGGAATTCCAGAGCTTAGGGCCTAGGCAACAGAAGGCACGGCCACCAAAGGTTGAGCGATTATAATCAGGGATGCTCAAGAGGGCAAAATTAGAGGAGCACAGATATCTCGGGCGGGGGGGTTGTGGGACTGGAGGAGATTACAGTGATAGGAAGGGGCAAGGCTATGGAGGGATTTGAAAACAAGGATGAGAATTTTGAAATCGAGGCGCTGCTTAACCGGGAGCCAATGTAGGTCAGCGAGCACAGGGGTGATGGGTGAACGGGACTTGGTGTGAGTTAGGACACGGGCAGCCGAGATTTGGATGACCTCAAGTTTACGTAGGGTGGAATGTGGGAGGCCAGCCAGGAGTGCGTTGAAATAGTCAAGTCTAGAGGTAACAAAGGCATGGATGAGGGTTTCAGCAGCGGATGAGCTGAGGCAGGGGCGGAGACGGGCGATGTTACGGAGGTGGAAGTAGGCGGTCTTTGTTATGCTGTGGATATGTGGTCGGAAGCTCATTTCGGGGTCAAATATGACAGCAAAGTTGCGAACAGTGTGGTTCAGCCTCAGACAGATGTTAGAGAGAGGGATGGACTCAGTGTCTAAGGAATGGAGTTCGTGGCAGGGACCGAAAACAATGGCTTCGGTCTTCCCAATATTTAATTTGAGAAAATTTTTGCTCACCCAGAACTGGATGTCAGACAAGCAGTTTGACAATTTATACACCGTGGAGGGGTCAAGAGAAGAGGTAGTGAGGTAGAGCTGGGTGTCGTCAGCGTACATGTGGAAACTGACGCTGTGTTTTCGGATGATGTCACCAAGGGGCAACATGTAGATGAGAAATAGGAGGAGGCCAAGGATAGATCCTTGGGGGACACCAGAGGTAACGATGCGGGAGTGGGAAGAGAAGCCGTTGCAAGTGATTCTCTGGCTACGGTTAGTTAGATAAGAATTGAACCAGGTGAGTGCAGTCCCACCCAGCTGGACGACGGTGGAGAGGCGTTGGAGGAGGATGGAGTGGTCAACCGTGTCAAAGGCTGTAGACAAGTCAAGAAAGACAAGGAGGGATAGTTTACCTTTGTCACAGTCACAAAGGATGTCATTTGTGACTTTGATGAGAGCCGTTTCGGTACTGTGGCAAAGGTGGAAACCTGATTGGAGGGATTCAAACATGGAATTGCGGGAAAGATGGGCACGAATTTGGGAGGCAACAACACGTTCAAGGACTTTTAGGAGGAAAGGGAGGTTGGAGATGGGGCGGTAGTTTGCAAGGACGGAGGGATCAAGGTTTATTTTTTTGAGGAGAGGGGTGATGACGGCAGATTTGAGGGAGAGGGGACAGTACCTGAGGAGAAAGAACCGTTAACAATATCAGCTAACATGGGAGCCAGAAAAGGAAATTGGGTGGTCAGCAGTTTGGTGGGAATAGGGTCGAGGGAGCAGGAAGTGGGTCTCATGGACAAGATGAGCGCGGAGAGGTCATGAGGGGAGATCGGAGAGAAACTGGAGAAGGATGTGAGTTCAGGGCTAGGGCAGGGGGGAACCTTAGAGGAAGTTTGGTCCAGTGGGCTAGGGGAAGGAAGGGAAGTGGCAGAGGCAGCTGAACGGATGGTCTCAATCTTAGAGACAAAGAAGTCCATGAGCTCATCACATTTGTTATCGGAGGTGAGGGTGGAGGAGACAGGGGAGAGGGATTTAAGAAGACGGTTAGCAGTAGAGAATAGGAGCTGGGGTTTATCTTTGCATTCCAGAATGATTCTGGAATAGTGAGCAGTTTTGGCAGACGAGAGCAGGACCCGATAATGCTTTATGTGGTCCAGCCAGATCTGGCGGTGAATGGCTAAACCAGTTGTCCACCATATCCATTCAAGTCTGTGTCCCTTGGACTTAAGGGAGCGAAGATGAGAGCCATACCAGGGGGAACGGCCAGGGTGAGAGAGGGTAATTGTTTTAATAGGGACTAGGGCATCAAAGATAGTGATGAGGTTGTGGTTGAGCAGATCGGTAGCTGCAGAAATATCATGATGAATGGAGGGCCAGAGGCTGGACAGTTGGAATTTCATAAGTGCAGTTATAAGAGAGTTGGGAGAGAGTTTTTTGCAGGGGCGGACACAGAAAGAAGTAGGGTTGGAGGAGGTGGGTGGAAGGGGGATGTGGGTGGAGAGTGATACGAGGAAATGGTCAGAGATGGCCTTATCTGCAATTGACACAATGGAAGTAGCGAGGCCACGAGAGATGGCAAGGTCGAGGGGATGGCCGTGAGTATGGGTTGGGGAGTTTACATGGAGGGAGAGATTAAGGGAGGATAGGAGGCTAGTGAACTCAGAGGAGAGAGAGCATGATGAATTGAGATGGAGGTTGAAATCACCGAGGATGAGTAGTCACTCGGTGCAGAGGCTGAGGGAGGAGAACAGTGAAGATATCTCGGTAATAACATTTTTATGGTACTTGGGTGGGCGGTAGAGAATGAGAATTTTAAATGAGAGGTGAGAGGGGCCGAATAAGGTGAGATGCTCAAAGGAGGAGAAAGTGCCGGAGGAATAGGGAGACAGACCAAGGTGTGATTTGGTGATGAGAGCCACACCGCCACCACAGTGGTCTGCCGGGGCAAGTGGTGGAAGGTATAGCCAGGTGGGGAGGCTTCATTTAAGGGTAAGGTGTCATCACCCCTCAACCAAGTTTCCGTCAGGGCCATGATGTCGATGCAATCATCCACGATAAGCTCATGGATGGCAAGGGTCTTGTTCGCAAGTGAACGGACATTCTGGAGGGAGATGAGGAGAGGGTCGGTGATGGCTGCCCCACTGCCAGTATCCACTGGGTCAGCGCTGGGGGGGGGGGTGAGTTGGACGGGGAGAAGATTGGCAAGATTAGCCCCCAGTGGGCGCGCTGGGCGGGAAGGTCGGCGAGAGAGTAGAATTGGACAGTTGGGGTTGCTGCTCATAAGGCGGCAGCGACGAGTGCCTCGATGGGCCCTTGGTAGGATGCCAAGAGAGGCACAGAGGGAAGCTGTGGGCTTATCTAAGAGGGAGTCAAGCCTGGGATGGCGGCAGGAGAGTAGGAAGGTCGAAGAGTACTGAAGGATTGGAGTAGGGATTTGGGAGGGCAGAGTATCCGAGAGAGGAGAGATGAAAGGAGGCATGATGACAGGAGTGTGCAGTCAGGGAGGGATAGAGAGAAAAGGAAAATAGGGGGAAAAAGTGGAATGGCTCGGGTCCGGAGCGGCAGCCAAAGTGTGCACGCGAATGTACATGGGGAAAGCTCAGGTTACATAGGCCTGTTTAAATGTAATAATTTAAAATGTAATGGGAGAGAGGGAGGGGGAGAGGGAGGGAGGGGGAGGGGGAGAGGGAGGGAGGGGGAGAGGGAGGGAGGGGCAGGGGGAGAGGGAGGGAGGGGGAGAGAATTCCAAAGATTCACGACCCTCTGGGAGAAGAAATTTCTCCTCATTTCCGATTTAAATGGGTGCCCCCTTATTCTGAAATTATGCCCCCTAGTTCTAGATTCCCCCACGAGGGGAAACATCCTCTCTGCATCTACCCTGTCAAGCCCCTTCAGAAACTTATGGGGGAAATTCGGTTGCTTTGCGCCTCCCGTTAGTTCCCTAAGAGGGCGCTAATGGGGCGCATAGCAACTAGTGCCCGGGCGCGGCGACATTTGCGCCGCTCGTGAAATTGACCAGACATTTTGCGGCGGCGCTAAACACTACCGCCATGATCTCCTGCACCCGCAGATCATGACATCAGTCGAGCGTGCAACGCCCCGGTAGCGCCCTGGACCGGATATTGAGTGGCGCCCCCAGCCTTACCGCCTGCCGCTAGCAACGACAGGTTGAGGGGAGCGTTTTGCAGTCGGGAAGGGACTGGGGGAGCGCTATTTAAAGGCGACCGCTTCCTGCCTTTTTTTGTCAGCGACATTTTTGCACCACGCATTCTGAGAGAGAGAGAGAGAGACTTCTGGAGAGATTCAACGCTGTGTGAAGGAGTTTTGGGTACTGAGCAGTACTTTGCAGGTTCATTTTGATTTGACCTTCCTTGCATCGATTTAGAAGAGACTATGGGGGCTGCACTCTGAGCTCTTTCCCTGAGCCTCTCCATTGTTCTTTCCAGCAGATTTGATGTACAGGTCTCTCCAGGCCGAGATTCAAGGTTGCAATGAGCAGGGTGTGGATGGAGAGTAAGATCGACCCTCCCCTTTAAGAACTGGCCGGCGCCATTGTGTCTGTGTTCCATTGCTGACTGACATCACGTGAGCTTCGCCAGCACTCTGAGTTAGCGCCTCGCTCCTCGGCGTTAGCGCCTTAAGACAGGTGTGTAGCTCCTGATTTAGCGCTCCAATCACCTCCAGGGGCGATAGAAGCCAAATTTGCAGTCGGAGGCGATAACTAGCGCCCGGCCGATAACTGCGCCCCAAACAGGGCGATACCGAATTTCTCCCCCATATGCTTCAATAAGATCCCCTCTCATTCTTCTGAACTCCAATGAGTATAGGTCCAACCTGCTCAACCTTTCTTCATAAGACAACCCCTTCATTTCCAGAATCAACCTCATGAACCTTCTCTGAACTGCCTCCAATGCAAGTATATCCTTCCTTAAGTAAGGAGACCGGAACTGTACGCAGTACTCCAGGTATTGTCTCACCAACGCCTGTACAGTTGTAACAGGACTTCACTACTTTTATACTCCATTCCCTTTGCAATAAAGACCAACACTCCATTTGCCTTCTTAATTACTTACTGTACCTGCATGCTAACTTTTTGTGATTCATGTACAAGGACCTCCAGATCCCCCTCTACCTCAGCATTTTGTAATCTCTCCCCATTTAAATAATAATTTGCTTTTTTATTTTTCCTACCAAAGTGGATAACCTCGCATTTTCCCACATTAATCTCCATCTGCCAGATTTTTGCCCACTCACTTAACCTATCTATATCCCTTTGGAGATTCTTTGCGTCCTCCACACAATTTGCTTTCCCACCTATTTTTGGATCATCAGCAAATTTGGCTACATTACATTCGGTCCCTTCATCCAAGTCATTAATATAGATTGTAAATAGTTGAGGCCCCAGCACTGATCCCTGCGGCATCCCACTAGTTACAGTTTGCCAACCTGAAAATGACCCATTTATCCCGACTCTCTGTTTTCTGTTAGTTAGCCAATCCTCTATCCATGCTAATATATTACCCCCAACCCCGTGAGCTCTTATCTTGTGCAGTAACCTTTTATGTGGCACCTTATCGAATACCTTCTGGAAATCCAAATACACGACATTTACTGGTTCCCCTTTATCCACCCTGCTCGTTACATCCTCAAAGAACTCCAGCAAATTTGTCAAACATGATTTCCCTTTCATAAAACCATGCTGACTCTGCTTGACTATATTATGATTTTCTAAATGTCCTGCTACCACTTCCTTAATGATGGACTCCAGCATTTTCTCAATGACAGATGTTAGGCTAACTGGCCGATAGTTGCCTACTTTCTGTCTCCCTCCTTTATTAAATAGGGGCGTTACATTTGCGGTTTTCCAGTCCGCTGGGACCTCTCCAGAATCCAGGGAATTTTGGTAGATTACAACCAATGCATCCACTATCTCTGCAGCCACCTCTTTTAAGACTCTGGGATGCAGGCCATCGGGTCCAGGGGACTTGTCCACCTTTAGTTCCATTAGTTTGCCTAGTACTTTCTCTCTAGTGATAGTGATTGTTTTAAGTTCCCCCACCACCCCAATAGCCCCTTGATTATCTATTATTGGGATGCTTTTAGTATCTTCTACCGTGAAGACCGATACAAAATATTTGTTCAAGGTCTCCGCCATTTCCCTGTTTCCCATTACTTTAGCTACTCTCTTCCTTTCTGTATACCTGTAGAAGCTCTTACTGTCTGTTTTTATATTTCTTGCTAGCTTACTCTCATAAGCTATCTTCTCTCTCTTTAAAATTTTTTTAGTCGTCCTTTGCTGGTTTTTAAAAATGTCCCAATCCTCTGGCCTTCCACTATTCTTCGCAACATTGTATGCTTTTGTTTTCAATTTGATACCATCCTTTACTTCCTTAGTTAGCCACGGATGGTTAATCCTTCTCTTAGAGTCTTTCTTTCTCACTGGAATATATCTTTGCTGAGAGTCATGAAATATCTCCTTAAATGTTTGCCACTGCTTTTCTACAGTTTTACCCTGTAATATATTTTCCCAGTCCACTTTAACTAAGTCTGCCTTCATACCTTTGTAATTACCTTTGTTTAAGTTCAGGACACTAGTTTGAGACCTAGCTTTCTCACCCTCAAACTGAATTTGAAATTCTACCATGCTATGATCACTCTTCCCAAGAGGATCCTTCACTTCGAGATCATTAATTAATCCAGCCTTGTTACACATTACCAGATCTAAAATAGTCTTCTCCCTGGTTGGTTCCACAATGTATTGTTCCAAGAAACCATCCCGTATACACTCTAAGAACTCTTCCTCAAGTCCACCTTTGCCAATTTACTTTGTCCAATCAATATGAAGATTAAAATCTCCCATGATTATAGCCGTACCTTTCTTACAAGCCTCTATTATTTCTTGATTTATACTCTGTCCTACAGTGTGGCTACTGTTTGGGGGCCTGTAGACCACTCCCACCAGTGACTTCTTACCCTTATTATTTCTTATCTCCACCCAAACTGATTCTACGTCTTGATCTTCTAGGTCAATATCATTTCTCATTACTGCACTGATCTCATCCCTTATCAACAGAGTTACACCACCTCCTTTTCCTTTCCACCTATCCTTACGAAATGGCAAATTCCCCTGAATATTCAGTTCCCAGCCTTGGTCACCTTGCAACCACGTCTCTGTAATGGCTATCAGATCATACCCATTTATTTCTATTTGTGCTGTCAACCCATCTATCTTGTTACGAATGCTGCGTGCGTTCAGATATAGAGCTTTTAATTTTGTCTTCTTACCATTTTTCCCTACTCTGACCCCTCTTTCTGATGCACTCTTATGTGTATACGTTCTGTCCCTTCCTGTCACACTCTGGTTATCATTACCCCTATCGCTACCCTGCACTTTTACCTTCTCATTTTTCTTTGACTTTTTTAATTTCCACTCAGCGTATCCTTCCCCCCCACTATTTAGTTTAAAGCCCTATCTACAGCCCTAGGTATTCGATTCGCCAGGACGCTGGTCCCAGCCTGGTTCAAATGAAGCCCGTCCCGATGGAACAGCTCCCTCTTACTCCATTACTGGTGCCAGTGCCCCAAGAATTGAAACCCATTTCTCCCACACCAATCTTTGAGCCACTCATTCATCTCTCTGATCTTATTTACCCTATGCCAATTTGCACATGGCTCAGGTAGTAATCCAGAAATTATTACTTTTGTGGTTCTGCTTTTTAATTTAGCCCCTAGCTGCTCATACTCCCTCAGCAGAACCTCTTTCTTTGTCCTACCTATGTCGTTGGTACCTACATGGACCACGACAACTGGATCTTTCCCCTCCCACTCTAATTTCCTCTCCAGCCCAGAGGAGATGTCCTTTACACTGGCACCGGGCAGGCAACACAGCCTTCGGGACTCAGGCTCTTGGCTGCAGAGAACAGTGTCTATCCCCCTAACTCTACTGGCCCCTACCACTACCACATTTCTCTTTGCTCCCCCCACTTGAATGGCTCCCTGTACCACGGTGCTGTGGTCAGTTTGCTTATCCTCACTGCAGTCCCTGCTCTTGCCCACACAGAGAGTAAGAACCTCGTAACTGTTGGACAAGAGCAAGGGCTGAGGCTCCTCCACCACTACCTTCTGGGTCCCCATACCTGACTCGCTCGTAGTCACACCCACCTGTCCCTGACCACGGACCAAATTTGAATTAATTAATCTAAGGGGTGTGACTGCCTCCTGGAACACAGTATCCAGGTAACTCCCCCTCGCTGATGTGTCGCAGTGTTTGAAGCTCGGACTCCAGCTCATCAACACGGAGCCGAAGTTCCTCGAGCAACCAACACTTACTGCAAATGTGGTCGCCGTGGACCTCAATGGTGTCCACCAGCTCCCACATGTTGCAGCAGTAACACATCGCCTGCCCTGCCATCTCAAATGTATTGAATTAATTAAGTGTTTAAGTGTTGGACTTTTAGTTTTTAATCCCGGCTCTTAATTTAAACCAATGCCCAAGAAAAAGACAGAAATATAGCGCCTTTAACTTAGAAAACTGACCCAAGGTGACTAAAAGCTTGGTCAAAGAGGTAGGTTTTAAGGAGGGTATTAAAAAAGGAGAGGCTGAGAAGTAGAGAGGTTTAGGAAGAGAGTTCCAGAGCTTAGGGCCTAGACAGCTGAAAGCACAACCGCCAATGGTGGGGCGAAGGGAGTAGAGGATGCACAAGAGACCAGAGTTGGAGGAACGCAGAGTTCTCGGAGGGTTGCAGGGTTAAAGGAGGTTAAGAGATAGGGAGGGGCGAGGCCATGGAGAGATTGAAACATGAGGATGAAAGTTTTAATTTGGAGGTGGTGGAGATCAGATGCCAATGTAGGTCAGCGAGCACAGGGGTGATGGGTGAATGGGACCTGGTGCAGGTTAAGAAACGGCAAGAGTCTTGGAAGAGCTGAAGTTTACGGAGGGTGGAGGATGGGAGGCCGGCCAGGAGAGCATTGGAATAGTCGAGTCTGGAAGAGACAAAGGCACAGATGAGAGTTTCAGCAGCAGATGGGCTGAAGTTATGGAGGTGGAAGTAGGCGGGCTTTGTGATGTAGAGGATATGAGGGTCAGAAGCTCAGCGCCCGGGTCAAACAGGATGCCGAGGTTATGAAAAGTTGACTTCAAACTGCGACAGTGGCCAGAGCGGGGGAAGAAATTGATGGCAAGGATATGGAGTTTGTGGCGGGGCCCAAAGACAGTGGCTTCAATCTTCCCAATGTTTAACTGGAGAAAATTGTGGCTCATCCAGGACTGGATATCAGACAAGCAGGCTGACAACACAAAGACAGTGGAGGGCTCGAGAGAGAGGTGGTGGTGGTGAGGTAGAGCTGGGTGTTCTCAGCGTAAATGTGGAACGTGATGTTGGCCCAGATTTTGCGGTCAGTGGCAAAGGAATGGCACTCGCTGTTCATTACGCTTACAGCTGCCCACAGACTTCTCGCGGGCTTTTGAGCAGCAATTTATGTTATTTAGAGATCCTTTTCCGCGTGGCACCCTCTACAGGGGATCTTTGGCGTGTATGAGCTGGACAAGCAACAGCGTGTCTCCTCGACCAACCAGATTGAAGAATCCTCACCGAGACACGCAGGCCGTGAAATTTGGCCCATTAGCGCCGGCTGATAAGGCTGGTTTTGGTGAAAATATGGCGGCCGTCTCGCTTCTGCCTACTTCCGGCGCTGAACACGGCGGCCGCCATTTTGGGCAGGTCGACAGCGCTGCCGTTGCCCGCACTCGCAGCAGATATGGAAATTAGTCAGGTCCTGATGTCAATCAGCGTGTAACGCTGAATTGCTGCACAACCAGCTATTTTGGACGTCGCCGCTTCTTTTAACGCCCGCTCCAAAGCACACACGACAAATGTGCGTTCAGCTGTACAACGGACCCCCTACCAGCACTTCTGAAAGGGACACTTGCAACTTTCAGGTAAGTTTCAGTTTTTGCTTTTGTACTGGTTTCATTTACATTTTATTTGAGTACTGGCATTTAAAAGGTTGTTAAAGTGTGAAGGGAGTGCAGGGAATGCTGCTGGACATTTGCAAGGCTTTGGTTCTTAAAGGAAGGCCTCTTGCGCCCAGTCCTGGGGGCTTTAGTTGCAGTCCCCTTTGGGTTGCAGCATCACATGGAGTTGGAGCAGAGGCAGCAAAGGGGACAAGCTGCTCGCCGAGGGAAGAGGAAGAAGCAGAAGAGAAGGAAGCAGAAGAGTAAAAAGCAGAAGAGAAGGAAGCAGAACCAGTGAACACAACCACACTTCCCCTTTCAACATCTGTCCTACACCTTACCTTCCCTCTGTTACTGACAACCACAGCATCCTCTTGGCCACAATGCTGAAATAAAAGCCACCACAAAGCAAACTTTCCAATCAAATGTAATCCATAAATGCATCCAATATTACATCAAAAAATAAACTAATCACTCTTGTGCATTCTCTTAGTGGCTGTCTTGCATGTGCCTTTGCCTATCCTAGTGTTCTTACGCAGTGCTACCCCAGTGGTGGAAAGCTGCTGATTTTCAGTAGGGGAGACTGCAGATGGCCTTGCAGGATGACCTCAAGGAGCTGGTGGCTGGGAGTGTGAAATTGAGTGATGGTGTTTCTTCTTCTTCTTCACTCTCCTCTCCCTCTTCTTGGTTAACCACTGGCTGAGCAGGCTGGATTTCTTGGGTGCCTGAAATGAGGAAGGCACAAGGATAGGGTTGTGGCAGGGGGAGGGGGTAAAGCAAGAGGTGGATGCTTACACCATGTGCAGCTTGTAAATCAGAAGATATCGTGGGATGAGGGGGAAGTGGGATGTGAGAAGGAAGATAACGTATGATGATGCCGACCACTAGACTAATTCCCAGTGTAAAGCATCTCGGTTATCAAGATAGGTTAAAAGAGTTGGGACTCTACACTTTAGAGAAGCGTAGACTTAGGGGGGAATCTGATTACATAAGAACATAAGAAATAGGAGCAGGAGTAGGCCATTCGGCCCTTCGAGCCTGCTCCGCCATACAATGAGATCATGGCTGATCTTCTGCCTCAATTCTATTCACCGGCCTTATCGCCATATCCCTTGATGCCCTTACTAGTCAGAAATCTATCGACTTCTCATAGAGTCATGAGTTATACAGCACAGAAAGAGGCCCTTCGGCCCATCGTGTCCGCACCGGCCATCAAGCCCTGTCTATTCTAATCCCATTTTCCAGAACTTGGTCCGTAGCCTTGTATGCTATGGCGTTTCAAGTGCTCATCTAAATGCTTCTTGAATGTTGTGAGGGTTCCTGCCTCTACCACCCTTTCAGGCAGTGAGTTCCAGATTCCAACCACCCTCTGGGTGGAAAAGTTTTTCCTCAAATCCCCTCTAAACTTCCTGCCCCTTACCTTGAAACTATGCCCCTTGGTTATTGACCCATCTACTAAGGGGAAAAGTTCCTTTCTGTCTACCCTATCTATGCCCCTCATAATTTTGTACACCTCAATCAGGTCCCCCCTCAGCCTTCTCTGCTCTAAGGAAAACAACCCCAGCCTGTCCAGTCTCTCTTCATAGCTGAAGCGCTGCAGCCCAGGTAACATCCTGGTGAATCTCCTCTGCACCCTCTCCAATGCAATCACATCCTTCCTATAGTGTGGCGACCAGAACTGTACACAGTATTCCAGCTGTGGCCTAACTAGCGTTTTGTACAGCTCCATCATAACCTCCCTGCTCTTATATTCTATGCCTTGGCTAATGAAGGCAAGTATCCCATATGCCTTTTTAACCACCTTATCTACCTGTCCTGCTGCCTTCAGGGATCTATGTACATGCACACCAAGGTCCCTCTGATCCTCTGTCCTTCCTAGGGTCCTACCATTCATTGTGTATTCCCTTGCCTTGTTAGTCCTCCCAAAATGCATCACCTCACACTTTTCAGGGTTAAATTCCATTTGCCACTGTTCTGGCCATCTGACCAACCCGTCTATATCGTCCTGTAGCCTGAGGCTTCCCTCCTCGCTATTTAGCACTCCACCAATTTTCGTGTCATCTGCGAACTTACTGATCATACCTCCTACATTCATATCTAAATCATTAATGTAAACTACAAACAGCAAAGGACCCAGCACCGATCCCTGCGGTACACCACTGGACACAGGCTTCCAGTCACAAAAACAAACTTCAACCATCACCCTCTGCCTCCTGCCACTAAGCCAATTTTGGATCCAATGTGCCAAGTTGTCCTGGATCCCATGGGCTCTTACCTTCTTTACTAGTCTCCCATGCGGGACTTTGTCAAAAGCCTTACTGAAGTCCATGTAGACTACATCAACTGCACTACCCTCATCCACGCACCTAGTCACCCCCTCGAAAAATACAATCAAATTGGTTAGACATGATCTCCCCCTGACAAAGCCATGCTGACTATCCCTGATTAATCCTTGCCTCTCCAAGTGGAGACTAATTCTGTCCCTCAGAATTTTTTCCAATAATTTCCCGACCACTGATGTTAGGCTCACTGGCCTGTAATTCCCTGGTTTATCCCTACTACCCTTCTTGAACAATGGTACTACGTTAGCTGTCCTTCAGTCCTCTGGCACCTCCCCTGTGGCCAGAGAGGATCTGAAAATTTGTGTCAGAGCCCCTGCAATCTCCTCCCTTGCCTCACACAGCAGCCTGGGATACATCTCGTCTGGGCCTGGGGATTTAAACACTTTTAAACCCGCTAAAACCGCTAGTACCTCCTCCCTCTCAATACTAATTTGTTCAAGTATATCACAATCCCCCTGCCTGATTTCTATGCCTACATCGTCCTTCTCCATAGTGAACACAGATGCAAAATATTCATTTAAAACCTCACCCACATCTTCCGGCTCTACACACAGATTGCCACTTTGGTCCCTAATGGGCCCTACCCTTTCCCTGGTTATCCTCTTGTCCTTAATATACTTATAAAACACCTTGGGATTTTCCTTTATTTTGCCCGCCAGTGTTTTTTCATGCCCCCTCTTCGCTCTCCTAATTTCTTTTTTAAGTACCCCCCTGCACTTTCTATGCTCCTCCAGGGCTTCCACTGTTTTTAGTCCTTTGTATCTGCCAAAAGCCTCCCTTTTTTTCCTAATCCATTCTTGTATATCCCTTGACATCCAGGGTTCCCTGGGCTTGTTGATCCCACCCTTGACCTTTACGGGAACATGTTGGTGTTGCACTCTCTCTATTTCCTTTCTGAAAGTCTCCCACTGCTCTGATGTGGATTTTCCTTCAAGTAGCTGATCCCAGTCCACTTTGGCCAGATCCTGCCTTATCATATTAAAATCAGCCTTCCCCCAATTTAGAACCTTTATTTCTGGTCCATCTTTGTCCTTTTCTATGACTACCTTAAATCTCACCAAATTATGGTCACTGTCACCAAAATGCTCTCCTACTGACACTTCTACCACTTGCCCGGCTACATTCCCTGGAATTAGAAATAACAACAGAAAACGCTGGAAAAACTCAGCAGGCCAGGCAGCATCCGTGGAGAGAGAAAGAGAGTTGACGTTTCAGGTCGATGACCTTTCATCAGAACTGGGAAGAGCTGGAAATCAAATAGATTTAAGGCCAGGGTAAAGCTGGGAAAAGGGGGAGGGGATAAAGGAACAAAGGAGGAGATGAAGAGACATTAAGAGACATTAAGAGATATGCAAGGCTAGAGGTGGTGTTAATGTGACAGATTAAGGCTGAATGAAGTGTAAAATCTACTGGCAGAATGAAGGACAGCTGCCAGCTTCTAGGAGGAAAAAAAAAAAGGTGGGGGGGACAAATAAAAGGGTGGATAAAATAAAATATAAATGTGATTGGAGCTGAGGTTATGATCTAAAATTGTTGAACTCGATATTGAGTCCAGAGGGCTGTAGCGTGCCTAAACGAAAGATGAGGTGCTGTTCCTCGAGCTTACGCTGAGCTTCCGTGGAACAATGTATTAGGCCGAGGACGGTGAGGTCAGAGTGGGAGTGAAGCGGTGAATTAAAGTGACAGGCCACCGGGAGCTCGGGGTCCCCCTTACGGACTGAACGGAGGTGTTCCGCAAAGCGGTCACCCAATCTGCGTTTGGTCTCCCCAATGTAGAGGAGTCCACATCGTGAGCAGCGAATACAGTATACTAAATTGCAGGAAGTACAAGTAAATCGCTGTTTCACCTGGAAGGGGTGTTTGGGGCCCTGGACAGTGGGAAGAGGGGAGGTATAAGGGCATGTGTTGCATCTCCTGCGCGTGCACGGGAAGGTACTGGACCTAATTCCCTGGAATTAGGTCCAGTACCGCCCCCTCCCTTGTAGGACTTTCTACATGCTGGCTCAAAAAGCTCTCCTGGATGCACTTTAAGAATTCCGCACCCTCTAAGCCTTTCACACTCTGACTATCCCAGTTAATATTGGGGAAGTTGAAATCCCCTACTATTATTACCCTATTATTTCTACACTTCTCTGAGATTTGCCTACATATCTGTTCCTCTATCTCCCCCTGACTGTTTGGGGGCCTATAGTACACTCCCAGCAAAGTGCTTGCCCCCTTTTTGTTTTTAAGTTCTACCCATATGGCCTCATTAGAGGAACCTGCTAAGATATCATCCCTCCTTACAGCAGTAATTGACTCCTTGATTAATATTGCGACACCCCCTCCTCTTTTACACCCCCTCTGTCTCGCCTGAAGATTCTATACCCCGGAATATTGAGCTGCCAGTCCTGCCCCTCCCTCAACCATGTCTCTGTGATAGCAACAATATCATACTCCCATGTGTTCATCAACACCTTCAATTCATCTGCCTTACTCGCAAGACTCCTTGCATTAAAATAAATGCCATCCAGCCTTGCCATACTCCCTTGTGCCATTACATATTTGCTCTGCCTTCCAGGCTGACTTGTTTTTTCCTCTATATTTGGCTGTGCATCACCCCCTACTATAGCTCCATCCGTATCCCATCCCCCTGCCAAGTTAGTTTATACCCCCCCAACAGCACTAGCAAACCTCCCCGCAAGGATGTTGGTCCCGTTCCGGTTCAGGTGCAACCCGTCCGACTTGTACAGGTCCCACCTTCCCCAGACCCAGTGATCCAGGAAACTAAAGCCCTCCCTCCTGCACCAACTCTTTAGCCACGCACTCATCTGCTCTATCCTCCTATTCCTATACTCACTAGCACGTGGCACCGGGAGTAATCCAGAGATTACAACCTTTGAGGTCCTGCTTTTTAATCTGCTACCTAGCTCCCTAAATTCTTGTTGCAGGACCTCATCCATCTTTCTACCCATGTCGTTGGTACCAATGTGAACCACGACCTCTGACTGTTCGCCCTCCCCCTTCAGAATGCCCTGCAGCCGTTCAGTGACATCCTTGACCCTGGCACCAGGGAGGCAACATACCATCCTGGAGTCACGTCTGCGGCCACAGAAACTACTATCTGTTACGATAGAATCCCCTATCACTATTGCTCTCCCACTCTTTTTCCTCCCCTCCTGTGCAGCTGAGCCACTCGTAGTGCCACGGACTTGGCTCTTGCAGCATTCCGCTGAGAAACCATCTCCCCCAGCAGTATCCAAAACGGAAAATCTGTTGGAGAGGGAGATGGACCCAGGGGACGCCTGCACTACCTTCCTAGTTCATTTCCTCTGTCTGGCGGTCACCCATTCCCTGTCTGCCTGTGCACTCTTTATCTGTGGTGTGACCACCTCGTTAAACGTGCTATCCACGAAGATCTCAGCTTCGCGGATGCTTCACAGTGACTCCAGCCGCAGCTCCAGCTCCGAAACGCGGATTTCGAGTAGCTGCAGTTGGAGACACATCCTGCACACGTGTTCGCCCTGGACACTGAAAGTGTCCCTGACTTCCCACATAGCACAGGAGGAGCATTCCACACAGCTGAGCTGCCCTGCCATGTCCAACCCTTAATTTACTCCCTTTACTTCCTTTAAATTAAAGAATATTAAATACACTAGGGACCTTACTTCCCTTTAAACACTACATACTCTAAACTAGAGACCTTACTTTTACTTCAACGACTGGACTGTAGAAATACTCACCAGGTCCTACTTACCAATCAGCTCCTTCCCTGGTTGTGACGTCACTTTAGCGGTTTCGCAGTTGTTGTTGTTTGACTGTTCCCGCTCTCGGACTCTTTCCTTGGTGTAAAGTAAGAACCAATTCCCAACTCGCAGCACTCTGTTTAAACTGCACTCAGGGCTCCACCCAGGGCCGCTGCTGCTGCCGGTGAGTCTGGGCCTCGCTCGCTCTCCCGCTGCTTAAACCCTCGGTGTCCTCGCTCAGGCTCCACCCAGGGCCGCTGCTACTGCCTGTGACGTCCTTGTGGTTTTTCTCTCTTTCCCGTTCTCTGCGCTCAGTCTCCACCCAGGGCCGCTCTCGCTGCCTCTGCCACCGGTGAGTCTTCTGTTTTGAATATACTCAATGACTGAGCCTCCACAGCCCTCTGGGGTAGAGAATTCCAAAGATTCACCACCCTCTGTGTGAAGAAATTTCTTCTCATCTCAGTCCTGAATGGCCTACCCTTTATCCTGAGGCTGTGGCCCCTGGTTCTAGGCTCCCCAGCCAAGTGAAACATTCTCCCAGCATCCACCCTATCAAGCCCTGTAATAATTTTGTATGCTTCAATGAGATCCCCTCTCATTCTTCTGAATTCAAGCGATTACTCAATTTCTTCTCATACGACAGTCCCGCCATCCCAGGAATCAATCTCGTGAACCTTCGTTGCACTCCCTCTATGGCAAGTATATCTTTCCTTAGGTAAGGAGACCAAAATTGTACACAGTACTCCAGGTGTGGTCTCACCAAGGCTCTATATAATTGGAGTAAGACTTCTTTACTCCTGTACTCAAATCCTCTTGTAATGAAGGCCAGCATGCCATTTGCCTTTCTAATGGCTTGCTGCACCTGCACATTCACTTTCAGTGACTCATGTACAAGGACATCCAGGTCCCTTTGAGCATCTGCATTCCTCAATCTTTCACCATTTAGGAAATACTCTGCCTTTCTGTTTTTTCTACCGAAGTGGATAACTTCACATTTATCCACATTATAATCCATCTGCCATGTTCTCGCCCACTCACTGAGCCTGTCGAGATCCCCTTGAAGCCTCTTCATATCCTCTTCGCAACTGACACTGCCACCTAGATTGAGGTTTCTAAGATAATGAAGGGAAGAGATTGTGTTCTAATTGACAGTTTGTTCCAATTAAATAGGTTAGGAGGACCAGGGGTCACAAATTTAAAAGCAAAATACTGCGGATGCTGCAAATCTGAAATAAAAACAGAAAATGCTGGAAATACTCAGCAGGTCCAGCAGCATTTGTGGATTTGCGATCCTTGACAGCTGAAAGGAAGAAAAAAAAGTTTTTCGTTAAAGCGCTGGATGAGGCGAAGGATGAAATGGAACTGCAGACCAGGACAGCTTTGAGATAGAGTGAGTCGGTGCTGCTGAAGAGAGAGGTGGACAGCATACATGTAGTGGTGCATGGCATTCAGCATGGGGGGGAGGGTTCAGGTGAAGGGGAATTTAGAAAGTCAAAGAGAAAAGAAAAGGTGATAGTGCAGGGTAGTGATAGGGGTAATGAGAACCAGAGTGTGACAGGAAGAGACGGAGCATACAAACTTAAGAGTGCACCAGCAAAGAGAGTCAGAGTAGAGAAAATGGTAAAAAGACAAAATTAAAGGCTCTTTATCTGAATGCACGCAGCATTCGTAACAAGATAGATGAGTTGATGGCACAAATAGAAATAAATGGGTATGATCTGATTGCCATTTCAGAGACGTGGTTGCAAGGTGACCAAGGCTGGGAACTGAATGTTCAGGGGTATTTGACATTTCGGAAGGATAGACAGAAAGGAAAAGGAGGTGGGGTAGCTCTGTTAATAAAGGATGAGATCAGTACAGTGGTGAGAAATGATATTGGCTCAGAAGATCAAGATGTAGAATCAGTTTGGGTGGAGATAAGAAATAGTATGTGAAAGAAGTCACTGGTGGGAGTAATCTATAGACCCCCTAACAGTAGCTACACTGTAGGACAGAGTATAAATCAAGAAATAATGGGGGCTTGTAAGAAATGTACAGCAATAATCATGGGCGATTTTAATCTTCATATAGATTGGACAAATCAAATTGGCAAGGGTAGCCTTGAGGATGAGTTCATAGAATGTATTCGGGATGGTTTCTTAGAACAATACGTTGTGGAACCAACCAGGGAGCAGGCTATTTTAGATCTGGTAATGTGTAATGAGATAGGATTAATTAATGATCTCGTTGTAAAGGATCCTCTAGGGAAGAGTGATAATAGCATGATTGAATTTCAAATTCAGTTTGAGGGTGAGAAACTTGTGTCTGAAACAAGTGTCCTAAACTTAAATAAAGGCAATTACAAAGGTATGAAGATAGAGTTGGCTAAGGTGGACTAGGAAAATAGATTAAAGGGTAAGACTGTAGATAAGCAGTGGCAAACATTTAAGGAGCTATTTCATAACTCTCAGCAAAGATTTATTCCAGTGAGAAAGAAAGACTGTACGAGGAGGATGAACCATCTGTGGCTAACTAAGGAAGTTAAGGATGGTATCAAATTGAAGGAAAAGGCATACAATGTTGCAAAGATTAGTGGTAGGCCAGAAGATTGGGACATTTTTAGAAACCCGCAAAAGATGACTAAAATAATAATAAAGAGGGAAAAGATAGATTATGAGAGTTAAGTAGCAAAAAATGTAAAAACAGACAGTAAGAGCTTCTACAGGTATATAAAAAGGAAGAGAGTTGATAAACTAAATATTGGGTCCTTTAGAGGTTGAGACTGGGGAATTAATAATGGGAAACAGGGAAATGGCAGAGACTTTCAACAAATATTTTGTATCAGTCTTCACAGTTAGAAGACACTAAAAGCATTCCAAAAATAATTGATAATCAAGGGGCTATAGGGAGGGAGGAACTTAAAACAATCACTATCACTAGAGAAAAAGTACTAGGCAAACTAATGGGACTAAAGGCTGACAAGTCCCCTGGACCTGATGGCCTGCATCCTAGGGTTTTAAAAGAAGTGGCTGCAGAGATAGTGGATGCGTTGGTTGTAATCTACCAAAATTCCCTGGATTCTGGAGAGGTCCCAGCGGATTGGAAAACTGAAAATGTAACTCCCCTATTCAAGAAAGGAGGGAAACAGAAAGCAGGAAACTATAGGCCAGTTAGCCTAACATGTGTCATTGGGAAAATGCTGGAATCCATTATTAAGGAAGTAATAGCAGGACATTTAGAAAATCATAACACAATCAAGCAGAGTCAACATGGTTTTATGAAAGGGAAATCGTGTTTGACAAATTTACTAGAGTTCTTTGAGAGTGTAACGAGCAGGGTGGATAAAGGGGAACCAGTAGATGTAGTGTATTTGGATTTCCAGAAGGCATTCGATAAGGTGCCGCATAAAAGGTTACTGCACAAGATAAGAGCTCACGGGGTTGGGGGTAATATATTAGACTGGATAGAGGATTGGCTAACTGACAGAAAACAGAGAGTCGGGATAAATGGGTCATTTTCAGGTTGGCAAACTGTAACTAGTGGGGTGCCACAGGGATCAGTGCTGGGGCCTCAACTATTTACAATCTATATTAATGACTTGGATGAAGGGACCGAGTGTACTGCTGTCAAATTTGCTGACGATACAAAGACAGGTGGGAAAGCAAGTTGTGAGGAGTACACAAAGAGTCTGCAAAGGGGATATAGATAGGCTAAGAGAGTGGGCAAAAATTTGGCAGATGGAGTATAATGTGGGAAAATGTGAGGTTATCCACTTTGGTAGGAAGAATAAAAAAGCAAAATATTATTTAAATAGCGAGAGACTACAGAATGCTGCGGTACAGAGGGACCTGGGTGTCCTCGTACATGAAACACAAAAAGTTATCATGCAGGTACAGCAAGTAATTAGGAAGACAAATGGAATATTGGCCTTTATTGCAAGGGGGATGGAATATAAAAGTAGGGACGTCTTGCTACAACTGTACAGGGCGCTGGTGAGACCACACCTGGAGTACTGCGTACAGTTTTGCTCTCCTTATTTAAGGAAGGATATACTTGCATTGGAGGCAGTTCAGAGAAGGTTCACTAGGTTGATTCCTGAGTTGAAGGGGTTGTCTTATGAGGAAAGGTTGAGCAGGTTGGGCCTATACTCATTGGAGTTTAGAAGAATGAGCGGTGATCCTATTGAAACATATAAGATTCTGAGGGGGCTTGACAGGGTAGATGCAGAGAGGATGTTTCCCCGAGTGGGGGTATCTAGAACTAAGGGGCATAGTTTCAGAATAAGGGGTCGCCCATTTAAAATGGAGATGAGGTGGAATTTCTTCTCTCAGAGGGTCGTGAATCTTTGGAATTCTCTACCCCAGAGAGCTGTGGAGGCTGAGTCATTGAATATATTCAAGGCGGAGATAGACAGATTTTTGAAAAACAGGGGAATCGAGGGTTATGGGGAGCGGGCAGGAAAGTGGAGTTGAGGCCAAGATCAAATCAGCCATGATCTTATTGAATGGCGGAGCAGGCTCGAGACGCCAAACGGCCTACTCCTGCTCCTATTTCTTATGTTCTTATGGATCTCAGGATGCGGCGAGAGCAGTGGTTTGAGGAACGCTGAATATCTTGGAGATATCTGTAATCCTGGGTGGATCTGAAACATGAAGGGTGGAATTTCAGTTGGAATCCACGTGGAATAAGTTGGAGCTGGAGACAGTTGCTGAGGAAAGAGATGTGGCTGTGAAAGCGAGTTTCCCTGATCAAACACGAGAAGGGGAACAGAAAGCAATGTAGGTGAACAAGGTAAAAGAGACAAACGGAAATCTCGTCGGAGAGAAGAGCAGAACTTCTTCAAGGTGGGTATTCCTGGAAGAGAAGTGGCAGTGAATTAAACACTAATACAAATGCAAAATACTGCGGATGCTGGAAATCTGAAATAAAAACAGAAAATGCTGGAAATAATCAGCAGGTCAGGTAGCACTGGTCTGAGGTCATGAAACTTCTTTGAGCACTGGAGCCAGGTCCTGGGGGGCGACACTGCTGGTAGTGACTGCCTTGGCAATCTGGTCCCACATCCTTCTTTCTAGAAGGCCTCTGGCCCCCTGTGGGTAGTGACCTCTCTTCCAGTGTTGACCCCCTGCACAAAGCCCGAATTCTGCCACCGAGACCCTGGGTGCCCTTTCCCTGGCCTGTTGAGCTATTTGGGTTAGTGCTGAAGCACTTTTAACATTTTTGATCAGCAGAAGGCAGCTCACCTTTAAGACGTGCAGACTGCCTTTAAGAGGCACAGGCTAGCTTTAAGTAAAGCTAGCCTCACGCGAACATCGAGAACTTGGGCCCCCTGCTGAGCGCACAGCCTGTCAGCAGCACGTTCAGCGCTGGGCTATGGGCTACAATCATTATAATTAGCAGGCAGCACGAATCGGACGTGCTGCCTGCGCTCCTTGAACGGGCGCAGGCATATCGCACATCGCGGTGCCCCCACACGTTTTTCAGTGCTCTGGAATTTCACCCCTGCAGAGTCCAAACCAGGAAGTATAAATTAGAATATTTAATTAAATGTAAAATCATGTACAGAATGCAAAATAAAGAGAGGGAAAGAAAGATGGGATTAAGAGAGAGAGAAGAGACAGAAAGAAAAAGTAAAAAAAATTTTAATATAGAATTTTTTTTTAAATTCCAACAATAATTAAATTCTGAAGGAATGAGACTCCACACTTGTAAATGTACATTTTCAGTGCCACAGAGGTTGTTTGGCAGTAATTAAGACTTATCGCCAATGTTCCCTGTAAGCTGCGTGGCTGCACAGCGCTCCAGGGAACCCGTACAGCCTGCTCGCCGTCTTTTCATACAAAAAACGCCCACGCACAATATTTTGAATGGCCCATGCAAAAGGGGCCGAGCAGGGCTAAACAAAATTAGAGGAAACATTGCTCATCATGCCGTTAAAAAATCACTTACACCTGAATGCACCGGCCCGAACTTTTTCTGGCATGTTTAGTCGATAAGTAAAGCAACTTCAAGCCCTTCATTTATTTTCGCCGAATCTATCAGTGAGCTACCGGAGGAGCAGGGCAAGTCGGACAGCAACATCCGGATTTCCGCATTTAACTGCGCATGTGCGGATGCCAGAAGTTTGTATCCGATTTATTCCATAATAACGGTGAGCGTTGACAGCCACACCGTTATTCCTGCTGCAAAATCTGGGCCATTGTGTTTTCGAGTGCTGTCGCAGAGATGTGGATGATAAATAGGACAGGGCCAAGGATAGATCCTTGGGGGGACGCCAGGGGTAACAGTGCTGTGGTGGGAAGAGAAGCCATTACTGGAGAAGCTCTGGCTATCGAAGAGTAGAACCAGGCGAGTGCAGTCCTACTGAGCTCGACAACGGAGGAGAGGTGTTGGAGGAGAATGGTGGAGTCGACCATGTCAAAGGTTGCTGAGAGGTCGAGTAGGACAAAGAGGGATAGTCACAGAGGAAAAACTGACAGGAAGAAACAGAATAACATTTTATAAAAGGAAGTAAATTAATAATTAACAGGTGGGACAGCAGGAAAATAAATGATGTTGGATCCATAACATGAGTTACAGAAAGACTTTTTTTTCCCCAGGACTTTATGCTGGTTTGCATCTCGCTGCAGCTGCAGATCTTACTGAGATCGACATGATACAATAAGTATGTTGCTGCAGTTTTAGGTAGTGGTACAGGCTCAGGATCAGTATGTTATGTTGGCAGTTTAATGTGTAATCATCAGTGACAGTGAGGGGCAAAGAACCTCTTCACTGGGTAGGTCAATGGGTTAGTACACTGCCCTTTCACCTCTGTGACCTCAGGGTTAGAATCCAGTCCACAATGACAATCTCTTTCTGACAGCTGAAAGGGACTCCAGCAGCCATTTTGTGCATTCTCAACCCAGTCGGCAGTAGTCCATAGCACAAAAACTACTCACAGCTCAACACTAATTGGCACTAGGCTTGAATTCTCACTCAAAAATAACACAAAGGATGATCATTGTAGAGAAAGGAAATCCCACACAGGTTCAGTGGGGGGTTAGTCTGCTGCTTGCAATGCAGGCACATTATTGGGCCAGTGTAGATTACTGCACTATACTGACACAACCCAAACTCGACCCACTTAATTATTTGCTCTCCAATTATCCACACTCTCGAGTCTGCAAAATCATTTATGAAAGTCGAGGCTTAGTTTTGCATTATCCAGCGGAAATCTGGTTAAGCGTTTTTCATTGATTAATCAGTTTCTGATTGAACAGTTGTTTCTTGTGCATTTCAAGGTAGAATTTAGAATCCATGTAACTGTTACTTAGCATTAGGATCAGGAGACCAGCGGGAGTCGGGGTTTCGGGTCAGACCAGCAGGAGTCGGGGTTTCGGGTCAGGAGACCAGCGGGAGTCAAAGAAGAGGGTGATGACAGTGATTTCAAAAGTGAGGGGTCTCATGGATGAGATGAATTTGTGGAGGGCAGGGGAAATTGAGAAACTAGGGAGAGCTCCTGACACCTTATTAGAGGTGAGGGGGCAGGGGAGAAGGGTTTTAGGGGGCGGTCAACATTTGGAGAAGAGAAGGTGGGGGTTAACTTTGCTCTCCAGCAGGAGCCGAGAATAGTGAGTGGTTTGGCAGAGAGCAGTGAGGCCTGGTAGAGCTTAATGTGGTCCAGCCAGATCTGCAGTTGGATGGTGAAGCCGATTGTGTGCCTGGTGCACTCAAGTTTGAGCCTCGTAGGAATTGAAGGAGGAAAGGAGGGGGAGCTGTAGCAGGAGGAATGATCGGGACGGGAAACTAGGAAGGCTTTACTGGAGAAAAGGGCATCAAATGTGAGCAGCTGTAAAGGGACCGTGACAAACGGAGGGCCAGACAGTAGGCAGTTTGAGAGTATGGTTGTAAGCAACTTGGGGAACAGATATTTTTCCAAGGATGGATTGCAGAAGCAAGTGGGGTTAAAGGACAATAAGGGGGTGTGGGTGGTGAGGGATACAAGAAAGTTGTCAGAGATAGCCTTGACCACAGGAGTGGAGAGGTCATGGGAGATGGCGAGGTTGAGAGAAAGGCCATAAATATGTGTAGGGGTGTTTATGTGGAGGGATAGATTTAGGAAGGACATGGAACAGTGAATACAGAGCAGAGGGTGAGGAGCTGAGATGGAGATTGAAATCGCCAAGGATTAGGAGTCATTCGGTACAGAGGTTGAGGGAAGAAAGAAAGGAGGATATCTCTAACAGAAACTGGGAGCGGGGCTTGGAGTGGAGGGCGGGAGCAGTAGACAACAAGGGTTTTTAAAGAGGGGTGGAGCAGGCTGAGGTGCTTGAAGGAGGAGAAGGTGCCAGAGGAGTACGGGAGACACCATGATGTGCCTTGGTGATAAAGGCCACGCCGTCGTTGCCGTGGATTGGGTGGGGCAGGTGGTGGAAAGTTTAGCCGAGCGAGGAGGCTTTGGTAAGTGGAAAAGTGTTGCCAACTGTGAGCCAAGTCTCCAAGTAGTGCCATGGGATCTTTTACCCTGAGAGGGCAGACATGGCCTTGGTTTAACGTCTCATCCAAAAAAACAGCACCTCCGACAGTGCAGCACTCCCTCATACTGCACTGGAGTGTCAGTTTAGATTTTGTGCTGAAGTCTCTGGAGTGGGAGTTGAATACACAACCTTCTGACTCAAAGGCTCGAGTGCTACCAACTGAGCCACGGCTAACACCTGCTCGTCAAGGCAAGTGAGGGGATCACACACCATTGGGAGAAGGGATGAAGAAAAAAGTTCTGCTGAGGATATACAGTGGCCAAGCATTGCATGGACTCTTCATGGATCTGGCGCTTTTACTTTGATTAGGGGTAAGGAAGGAAGCATTTGTGATTTGCTGAGAGCCACTATAAACTTAGCAATAAATACAGATTCAATTATGCTGCAGTTCTGTATCGTCAGATCCTGTTATTGCCGGATTTGCTCATTTATATTACAGGGTGTACGCTAGGGCAATTAAGATAACCGCAAAGCTTGCACATACAAAGCCAGTACAAGGCTGAGCTCACAACTTTGTCACTCTGAAGGGGTCCTTCCTAGATTATGTGATAAGGTCTGTACAAGCCGCAGATTGCAGAAGTGCACGGCTGACCTGTACAAACATCCAAAGTTAAGATGATGCACCTGACAGCAAGAGCAGTAAAGTGGGAGATATTCCGCTCTGTGAATTTTCTGCCAGAGGTACCCAGAGATACACACTCCCAAGGAGGGTTTCAGTGCCTCTGATGGCACTGGCACTGAGTCGTTCCCTTGACTGTGTGCTGCTCTTCCTAACAGATTTAGCCCGGTAGTGTAAAGGGGCACAAGTGCATCGTTCCATCATCAAAGCTGCGGGGAAGTAGCTGCATTTTAATAGCAATAATGCATCTTTGGCGCTTGTATGGTAGGGTTTCGTATTCAGTCTCTGTTTCAGTACTTGTTTTCATCCTGTCCTGAAGTAAATTCTCTCCCTCACCCGCCAGCACCCCGACACCCCTCAAACACACTGGGCAGTTTTCATCGATTACTGTTAGAGTAAGGTGTTGTGCGTTTAGAATGTCCAAGTGGGTTATAGATCCTCTGGTGGCATCGTTGGCTGAGAAACTGGATATTAACAGGAGGTGAAAGTTCTAAAATCCAAGAACAATGCTCAATCGACTGAGCTGAAGAGTCGTAAAGTTGCCTCCCCTCCTCTCCTGAAACTGCTGTTTGATGGGGACTCGGCCATTCAGTACCTCAGTAAAGGGGCTGTTCTTTGCATGTGAGCCTACTCAATGAGTGTCGCCAGGTTATTACACTGTAGAGGGACACCATAGGCAAGCTCAGTCCTGTCTCCCACTCGTCCCCTTTCCAGCAGGGGTTACTGGCTAGTCATCAGGAGCAGGAAACCTGAGTGATTTCTTCCCCTTCCCCCCCACCCCCCGCCCACTCTTTGCCCAGGGACACTGAGGCCAACAGAAGCTCCCCTTACTGCTGATATCGGCTAACTCAAACCTGGGATTTTCTCATCTCCATGACTTGGTATCACAAAGCTGTCTACCAACACCTGGACAATTGCGCTCCAGTATACTGTACTGTCGTTTGTGCTTCAATCAACTCTCAACCCCTTTCCTACTATAAGGCACACATTTTACCCTCACTATACCCATATTGCTCCAATACATAGAATCATAGAATGGTCACAGCACAGAAGGAGGCCATTCGGCCCGTCAAGCCTGTGCCAGTTCTCTGCAAGAGCACTTCAGCTAGTCCCACTCCTCCGCCTTTTCCCCGTAGCCCTGCTAATTTTTTTCCTTCAGGTACTTATCCAATTCCCTCATCCCCGGAACCATTCTTGTAAATCTTTTCTGCACCTTCTCCAAAGCCTTCGCATCCTTCCTAAAGTGTGGTGCCCAGAATTGGACACAATACTCCAGTTGAGGCCGAACTAGTGTTTTATAAAGGTTCATTATAACTTCCTTGCTTTTGTACTCTATGCCTCTATTTATAAAGCCCAGGATCCCGTATACCTTTTTAACCTCTTTCTCAACCTGCCCTGCCACCTTCAACAGTTTATGCACATATACCCCCAGATCTCTCTGTTCCTGCACCCCCTTTAGAATTGTACTCTTTAGTTTATATTGCCTGTCCTCGTTCTTCCTTCTAAAATGTATCACTTTGCATTTTTCTGCATTAAATTTCATCTGCCACGGTCTGCCCATTCCACCAGCCTGTCTATGTCCTCTTGAAATCTACCACTATCCTCCTCATGTTCACAATACTTCCAAGTTTTGTATCATCTGCAAATTTTGAAATTGTGCCTTGTACACCCAAGTCCAAGTCAATAATATATATCAAGAAAAGCAGTGGTCCTAGTATTGACCCCTGGGGTGAAGGGATATTTACTAGTCCTAGCCCCTTTAGGGCTACCCAGGATCAGGCGTATTTCTCAAGACGTTCACTTTCAACTAAAGTTTGAGGTAGCCGAATCCTAAAGGCGCTTAATTTGGTCTAAAGGTCCGGGCTATCTCTCCCTAAAGGAAAGGAACAACATGAAAATGTTACCGTCCTCCAGATAGCTCTTTTAATAAGTTTAGCTAGACTGTAACGTTCCGGATATTATGAGGGTCCGGAAAACTCCCTCAGAATTCTGCAACTCCTCACCAAAGCGTGTACAGAGATTGAGTTCGTGAGTTTTTGATACAGAAGTCTTTTGTGAGACAATTCTAAAAATATATAGATTTATTAAAGAACCGACATGCAATTTACAGTTGGTGAGTCAATCGCAACATTAACAGTTCCAAAAAGAGAAAACTTACAATCTTATTATCAGAGAATCTTACTTTTAAATCTTAACTTGACTACAGTATTACAGTTCTTAAAGTGTTCTACAGGATATTCACCAAAATCAAATACCTTTGATCCCCGAGGTACAAAGAGTTGGAGACTTACAGAGCCGCCTCTGAAGCCGAGAATCTCTTTGCCCGATTAAAGCGAGTCTGTTATCCCATTTGAGAGTTCAATATTTATACCTTTTTCCAGTGGTATTTCCTTTAAGGTTTTCTGCTGATGCAAGCTAATTATCTCTAATCATTTTCTGCCGACCTCTGCAACTCTTACTGCCACCTCAGCCAGACTCATGTCTCCTCTCTAGGTGTTCTAAGTTTACCATATAAAAATGGTGTGACGGCAGGTGTTCCTTACTTGATGTCATCTTTACGAGGGCAGATGTTCCTTACCTTATGTGCCTCTTTACGAAGTGTAAATTAGAACACCTTATCCATGGTGAACCATTGTTTTTGTTCCCAAAGGTCAGTCCTTCACCTTCTGTTTCAATAAGCTTATTTAGTCAGGGTCAACAACTGTCTTATCTCAATAGCCAGAATGCTTTCACAGCTATTTCATAGTTAAGTTTCTAAATTTCCAAACCCAGTTTGTCATATTTTAGTACGGCCAGAATTCTTTCATAAGATAGTGTATTTTTCTGAATGGCTTATTCCTTCACAGGGGAACACCACTGTATACTCTCTCTTTGCCCCTCTAATTTCCTTTTTCACTTCCCCTCTGAACTTTCTATATTCAGAAGCAAGATACTGCGGCTGCTGGGAATCTGAAATAAAAACAGAAAATGCTGGAAATACTCAGCAGGTCAGGCAGCATCTGTGGAGAGAGAAACAGAGTTAACGTTTCAGGTCGATGACCCTTCATCAGACGTTCTGCCTGACCTGCTGAGTATTTCCAGCATTTTCTGTTTTTATTTCTATATTCAGTTTGGTTCTCACTTGTATTCTCAACCTGACATCTGTCATACACGTTCTTTGAGGATGTAACGAGCAGGGTGGATAAGGGTGAGCCAGTGGATGTGGTGTATTTGGATTTCCAGAAGGCATTCGATAAGGTGCCACATAAAAGGTTACTGCATAAGATAAGAGCTCATGGAGTTGGGGGTAATATATTAGCATGGCTAGAGAATTGGCTAACTAACAGAAAGCAGAGAGTCGGGATAAATGGGTCATTTTCTGGTTGGCAAACAGTAACTAGTGGGGTGCCACAGGGATCGGTGCTGGGGCCTCAACTATTTTACAATCTACATTAATGACTTGGATGAAGGGACCGAGTGTAATGTAGCCAAGTTTGCGGATGATGCAAAGATGGGTGGGAAAGCAAGTTGTGCAGAGGACTCAAAGAATCTGCAAAGGGATATAGACAGGCTAAGTGAGTGGGCAAACATTTGGCAGATGGAGTATAATGTGGGAAAGTGCGAGGTTATCCACTTTGGCAGGAAAAATAAAAAAGCAAATTATTATTTAAATGGAGAGAGATTACAAAATGCTACAGTTCAGATGGACCTGGGGGTCCTTGTGCATGAAACACAAAAAGTTAGCGTGCAGGTGCAACAAGTAATCAAAAAGGCAAATAGAATGTTGGCCTTTATTGCAAGGGGGTTGGAGGATAAAAGCAGGGAAGTCCTGCTACAACTGTACAGTGAGACCACACCTTGAGTACTGCGTACAGTTTTGGTCTCCTTATTTAAGGAAGGATATACTTGCATTGGAGGCAGTTCAGAGACGATTCACACGGTTGATTCCTGAGATGAGGGGGTTGACTTATGAAGAAAGGTTGAGCAGGTTGGGCCTATACTCATTGGAATTTAGAAGAATGAGAGGTGATTTTATTGAAATATATAAGATACTGAGGAGGGTCGACAAGGTAGATGCAGAGAGGATGTTTCCCCTCATGGGGAAATCTAGAACTCGGGGGCATAGTTTCAGAATAAAGGGTCGCCCTTTTAGAACTGAGATGAGGAGGAATTTCTTCTCTCAGAGGGTCGTAAATCTGTGGAATTCTCTGCCCCAGAGTGCCGTGGAAGCTGGGTCATTAAGTACATTTAAGGTGGAGATAGACAGATTTTTACAAGATAAGGGAGTGAAGGGTTATGGGGAGTGGGCAGGGAAGTGGTTTTGAGCCCAAGATCAGCCATGATCTTATTGAATGGCAGAGCAGGCTCGAGGGGCCAAGTGGCCTATTCCTTCTCCTATTTATGTTCTTTTGTTTTCTGCTTCATCTTACTCTCTATCTCTTTCATCATCCGGGGAGCTCTGGCTTTGGTTGTCCTACTTTTCCCCATCATGGGAATGTACCTCAACTGTACCCAATCCATCCCCTCTTTAAAGACAGCCCATTGTTCCATTACAGTTTTGCCTGCCAATCTTTGATTCCAATTTACCCGGACCTTATCCATTCTCAACCCACTAAAATTGGCCCTCTTCGAATTAAGCATTTTTACTCTAGATTGCTCCTTGTCCTTTTCCATAGCTAATCTAAACCTTAGATACTATGATCACTGTTCCCTAAATGTTCCCCTACTGACACTTGCTCCACTTGACCCACCTCATTCCCCAGAACTAGATCCAGCAATGCCTCCTTCCTCGTTGGGCTGGAAATGTACTGATCAAGAAAGGTCTCCTGACCACACTTCAGAAATTCTTTCTCCTCTCTGCCCTTTACACTATTACTATCCCACTCTATATTAGGATAATTAAGTCCCCCATTATCACTACTCTATACAGGAAACTCTTTATTAACCGGCACCGACGGGACCGGCGTGGTGCCGGTTAATCAAAAAGTCCGGATAATGGAGAGTTATATCTCCCAACGTACGAGAGCCCACTACACACTGACATGCGCCTGCATTCGGAGCTCCGTCTCCCCGGGGACCGCCAGCTGACCATCTGTCGTGTCCGCTGCCTACCCAGGCTGCACATTCCCCTCCCAATCTACACGCTCCGATACAAGGCAAACGCCTCGGGGTTTTTTTTAAAGTTATTTTTAAAGGAGAGATGAAGGAAAACCCCGGTTACCTACTCAAGAATTTTGCCGGTTAAGAGAGATTTCCGGTTATTTGGGTGCCGGTTAAAAGAGAGTTTCCTGTAGTTCTTGCATCTCTGTAATTTCCCTGCAAATTTGCTCCTCTATATCCTTCCCACTAGTTGGTGGCCTATAGAATACATCTAGTAGTGTCATGGCATCTCTATTGTTTCTTAACTCCAACCAAATAGATTATGTCCTTGACCCCCTCCAGGACAACCTCTCTCTCCAGCACTGTAACATTCTCCTTAATCAATACTGCCACACCACCTCCATTCTTTCCTTCCCTATCTCTTTCCAGAACACCTTATATCCAGGAATATTTAGTACCCAATCCTGCCCTTTTTTGAGCAAAGTTAATGCGTAGGTTAGGATAGGTTTTCCGTCCAATTTATTTCTTAGAAAGACACTTTTGTCTTGCAGTTCACTCAGCCACAACACCCCACGCTTTCACCACGAGGGCAGGCCTCAAACCTGCTGTTGGGACTCTACCAACATCAGCCTCGATCTTACTGCTAAGAGATGCACAAGGGTTGCCCGAGACATAGCCTTTGAATTCCCTCCCTCTCTCTTTCCCGTCATGGTAGGTGCCTGGTCTCTCTGAGCCTCTGCATGATAGCATGGATCAGATGAGAAGCTTACCGTTTGAAGAATTTGGGGAGGTGGGGGGTATGCAAACCCACCTCCTTACACAGTGTCACACAGGGGCGAGAGATTCCGACCAATGGGAATGTTCCACCAATCAGGCACAAATCAGGCATGCGGGGACCAGGAAATCTGACATCCAGCACAGGATTTCCTGAAATTTGAGCAGAACTCCCACCCAGTGTTAGTTACATCCATTATCAATGGCCGTTAACGTGAAGCTGTATGCAGAAGGGAGTTCTTAAAGGGACCCAGACATTTTTGGGGGGGGGGGGGGGTTGGCTTTTTGATGGGGTGATTTTTAGGGGAGGTATGATTTTTGTTTTATATCAGAACATGTAGAAACAGTTTACGTCAATAGAAAAGCAGCCAAATTGTTGTCTCCAAAATCTCCAGGAAACTGACTAAATAAGAGTTCAGCAGAAATGGAAGACCCTTAAAGGTGGGGTCTCCTAGAATACAAACTTTTATTCCAACCCAAACACCAACAGGGCTGGCATCTAAATACAAGCTATGCCGTCCAGTGCTGTTTGGCAAGTCAATTTAAAATTATTGATGGGGATTCCTTCAAACCGCCCAATTGCAGTGTTTAATGGCTACAGTGGTACAAGGCAAAACAAAGCATACCAATGCCACTTTACCCTGGCAACTTGCACCCACCATTATGCCACCAATCATATCTGCAGGCTCAGGCCAACCTACCTAGCAATGACCACGGGCAATTTCCTCCACAGGCTCTGTGTCAACAGAGAGGCAGCTGCACAGCTGTGCCATCTGCTGCAAAGAGACCTGCAGCCAAGCTCTCACACAGGGACAGTACTATCAGTGGCAGTCAAGCTCACCGTCCAGGCTAGCGTCGGGATCAATTCGCTGTCCACAGTTGTATCAAACAAATGACTGATGCACCCTTTAGTAGGGACAGCAATTACAGCTCCTGTTCCCACTGAATGACACAGCTGCCCAAGAGGACTAGCGGAGAGAGTGAGGAGGAGAGGGAAAGGGGGAGGACTGTGCTCCCTGGGCTTTAAGTTGTAACCTGGGCTCCTAGCCCATTCTGGCCGTGGCCCTAAGCAGCTGCCATAAACATAGAGAAGCACTGGAGCGTGGGCTGGGAGCAAGGTGGAAGATATTGGGCAGATCGATGAACTGCGGGGCGCGGCCTAACAGATCCAGCAGGGGAGGCGAAAGAGAGGGGAGGGGACTAATGGCCAGACGGCCGAAACAGGATCAGGAAAAAAGGCCTTAGAACATTGTGCTCAGGGCAGACCCCAATGAGCACGTGGAGGTTGAATGCAAGTCCAGCAGCTGAATTGGGAGCTGGGACAGGGTCAGGAGTGGGTGGGGGTGGGGTAGGGCAGGCGACGGGTACCCAGGAGCTCTGCAGTACTATTATTTATTAATATATTTTAAGACAAGATAAAAAAGTGTAAAATGAGGCTATGAGCTCAACAGGACTATTATTTCTGAAATAATGTTTAAAATGCAGCCATTCGGCCCATCCTGTCCCTGTTGGCATTGACCCTTCACACAAGCAGTGTCCTAATCACATTTACCCACCCTGCTCTCATATCCCTCTACCCCACTTCCCTTCATCCACCTATTCAATCTAATCTTGAATGTTGACACAGCTCCGGCCTCAACCACTAATCTTGGGAGCGAATTCCACAGGCTCACAACTGTGAGAAGGAAGGCAGGAAATCTGAAAAGTGGCAAGACCCTAAAATCAAAGGAGAAAACAAATTAAATTTAAAGTGTAAAAGCCCATTTAAAAACAAAGAAAAATGTAAAAGTGAAGAGATATCAAAATGGTGGACAGTATCTGTTGAAGATTTCCATAAATGGAGTGATTTGGGGTTGTTAACGCTCCTCTAGTGGTAGGCATGTGCAACTGCAGTTGAGACTGTGACAGAAAGAATGAACATGCATTTATATCGCACCTTTCACGGCCTCAGGATGTTCCAAAGTGCTTTACAGCCAATGAAGTACTTTTGAAGTGTTGTCACTGTTGTAATGTAGAAAACGCAGCAAGGTCCCATAAACAGCAATGAAATAAATGAGCAGATCATCTGCTTTTTAGGTGTTGGTTGAGGGTTAAATGTTGGCCAGGACACCAGGGAGAACTTCCCTGCTCTTCTTCAAATGATGCAAGGGACTCTTTTACGTCCACCTGAGGGGGCAAATGGGGCCTCGGTTTAATGTCTCATCCAAAAGCCCAAAAATCTCCCCCTCCCAGACTCCTCCCCCAGAGTTTTGTGTGGTCTGCAAATTGACCAGTTTCTGAATCTAAGATGATAATGCAAATTAGAAAGTAGAAGGTCCCAACACCAATCCCTGGGGCAATCAGGCAGCGCCACTTTCCAGTATACCAACATCACTGTCCTAATCTTCAGCCAATTTCTTATCATTCCCAGGTTTTACCTTGAATCTCCATGACTTAAGCAACAGCCTGTTGTGCAGAATGTACCCCAGCTCTTTTGGAAATATAGGTGCACCTAGACTTCTATGTCTAAGGGTTTTCCACAGTACACTTCGGATGTCATTAACTCAAGAAAATTAAGGAGCTCAGTCACAACTTCTCATTCTGAATCCGCTTTGGATGTTGTTTACTAAATTTGTATCACACAGATAATCTTCACGTTTATTCTGATAATTCTATTCTTTGACCTGGTATTGTAGTTGCTTGGGTCTGTTATGTCTTTTTGAGCATGGGTACCTTGTCCGTTTTATTCCAGTCTAGTACGACCTGCCCAGCATCCATTACCCCTTCATGATGGCCATCAGCCTTATCTGTTGTCTTTTATTTTCCTAGTATAAATACTATCCATCCCTTGGGGTTAATTTATTACACAACCACTTTGAATTTTATAGCACGTTTCACATAATTCAACTTTTTAAGGGGTTTAAGGGACAACACGAAGATGGAGGGTTTTGATAAGAGTAGATAGGGGAAAAAAAATTCCACTGGCAGGCGGGTTGGCAACCAGAGGACACAGATTTAAGATCATTGGCAAAAGAACCCTGGCGGGATGAGGAGAATTTTTTTTACACAGCGAGTTATGATCTGGAATGCACTGCCTGAAAGGGGGATGGAAGCAGATTCATTAGTAACTTTGAAAAGGGAATGGATATACTTGAATAGTAAAAATTTTCAGAGCTATAGGGAATGAGCGGGGGAGTGGGACTAATTCAAAAAACTGGCACAGGCACAATGCATTGAATGGCCGCCTTCTGTGCTGTAAGATTCTATGATACTGTGGAATGATGTTAGAGTAGGCGGTCAAAACCACAGTCAAAGAGATGGGTTTCAGGAGGTTTTTCACGGTAGGGACGAAAGTACCAAGGCAGAGGAATTTAGAGAGAGAATTCCAGAGTACAGGAATATGATGGCTGAAAGCAGTGCCACCAATGGTGAAGGGATGGGGAGGAGGAGAGACACATGGTAGACCAGAGTGGAAAGAGCAGATAGTGAGAACATTGCTGAGGATGGAGAAAGGGCACGGAGGGATTTGAATACAACGCTGAGGATTTTGAAGTCAATGCACTGGGGGATGGATAGCCAATAGAGGTTGGGGAGAATGGGGGTGATACGAGTGCAGGACTTAATACAGAGTAGGATATGAGCAGCAGGGTTCTGGATAAGTTGCAGTTTATGTAGAGCTCGGGAGACTGGTGAGTAGAACTATGGAAGAATGAAGCCTGGGGGTGATAAAGGTGCTAATAATGAATGTTTAGGTGGAAGTGAGGAAGAGATGTAGGTGTGTGCTATTACAAAGGTGGAGGTAGGCGGTTTTGGTGAAAGATTGGATGTTGGGTTTGAAGCTCATCTCAGGGTTGAGGAGGACACTGAGGTTGTGAACTAAAGGCTGTAAACCTGAGCATGTGGCCAGAATGGGTGATGGAATTAGTAACATCTTATTTGATTCAAAATCATTAATTCTATTTAAACTATCACTAATTATGGATAGCACATTGATTGCGTCTTCCCGAGTGAATACTTGGAGGAGGTAATCATTTGGCAAATGGATGTTTTGTGTTCACGCTCTATTTCAGCACCATTATCATTCTTTAACATGTTAACTGTCAGCTTGGCTCAGTCGGTAACGCTCTTGCTTCTCCCTCAGAAGGTTGTGGGTTCAAGCCCTGCTCCAGGACTTAAGCACATATCTAGGCTAACAGTTCAGTGCAATACTACATTGGGAGTGCCCTTGCTCCATCCTCAGCAATGTTCTCACTCTGCTCTTCCCGCGCTGGTCTACCATGTGTCTCTTTCCTGCTCCACCCTATCCCCCCCTCCCCCTCATTCACCATTGGTGACACTGCTTTCAGCCATCACATTCCTGTACTCTGGAATTCTCTCTCTAAATTCCTCTACCTTGCTACCTCCATCCTTACCATGAAAAACTTCCTGAAACCCATCTCTTTGACTGTGGTTTTGGCCGCCTACCCGAACATCTCTCCACAAAATGGGGGAGTGCGGCATTGTTGGAGGTGCCGTCTTTCAGATGAGACATTAACCCTGCCTACCTGTTAAAATGGATGTAAAAGATCCCATGGCTCTACTTGAAGAATAGTGGAGTTCTCCCTGGTATCCTCGCTGACATTTATCCCTCATCCAACATCATCAAAGCAGATTATCCAGTTATTTATCTCATTGCTGTTTGTGGGACAATTTGTGCACAATTTGCCTGCCATGTTTTCCTACAAAACAACGGTGACTACACTTCAAAAGTAATGAATTGGCTACGAAGCACTTTGGAACATCTTCAGGACATGATAAGTGGGAATTCTTTCTTTCACCTCTTCTCTCACTGCGCTCTTACTGTTACTATACTAAATCAATGCCTTACTGTAATGTTTTGGGCCATTTCCAGGTTCCTCTGTCCACCCTTTTAACGTGTTTCTGAATGTTCTTTACTCAGCTCAATGGTCCCACTTACCATAATGATTTGTTGTTTCCCGCAGGGTTTATTTCCCAGACATCCCTGACATATAGGGCTGTGCCATCTCCTTTCCTGTCTACTCTCTCTTTCTCGAAACACTCAACCGCTGTGCGAGATATATTTTATCACCTTCTAGGGTCACATATGTTTCTAATACTTACACTAAATTGTACTCTCTTACTGCTCCAATCGCCTCAAATTCAGGCATCTTATTTAATGCTTCTAGCATGTAGGTGTACACAGCTTATTGTTGATTATCTCCCTGTATCTGCTGCTTGTCTTGTTTTTGGAACTAACTTCCTCCCTGCTTTCTCTCCCACCCCCTTCCCCCTGATCCAGTTTAAACCATTCTAATAGCTGCCTGAGTGCCTCTTGCAAATCTGTGAGGGGGGGGGGGGGGGGGGGGGGGGGGGGGGGGGGGGGGGGGGGGGGGGGGGGGGGGGGGGGGGGGGGGGGGGTGGGGGGGGGGGGGGGGGGGGGGGGGGGGGGGGGGGGGGGGGGGGGGGGGGGGGGGGGGGGGGGGGGGGG
>JASTWF010002142.1:0-37230 GCA_030390025.1 Squalus acanthias | reverse complement strand
GTGGGAGGAGTGAGAGATGTGTGAGTGGCGGAGTGAGAGATGTGTGAGAGATGGGGAGGAGTGAGAGATGTGTGAGAGATGGGGAGGAGTGAGAGATGTGCGAGAGTGGGAGGAGTGAGAGATGTGTCAGAGATGGGGAGGAGTGAGAGAGATGTGGGAGGAGTGAGAGAGATGTGTCAGAGCTGGGGAGGAGCTACAGAGATGTGTGAGTGGGAGGAGTGAGAGAGATGTGTGAGATGGGGAGGAGAGAGAGATGTGTGAGTGGGAGGAGTGAGAGATGTGTGAGTGGGAGGAGTGAGATGCGTGGGAGATGGGGCGGAGTGAGAGGAGTGGGAGGAGTGAGAGATGGGGAGGAGTGAGAGATGTGCGAGAGTGGGTGGAGTGAGAGATGGGGAGGAGTGAGAGATGTGTGAGTGGGAGGAGTGAGAGAGATGTGTGAGTGATGGGGAGGAGTGAGAGAGATGTGTGAGTGATGGCGAGGAGTGAGAGAGATGTGCGAGAGTGGGAGGAGTGAGAGATGTGAGATGGGGGAGTGAGAGATGTGTGAGAGATGGGGAGGAGTTTGAGAGATGGGGAGGAGTGAGATGTGGGAGGAGCTATAGAGCTGGGGAGGAGTGAGAGATGTGTGAGAGTGAGAGGAGTGAGAGATGTGGGAGGAGTGAGAGGGATGTGTCAGATGGGGAGGAGTGAAAGATGTGTGAGTGGGAGGAGTGAGAGCTGTGAGAGATGGGGAGGAGTGAGAGATGTGTGAGAGATGGGGAGGAGTGAACGATGTGTGAGAGATGGGGAGGAGTGAACGATGTGTCAGAGATGGGGAGGAGTGAAAGATGTGTGAGTGGGAGGAGTGAGAGCTGTGAGAGATGGGGAGCAGTGAGAGATGTGTGAGAGATGGGGAGGAGTGAGAGATGTGTGAGAGATGGGGAGTGAGAGATGTGTCAGAGCTGGGGAGGAGCTATAGAGATGAGTGGGAGGAGTTCTAGAGATATGTGAGAGTGGGAGGAATGAGAGATGTGTGAGAGTGGGAGGATTTATAGTGATGTGCGAGAGTGGGAGGAGTGAGGGATGTGTGAGAGTGGGAGGAGTGAGATGTGTGAGTGGGAGGAGTGAGAGATGTGTCAGAGATGGGGAGGAGTGAGAGAGATATGGGAGGAGTGAGAGAGATGTGTCAGAGCTGGGGAGGAGCTACAGAGATGTGTGAGTGTGGGAGGAGTGAGAGATGTGTGAGAGATGGGGAGGAGAGAGAGATGTGTGTGAGAGATGGGGAGGAGTTATAGTGAGGTGTGAGAGTGGGAGGAATGAGAGATGTGTGAGAGTGGGAGGAGTGAGAAATGTGGGAGGAGTGAGAGATGTGTGAGAGATGGGGGAGTGAGAGATGTGTGAGTGGGAGGAGTTATAGTGAGGTGCTAGAGTGGGAGGAGTGAGAGATGTGTGAGAGATGGGGGAGTGAGAGAGATGTGTGAGATGGGGGAGTGAGAGATGTGTGAGTGGGAGGAGTTTGAGAGATGGGGAGGAGTGAGAGATGTGTGAGAGTGGGAGGAGTGAGATGTGTGAGAGTGGGATGAGCTATAGAGATGTGTCAGAGATGGGGAGGAGTGAGAGATGTGTGAGAGTGAGAGGAGTGAGAGAGATGTGTCAGAGATGGGGAGGAGTGAGAGATGTGTGAGAGTGGGAGGAGTGAGAGATGTGTGAGAGTGGGAGGAGAGAGAGAGATGTGTCAGATGGGGAGGAGTGAGAGATGTGTGAGTGGGAGGAGTTATAGTGATGTGCGAGAGTGGGAGGAGTGCGAGAGATGTGTGAGTGGGAGGAGTGGGAGGATTGAGAGAGATGTGTGAGATGGGGAGGAGTGAGAGATGTGTGAGAGTGGGAGGAGTGAGATGTGTGAGTGATGGGGAGGAGTGAGAGATGTGTGAGTGGGAGGAGTGAGAGATATGTGAGAGATGGGGAGGAGTGAGAGATATGTGAGTGATGGGGAGGAGTGAGAGACGTGTGAGTGGGAGGAGTGAGGGATGTGTCAGATGGGGAGGAGTGAGAGAAATGTGAGAGATGGGGAGGAGTGAGAGATGTGTGAGCGTGGGAGGAGTGAGAGATGTGTGAGAGTGGAGGAGTGAGAGGGATGTGTCAGATGGGGAGGAGTGAGATGTGTGAGAGATGGGGAGGAGTGAGAGATGTGAGAGATGGGGAGGAGTGAGAGATGTGTGAGCGTGGGAGGAGTGAGATGTGTGAGAGTGGAGGAGTGAGAGGGATGTGTCAGATGGGGAGGAGTGAGAGATGGGGAGGAGTGAGAGATGTGAGAGATGGGGAGGAGTGAGAGATGTGTGAGTGGGAGGAGCTATAGAGATGTGTCAGAGATGGGGAGGAGTGAGAGAGATGTGTGAGAGTGAGAGGAGTGAGAGAGATGTGGGAGGTGTGAGAGTGGGAGGAGTGAGAGATGTGTGAGAGATGGGGAGGAGTGAGGGATGTGTCAGAGATGGGGAGGAGTGAGTGGGAAGAGTGAGAGCTGTGAGAGATGGGGAGGAGTGAGAGATGTGCGAGAGATGGGGAGGAGTGAGAGAGATGGGGAGGATTGAGAGAGATGTGTGAGATGGGGAGGAGTGAGAGAGATGGGGAGCAGTGAACGATGTGTGAGAGTGGGAGGAGTGAGAGCTGTGAGAGATGGGGAGGAGTGAGAGATGTGTGAGAGATGGGGAGGAGTGAGAGATGTGCGACAGATGGGGAGGAGTGAGAGAGATGTGCGAGAGTGGGAGGAGTGAGAGAGATGTGTCAGAGCTGGGGAGGAGCTATAGAGATGTGCGAGAGTGGGAGGAGTGTGAGATGTGTGAGAGTGGGAGGAGTGAGAGGGATGTGTGAGAGATGGGGAGGAGTGAGAGATGTGTGAGATGGGGAGGAGTGAACGATGTGTGAGAGATGGGGAGGAGTGAACGATGTGTGAGTGGGAGAAGTGAGAGATGGGGAGGAGTGAGAGATGTGTGAGAGATGGGGAGGAGTGAGAGAGATGTGCGAGGGATGGGGAGGAGTGAGAGATGTGTGAGAGATGGGGAGGAGTGAGAGATGTGTCAGAGCTGGGGAGGAGCTATAGAGATGTGCGAGAGTGGGAGGAGTGAGAGATGTGTGAGTGGCGGAGTGAGAGAGATGTGTGAGAGATGGGGAGGAGTGAGAGATGTGTGAGAGATGGGGAGGAGTGAGAGATGTGCGAGAGTGGGAGGAGTGAGAGATGTGTCAGAGATGGGGAGGAGTGAGAGAGATGTGGGAGGAGTGAGAGAGATGTGTCAGAGCTGGGGAGGAGCTACAGAGATGTGTGAGTGGGAGGAGTGAGAGATGTGTGAGATGGGGAGGAGAGAGATGTGTGAGTGGGAGGAGTGAGAGATGTGTGAGTGGGAGGAGTGAGAGATGCGTGAGAGATGGGGCGGAGTGAGAGGGGAGTGGGAGGAGTGAGATGGGGAGGAGTGAGAGATGTGCGAGAGTGGGTGGAGTGAGAGATGGGGAGGAGTGAGAGATGTGTGAGAGTGGGAGGAGAGAGATGTGTGAGTGATGGGGAGGAGTGAGAGAGATGTGCGAGAGATGGGGAGGAGTGAGAGAGATGTGCGAGAGATGGGGAGGAGTGAGAGATGTGTGAGAGTGGGAGCAGTGAGAGATGGGGAGGAGTGAGAGATGTGTGTGAGTGGCGGAGTGAGAGAGATGTGTCAGAGATGGGGAGGAGTGAGAGAGCTTTGCGAGAGATGGGGAGGAGTGAGAGAGATGTGCGAGAGATGGGCAGGAGTGAGAGATGTGTGAGTGGGAGCAGTGAGAGATGGGGAGGAGTGAGAGATGTGTGAGAGTGGGAGGAATGAGAGATGTGTGAAGGATGGGGAGGAGTGAGAGAGATGTGTGAGTGGGAGGAGTGAGATGTGAGAGTGGGAGGAGTGAGTGAGATGTGTGAGAGTGGGAGGAGTGAGAGATGTGTGAGAGATGGGGAGGAGTGAGAGAGATGTGTGAGAGTGGGAGGAGTGAGAGATGGGGAGGAGTGGGAGGAGTGAGATGTGTGAGAGTGGGATGAGCTATAGAGATGTGTCAGAGATGGGGAGGAGTTATAGAGATGTGTGAGATGGAGAGGAGTGAGAGATGTGTGAGAGTGAGAGGAGTGAGAGATGGGGAGGAGTGAGAGATGTGTGAGTGGGAGGAGTGAGAGATATGTGAGTGATGGGGCGGAGTGAGAGGGATGTGTCAGAGATGGGGAGGAGTGAGTGGGAGGAGTGAGAGCTGTGAGAGATGGGGAGGAGAGAGATGTGTGAGATTTGGGGAGGAGTGAGAGAGATGTGCGAGAGATGGGGAGGAGTGAGAGAGATGGGGAGGATTGAGAGAGATGTGTGAGAGATGGGGAGGAGTGAGAGATGTGTGAGAGATGGGGAGGAGTGAGAGATGTGTGAGAGATGGGGAGGAGTGAAGAGATGTGTGAGAGATGGGGAGGAGTGAACGATGTGTGAGAGTGGGAGGAGTGAGAGATGGGGAGGAGTGAGAGAGATGTGTGAGAGATGGGGAGGAGTGAGAGAGATGTGCGAGAGATGGGGAGGAGTGAGAGATGTGTGAGAGTGGGAGGAGTGAGATGTGTGAGAGATGGGGAGGAGTGAGAGATGTGTCAGAGCTGGGGAGGAGCTATAGAGATGTGCGAGAGTGGGAGGAGTGTGAGATGTGTGAGAGTGGGAGGAGTGAGAGGGATGTGTGAGAGTGGAGGATTTATAGTGATGTGCGAGAGTGGGAGGAGTGAGGGATGTGTGAGAGTGGGAGGAGTGAGAGATGTGTGAGTGGCGGAGTGAGAGAGATGTGTGAGAGATGGGGAGGAGTGAGAGATGTGTGAGAGATGGGGAGGAGTGAGAGAGATGTGCGAGAGTGGGAGGAGTGAGAGATGTGTCAGATGGGGAGGAGTGAGAGATGTGGGAGGAGTGAGAGAGATGTGTCAGAGCTGGGGAGGAGCTACAGAGATGTGTGAGTGGGAGGAGTGAGAGATGTGTGAGATGGGAGGAGTGAGATGCGTGAGAGATGGGGCGGAGTGAGAGGAGTGGGTGGAGTGAGAGATGGGGAGGAGTGAGAGATGTGTGAGTGGGAGGAGTGAGAGATGTGTGAGTGATGGGGAGGAGTGAGAGAGATGTGTGAGTGATGGGGAGGAGTGAGAGAGATGTGCGAGAGATGGGGAGGAGTGAGAGAGATGTGCGAGAGATGGGGAGGAGTGAGAGATGTGCGAGAGATGGGGAGGAGTGAGAGATGTGTGAGAGTGGGAGGAGTGAGTGAGATGTGTGAGAGTGGGAGGAGTGAGAGATGTGTGAGTGATGGGGAGGAGTCAGAGACATGTGTGAGAGTGGGAGGAGTGAGAGATGTGTGTGATGGGGAGGAGTCAGAGACATGTGTGAGTGGGAGGAGTTTGAGAGATGGGGAGGAGTGAGATGTGTGAGAGTGGGAGGAGTGAGATGTGTGAGAGTGGGATGAGCTATAGAGATGTGTCAGAGATGGGGAGGAGTTATAGAGATGTGTGAGATGGAGAGGAGTGAGAGATGTGTGTGAGTGGGAGGAGTGAGAGATGTGTGAGTGGGAGGAGTGAGAGAGATGTTTGAGAGTGGGAGGAGTGAGAGAGATGTGGGAGAGTGGGAGGAGTGAGAGATGTGTGAGAGTGGGAGGAGTGAGAGATGTGTGTGAGAGTGGGAGGAATGAGAGATGTGTGAGTGATGGGGAGGAGTGAGACGTGTGAGAGAGATGTGTGAGTGGGAGAAGTGAGAGATGTGTGAGTGGCGGAGTGAGAGGGATGTGTCAGAGATGGGGAGGAGTGAGAGATGTGTGAGAGTGGGAGGAGTGAGAGATGGGGAGGATTGAGAGAGATGTGTGAGAGATGGGGTGGAGTGAGAGAGATGTGTGAGAGATGGGGTGGAGTGAGAGAGATGTGTGAGAGATGGGGTGGAGTGAGAGAGATGTGCGAGAGATGGGGAGGAGTGAGAGATGTGCGAGAGATGGGCAGGAGTGAGAGATGTGTGAGTGGGAGCAGTGAGAGATGGGGAGGAGTGAGAGTGGGAGGAATGAGAGATGTGTGAAGGATGGGGAGGAGTGAGATGTGTGAGAGTGGGAGGAGTGAGAGATGTATGAAGGATGGGGAGGAGTGAGAGAGATGTGTGAGTGGGAGGAGTGAGATGTGAGAGTGGGAGGAGTGAGATGTGTGAGTGATGGGGAGGCGTCAGAGACATGTGTGAGAGTGGGAGGAGTGAGAGATGTGTGAGAGATGGGGAGGAGTGAGAGAGATGTGTGAGAGTGGGAGGAGTTTGAGAGATGGGGAGGAGTGAGAGATGTGTGAGAGTGGGAGGAGTGAGATGTGTGAGAGTGGGATGAGCTATAGAGATGTCAGAGATGGGGAGGAGTTATAGAGATGTGTGAGATGGAGAGGAGTGAGAAATGTGTGAGAGAGAGGAGTGAGAGATGGGGAGGAGTGAGAGATGTGTGAGTGGGAGGAGTGAGAGATGTGTGAGTGATGGGGCGGAGTGAGAGGGATGTGTCAGAGATGGGGAGGAGTGAGTGGGAGGAGTGAGAGCTGTGAGAGATGGGGAGGAGTGAGATGTGTGAGATTTGGGGAGGAGTGAGAGAGATGTGCGAGAGATGGGGAGGAGTGAGAGATGGGGAGGATTGAGAGAGATGTGTGAGAGATGGGGAGGAGTGAGAGATGTGTGAGAGATGGGGAGGTGTGAGAGATGGGGAGGAGTGAGAGATGTGTGAGAGATGGGGAGGAGTGAGAGATGGGGAGGAGTGAGAGATGTGAGAGATGGGGAGGAGTGAGAGAGATGTGCGAGAGATGGGGAGGAGTGAGAGATGTGCGAGAGATGGGCAGGAGTGAGAGATGTGTGAGTGGGAGCAGTGAGAGATGGGGAGGAGTGAGAGTGGGAGGAATGAGAGATGTGTGAAGGATGGGGAGGAGTGAGATGTGTGAGAGTGGGAGGAGTGAGAGAGATGTGTGAGAGTGGGAGGAGTGAGAGATGTATGAAGGATGGGGAGGAGTGAGAGAGATGTGTGAGTGGGAGGAGTGAGATGTGAGAGTGGGAGGAGTGAGATGTGTGAGTGATGGGGAGGCGTCAGAGACATGTGTGAGAGTGGGAGGAGTGAGAGATGTGTGAGAGATGGGGAGGAGTGAGAGAGATGTGTGAGAGTGGAGGAGTTTGAGAGATGGGGAGGAGTGAGAGATGTGTGAGAGTGGGAGGAGTGAGATGTGTGAGAGTGGGATGAGCTATAGAGATGTCAGAGATGGGGAGGAGTTATAGAGATGTGTGAGATGGAGAGGAGTGAGAGATGTGTGAGAGAGAGGAGTGAGAGATGGGGAGGAGTGAGAGATGTGTGAGTGGGAGGAGTGAGAGATGTGTGAGTGATGGGGCGGAGTGAGAGGGATGTGTCAGAGATGGGGAGGAGTGAGTGGGAGGAGTGAGAGCTGTGAGAGATGGGGAGGAGAGAGATGTGTGCAGAGTGGGAGGAGTGAGAGATGTGAGAGAGATGGGAGGAGTGAGAGATGTGCGAGAGATGGGGAGAGTGAGAGAGATGTGTGATAGATGGGGAGGAGTGTGAGAGATGTGTGAGAGATGGGGAGGAGTGTGAGAGATGTGTGAGAGTTGGGAGAGTGAGAGATGTGTGAGTGGGGAGGAGTGAGAGATGTGTGAGAGATGGGGAGGAGTGAGAGATGTGTGAGAGTGGGAGGAGTGAGAGATGTGTGAGAGTGGGAGGAGTGAGAGATGTGAGAGAGTGGGGAGGAGTGAGAGAGATGTGCGAGAGATGGGGAGGAGTGAGAGAGATGTGCGAGAGATGGGGAGGAGTGTGAGAGATGTGTGAGAGTGGGAGGAGTGAGAGATGTGTGAGAGTGGCAGGAGTGAGAGATGTGTGAGAGTGGGAGGAGTGAGAGAGATGTGTGAGATGGGGAGGAGTGTGAGAGATGTGTGAGAGTGGGAGGAGTGAGAGATGTGTGAGGTGGGCGGAGTGAGAGATGTGTGAGAGATGGGGAGGAGTGAGAGATGTGCGAGAGTGGGAGGAGTGAGAGATGTGTCAGAGATGGGGAGGAGTGAGAGATGTGGGAGGAGTGAGAGATGTGTCAGAGCTGGGGAGGAGCTACAGAGATGTGTGAGTGGGAGGAGTGAGAGAGATGTGTGAGATGGGGAGGAGAGAGAGATGTGCGAGAGTGGGTGGAGCGAGAGATGGGGAGGAGTGAGAGATGTGTGAGAGTGGGAGGAGTGAGAGATGTGTGAGAGTGGGAGGAGTGAGAGATGTGTGAGAGATGGGGAGGAGTGAGTGAGATGTGTGAGTGGGAGGAGTGAGATGTGAGAGTGGGAGGAGTGAGAGATGTGAGAGTGGGAGGAGTGAGAGATGTGTGAGTGATGGGGAGGAGTCAGAGACATGTGTGAGAGTGGGAGGAGTGAGAGATGTGTGAGTGATGGGGAGGAGTCAGAGACATGTGAGAGTGGGAGGAGTTTGAGAGATGGGGAGGAGTGAGATGTGTGAGAGTGGGAGGAGTGAGATGTGTGAGAGTGGGATGAGCTATAGAGATGTGTCAGAGATGGGGAGGAGTTATAGAGATGTGTGAGATGGAGAGGAGTGAGAGATGTGTCAGAGATGGGGAGGAGTGAGAGATGTGGGAGGAGTGAGAGAGATGTGTGTGATGGGGAGGAGTGAGAGAGATGTGCGAGAGATGGGGAGGAGTGAGATGTGTGAGAGTGGGAGGAGTGAGAGATGTGTGAGTGGGAGGAGTGAGAGAGATGTGTGAGTGATGGGGAGGAGTGAGAGATGTGCGAGAGATGGGGAGGAGTGAGATGTGCGAGAGATGGGGAGGAGTGAGATGTGTGAGAGTGGGAGGAGTGAGAGAGATGTGTGAGAGATGGGGAGGAGTGAGAGATGTGAGAGTGGGAGGAGTGAGAGATGTGTGAGAGTGGGAGGAGTGAGATGTGTGAGTGATGGGGAGGAGTCAGAGACATGTGTGAGAGTGGGAGGAGTGAGAGATGTGAGTGATGGGGAGGAGTCAGAGACATGTGTGAGAGTGGGAGGAGTTTGAGAGATGGGGAGGAGTGAGAGATGTGTGAGAGTGGGAGGAGTGAGATGTGTGAGTGGGATGAGCGAAAGAGATGTGTCAGAGATGGGGAGGAGTTATAGAGATGTGTGAGATGGAGAGGAGTGAGAGATGTGTGAGATGGAGAGGAGTGAGAGATGTGTGAGAGTGGGAGGAGTGAGAGATGTGTGAGTGGGAGGAGTGAGAGATGTTTGAGAGTGGGAGGAGTGAGAGAGATGTGTGAGAGTGTGAGGAGTGAGAGATGTGTGAGAGTGGGAGGAGTGAGAGATGTGTGTGAGTGGGAGGAATGAGAGATGTGTGAGTGATGGGGAGGAGTGAGAGACGTGTGAGAGTGGGAGGAGTGAGAGACATATGTGAGTGGGAGGAGTGAGAGATGTGTGAGTGGGAGAAGTGAGATGTGTGAGTGGCGGAGTGAGAGGGATGTGTCAGAGATGGGGAGGAGTGAGAGATGTGTGAGAGTGGGAGGAGTGAGAGAGATGGGGAGGATTGAGAGAGATGTGTGAGAGATGGGGTGGAGTGAGAGAGATGTGTGAGAGATGGGGTGGAGTGAGAGATGTGCGAGAGATGGGGTGGAGTGAGAGATGTGCGAGAGTGGGAGGAGTGAGAGATGTGTCAGAGATGGGGAGGAGTGAGAGATGTGGGAGAGATGGGGAGGAGTGAGAGATGTGTGAGAGTGGGAGGAGTGAGAGATGTGTCAGAGATGGGGAGGAGTGAGAGATGTGGGAGAGATGGGGAGGAGTGAGAGATGTGTCAGAGATGGGGAGGAGTGAGAGATGTGAGAGAGATGGGGAGGAGGCTGAAGGGCCGGCTCGGATTGGCCTTTGTGAAAACCGCCGGTCCGCCCTGCTCAAGCTTGGAGTCTCGGTTAAAATAAAGTGTGAGAACAGCAGCGGAACCTGGAGCCACCGGCAGCAAGAAAACCCAAGCTAGGGCGGAGCGAGTTATGTCGGCCGCCGGTCCGAGCTGCAGTCCGGAGCAGCCAACGCAGTCTCTCTCCTCCCCCTCTCTGATAAAAGTCCTGTCGCTGACCCCCGACTCGTACCCCCAGAGAATCCTCCAGGAATGGAACTTGCCGCCGGACAGATGCATTGAGTACATTCAGCTCTGTTTGGATGACCTTAAGCGTCACAGGACCTTTCGTTCTTTTCCTCGCTCTAGAGGACGATCGATCTGCTCTCGCCTCTCCGCCGAGAAGCCCGCTGCAATTCTGCTCTATCACACCGCGCGGTACGGGAGGATCAACCTGACAGATGTGCGCGGCTCTCTCTACACGCGTCTTTTACGCAAGTTGTCACAAAAATTCGGTACGAATCGTTTTTCTGCCGCAATGACTTGAATTTCCTGATTGTATAATAAATATTTAGACGGCTTTCATTGGCAGCAGTGCAGTAGCTAGAAATGGAAAGTTGGACGAGCCCTCGAACTAGGGGGGCAATTCTAACCTAACTCCAGTCGGGAAACTGAATGGATAGTAATGAAAATAGAAAATGCTGGAAATGCTCAGCAGGTCAGGCAGCATCTGTGGAGAGAGAAACAGAGTTAGGGCCAGAAATTCGGGTCACCCGTAGACCCAACGAAAGTGTCGGTTCCGCGCATGCGCTGCAAACCGGAACTTCCGTTCCCCTGAAGGAAGGGGTTCAGAGGTCGAAGGCGTGCGCTGGAGGCAGCGCGTAGACCTGGAACTTCGGCTTTTTTTTCAGGTTTCTCCCTGAGGAAGGTACGGAGAAGCTGCGCGGGGAAAAAGGAGGCACAAGGCCTGCTTTTAACAAGGTAAGTGGTGAATTAAGTCCAATTTAAACATTTTTTCAACAAGTTTATCTTTTTTACATACTTTAAAGAAAGGTAAGTTTATTCTTAGCACCGTTTAAAAAGTGTAATTAATTTTTTCAAAAATTTTAATTTTTGTTTAAAGTAGTTAATTTATGTAATTTATAGTTATTTTAAAAATGTGATTTTTTTGAAGATATAGTGAGGTTTTGGGGCCGATCTCTATTCATAGATTTGACAGGTCTTCCTGTCAAAATCTATGAATGGAGATTCCCTGCTCCGATTGGCTCTCCATGGCCCACATGATCCCAGGGGACGCTTCGAACTAACTGCGCCCCAGGGATACGCAAGCACTGCGCGCCGGCAGCTGGAGGAGGCCCAGGACCTGAATTTCACGCAGGCCCGAAGCACAACGGCAGGCGCGGTAGGTAAGTACGGGCGCGATCCTTGCACCCGCGGGAAGCCGGAGAGCCGAATTTCTGGCCCAACGTTTCAGGTCGATGACCTTTGGTCAGAACGAGTTCCGTGTTTAACTGCACATATGCGGCTGCTGGAAGTTGCTGTCATCCACCTGAAACGTTAACTCTGTTTCTCCACAGATGTTACCTGACCTGTTGAGTATTTTGCTTTTGTATCAATGGATAGTAATATTGGGTGAGGTGTAAAACTGCTGTTGCACCCGATCTGGTGGTTTTCCAGCCTGGCGAGTCAGGTTAAAAATGCCCCTCATCGGTGGACAGGTAATGATCAAAGGGTTTGGCCTCAGCAAATCGTTTATATAATGGGCCGGATTTTGTGGTCGGAAATCGGACAGCAACTTCCAGCAACCACATAAGCGCAGTTAAAGGCGGAAACCCAGTAGTTACTCTCCCAAATGTGACATTCCTCCAAAAGCTTCCTGAAAATGGCATCTCACTGTCTGACTCGTCAATCAAATGTGTTGAATGGTGTTAAGTTGCTGCACTTTTTTTATTCGTTAATTAGAAGTGTGCCTCGCGGGCAAGGTCAGCATTTATTGCCCATCCCTAGTTGCCCTTGAGCTGCCGCCTTGAACCGCTGCAGTCCGTGTGGTGAAGGTACTCCCACAGCGCTGTTAGGGAGGGAGTTCCAGGATTTTGACCCAATGACGATGAAGGATCAGCCATATACTTCCAAGTCAGGATGGTGTGTGACTTGAAGGGGAACGTGGAGGTGGTGGTGTTCCCATGCACCTGCTGCCCTTGTCCTTCTAGGTGGAAGAGGTCGCGGGTTTGGGCGGTGCTGCCGAAGAAGCCTTGGCGAGTTGCTGCAGTGCATCTTGTAGATGGTACACACTGCAGCCACGGTGCGCCGGTGGTGGAGGGAGTGAATGTTTAAGGTGGTGGATGGGTTGCCAAACAAGCGGGCTGCTTTGTCCTGGATGGTGTCGAGCTTCTTGAGTGTTGTTGGAGCTGCACTCATCCAGGCAAGTGGAGAGTATTCTATCACACTCCTTACTTGTGCCTTGTAGATGGTGGGAAGGCTTTGGGGAGTCAGGAGGTGAGATACTCGCCGCAGAATACCTAGCCTCTGACCTGCTCTTGTTGCCACAGTATTTATGTGGCTGGTCCAGTTAAGTTTCTGGTCAATGGTGACCCTCAGGATGTTGATGGTGGGGGATTCGGCGATGGTAATGCCGTTGAATGTCAAGGGGTGGTGGTTTGACTCTCGCTTGTTGGAGATAGTCATTGCCTGGCACTTGTGTGGCGCGAATGTTACCTGCCACTTATCAGCCCAAGCCTGAATGTCGTTCAGGTCTTGTTGCATGCGGGCATGGATGGCTTCATTATCTGAGGAGTTGTGAATGGCACTGAACACTGTGCAGTCATCAGCGAACATCCCCATTTCTGACCTTATGTTGGAATGAAGGTCATTGATGAAGCAGCTGAAGATGGTTGGGCCTAGGATACTGCACTGAGAAACTCCTGCAGCAATGTCCTGGGGCTGTGATGATTGACCTCCAACCACCACAACCATCTTCCTTTGTGCTAGGCGTGACTCCAGCCAGTGGAGAGTTTTCTCCCCGATTTCCATTGACTTCAGTTTTACTAGGGCTCCTTGATGCCACACTCGGTCAAATGCTGCCTTGATGTTAAGGGCAGTCACTCTCACCGCACCTCTGGAATTCAGCTCCTTTGTCCATGTTTGGACCAAGGCTGTAATGAGGTCGGGAGCTGAGTGGTCTTGGCGGAACCCAAACTGGGCATCACTGAGCAGGTTATTGGTGAGTAAGTGCCACTTGACAGCACTGTCGATGACACCTTCCAACACTTTGCTGATGATTGAGAGTAGACTGATAGGGCGGTAATTGGCCAGATTGGATTTGTCCTTTTTGTGGACATGACATACCTGGGCAGTTTTCCACATTGTCGAGTAGATGCCAGTGTTGTAGCTGTACTGGAACAGCTTGGCTAGAGGCGTGGCTAGTTCTGGAGCACAAGTCTTCAGCACGACAGCCGGGATGTTGTCGGGGCCCATAGCCTTTGATGGATCCAGTGCGCTCGGCCGTTTCTTGATATCATGTGGAGTGAATCAAATTGGCTGAAGACTGGCTTCTGTGATAGTGGGGACCTCAGGAGGAGGCCGAGATTATTCATCCGCTCGGCACTTCTGGCTGAAGATGGTTGAAAACTTGCTTCATAGATACGAACTAAACTCGTCAGAAAAAATTAGGGCTTGTCCATTCCACTTCCACTGTAAGTACCCTTTTAACAGCGTGATAAGTCTTAATCACTGCCAAACAACCTCTCTGGTGCTGAAATTAACTTTTAAAAGTGTGGCGTCTCATTCCTTCAGATATTTATTATTAGAGATTTTTAAATAAAACTTTTTTTTACTTTCTGTCATTTTTCTCCCTCTCTCTTAATCCAATCTTTCTTTCCCTCCCTTTACTTCACTTTCTGTACCTGATTTGACACTGAATTCACTATTCTAACTGAAACTTCCTGGTTCAGACACTGTACTGCTCTTTAACGATTCTTCAATTGGTTAAGGAGATACTCAGTTGCTTACCCGATTCACACGGGGTCCAGATGCCCTGTAGAGGGCGCTGCACTGTTTGGATGGTCGGTTGACAGGAATTTCCAGTGTGAAACCCCATGGAAAGACTGTGGGCAAGTGTAACGAATGACTGCCGCCGTTCATTCACCACTCAGAGGAGATTCCAGCCCATTATATTGTACAAATAATGAGTTTTAAACATAGGTTTTAAATACTGTTCCCTGCCAACGGATGCAATGTTGGAATGATGCTCAGTTCTGTTGAAGTCAATGGATCTTAATATCGGGTGGGGCGTATAACTGGTGGCTCATGTGATGTCGCCAGTTTGACCAACCGACCAAGATGATTTTCTACTGTTTTAATTTTTGGCGATGGGGTAAACGCAGTGATATAGATTCAGCGACCTGTTTTACACCTATCCTGATTTTCATTTCCACTGAAGTCAACAGAAAGGAAAATCAGATGAGGTATATAACGGATGGCCAATGGATATCGCCCGTTTTACACTAACACCAAAAGATTCACCTCACAGGACAATACATTTAAAGGTTCCTCCCACATCCGCCCATGTTATCTGTCTATTATCGTTATTCGGTACAGCCTAGCACTGGCAGAAGGGGGAGGAAGTTCATATGTAACTGCAAGCATCTCGGGGACTCTGTTGCTGGCCAGCAGCAGCCAGAAGGCCCTGAAATCTGAAGACTGTCCTTGGGAGAGTGGAAAGGATGAGGAACCACTTGCCTGCAGACATCTGCAAGCTGCCCCACAGACTCTGTTTCTCAGAGGTCGCAAAACCTGGGGTCTCAGTTTGGGTGTCCAATGAGCCAATGGAAGGAAAGTCAGAAAGGAGTCTGGGGACACACCTTGCTGTCTCATTTACATGTCTATTGCAGACCTCGTTCCACACCCTGAGAAAGGCCCAGAAATCTCAGGGCAATGTAAAGGGGACATCCAGCAAAAGAGATTTCTGACCCTTTTCCCCCAAACATTAAGCCTGGGAAATGGATGTTCCCGGAGCAAAAGTTAGGAAATTCAGTTCCTCGATGTCTATGTATTTTTGAATCTGATGCCTGGAGGGTACAAATTATGTCAAGATTTTAAGATAAATTAATTTAACTTTTTCTTTTACACAGGCAAAGACAACATACTTGTTCTAATTGATGATGTGACTAATGGTCAGGATGTACAAAAGAATATTGAGAATGAGCAGCCCACTATGAAGAACAGCTGTAAGAAAATATTTGTTTTTGAGAATTCAGAGATTCAAAATTCATGTGATTGGAACTGTAAAGTGAAGGAGGAATTGCGGGAATGTATCGCAGCAAACTAGTTTCCCACTGTCTCCGCCAAAGATACAAAGGGGGATCAGGAGAGCTCCCACCCCCACAGGAATTCTACGGCAATGGATGATGCAACATCTGATACATCTTTGAAAAATCCCAATAATGCAAGTTATAAATGAAAGAGTATGCTCCCCAAACGTTAACCTATCTTTGTCTTTACAGGTAGCAGGATGTAGTCAGCAAAGTTAAAATTCTAAGAATGATTGCGTATTCCCACCCTGCTGCACACTAGCCCACACATTCTTAAGAGAGGTGATGGCTTCCCTCCCCCAGAAAATGTTGAATTTGATGTTATAATCGTACATTCCAGTTAATTTTAGGACATGATTCACAGTTCATGGATTGTTAATTGAAAACTAATCAAAATAGATTATACAAGATGTAGTTACTAGACATTTAGGGCTTGAAATTGAGCATCGGTTGCCTGTTATACGCCCCGCCCGATATTCACTTCCATTAACTTTGATAACACTGAATATTGGCCTGTTGTATAGTGGGTGGCAAAAGTGATTCTATCTGCTTTACGTCCCCGGCCAAGTCCAATTTCACCCCCATAGGGTTATAATAGCAGGAACACGTTTGTTAATAGGCTGACAATGGGACTGAAAACTGTAACAATATTATGAAATTAAGGACAGTTGTAAATTTACTTGAACAATAAATTAGTGCAATTGTGCTGGTGTCTGTGCTTGAATTTACTAGGAGAGCTTTATTACAAAGAAAAACAATGATATGACCCCTTACCATGTCTCTCAGGAAGATCTGAAGTGCTTCACACACAGTGAATTACTTTGATGTGAAATGACTGTTGTAATGTAGGTGAAAGAGGCAGCTGTCTTGGACACAGACATAATGAGATGAGTGATCAGTTCACCTGTTTGACTGTGTTGACTGAGGGAGAAATGTTGTCCAGGACACCAGTCTGCCTGTTCCAATGGATAAGATTAAACATCCCATGGACTGGTCTTCTTAAAGTAGTATTACAGGATCTTTAACATCTACAGGAACGGGCATAAGGTCCCCATCGCATATAGCGGGTGTGTTCGTGCTAATGTGATTTGCCTACTATACATGGTGGACAATAAAACCATAATAGATTGTAGCAGTGAAATAATTCCCAATGTTGTTAAAAGTTGCATGCTTGATCTGAAGCCATGAGACTTCATGGGGTCCAGAGTCAATGTTGAGGACTCCCAGGGCCACTCCTTCCCGACTGTATACCACTGTGCCACCACCCCTGGTGGGTCAGTCCTGCCGGTGGGACAGGACATACCCCAGGGATGGTGATGGAGGAGTTTGGGACATTGGCTGAAAGGTATGATTCTGTGAGTATGACTATGTCACACAGTTGCTTGACTAGTCTGTGGGACAGCTCTCCCAATTTTGGCACAAGTCCCCAGATGTTGGTGAGGAGGACTTTGCAGGGTTGACTGGGCTGGGGGTGCCATTGCCGTGTCCGTAGCCGGTGCCGAGGTCGATGCTGGGTGGTCTGTCCGGTTTCATTCTTATTGTGTTTAGTAGCAGTTTGTTACAACTGAGTTGCTTGCTCGGCCATTTCAGAGTCAACCACATTGCTGTGGGTCTGGAGTCACATATAGGCCAGACCAGGTAAGGACGGCAGATTTCCTTCCCTGAAGGACATTGGTGAACCAGGTGGGCTTTTACGACAATCTGATAGTTTCATGGTCACCATTACTGATTCTAGCTTTTTATTCCAGATTTATTTAATTAACTGAATTAACTGCTGCCGTGGTGGGATTTGAACTCACGTCTCTGGATCATTAGTCCAGGCCTCTGGATTACTAGCCCAGTGACATTACCACTATGCTACCGTTTGGTCAAAGCAGTGTCTTAAAGGAGGAGAGAGAGGTGACGAGTTTTGTGGAGAGAATTCCAGAGCTTAATGCCTAGACGGCTAAAGGCACAGCAGCCAATGTTGCTGTGAAGGAAGTTAGTGATGAGGAATGCAGAGTTCTTGGAGAGTTGTAGGGCTGGTGGAATTTACAGAGATAGGGAGGGCCGAGATCATGGAGTGATTTGAACGCGAGGACGAGATTTTTAAATTTGTGGCGTTGGCAGGAACCAATGTAAGTCAGCAGGGATGATGGGTGAATGGGACTTGGTGCGAGTTAAACTAGGGGCAGCAGAGTTTTGGATGAGCTCAATTTTTTTGGAAAGTAATTACATAGAAAAATGTACAAAAGCGCTTCACAAGACATAAGGAAAGAAATGGTGCCGAGCCAAAGAAGGACATATTAGGAGGGGCAATCAAAAGCTTGGTCAAAGAGGTAGGTTTTAAGGAGGACCCTAAAGGAGGAGAGGGAGATGGAGAGGCAGAAGGGTTTAGGGAGGGAATTCTAGAATGTGGGGCCTAGCTGGCTGACTCAACAAGGCACCTGCTACTGAAACTGACTCTTTAGAGGTGGTCCTGATGCAGAAACTTCCTCCTTAAAAGAGGTGACATGCTCAACTTTGAAGAGAAGCCCTGATAGTGGGATTAAATCCACTCCAAAGCTTCTACAAGAGCTGAGGCATCGATCACTCCCACAAACTTTGTTGCTGTATGAAGTGGTGTTGCCACCTACTGGCCAGAGAATTACCCGACGGTCACGATCATATATAATACATATTTATGTATAAACTCCGAAATGTTACAATGTGTGATAAATAACACCAGCTGTAACGCCAACATACTAAATCAGGTATAAAACTGCTGTAGCAAAAGTCACTTCTGTATTTGCTGTACCATTTAAATCCTGTACATGTGAAATAAAGCAGCGGCATTGAGCCTCTCACTGGGGTAGGGACCGGAGGAGCTGATTCCGTGATCCTGTAATTTCAGGGAGTCGCCATGCTCACAGGGAATGCGTTCTGGTAAATTGCAGGTACACAACTTGTGACTTTCCATCAATTAATTTTAATGGACAGACAGCCCCAGGCTGCAAGCCTGCAATGCAATCACCCGGGTATACAGGGGGGTAATTTTAACTTTTAGAGATAGTGTAAAATGGGCAATATCGGATCTGTCATTTTTTGTTTTAATTCATTCACGGGATGTGGGCGTCGCTGGCACGGCCATCCCTAATTGCCCTTAACTGAGTGGCTTGTTAGGCCTTTCAGAGGGCAGTTAAATGTCAACAACATTGCTGTGGGTCTGGAGTCCCATATAGGCCAGACGGATGGCAGGATTAGAAACATAGAAGATAGGAGCGGGAGTAGGCCATTCGGCCCCTCGAGCCTGCTCCGCCATTTAATGAGATCATGGCTGATCATCCAAATTCAGTACCCTGTCCCTGCTTTCTCCCCATATCCCTTGATCACTTTAGCCTTAAGAAATATATCCAACTCCTTCTTGAATATATTTAATGAATTGGCCTCAACTGCCTTGTGTGGTAGAGAATTCCACAGGTTCACCACTCTCTGGGTGAAGAAATTCCTCCTCATCTCTGTCCTAAATGGCTCACCCCTTATCCTTAGACTGTGACCTCTGGTTCTGGACTCCCCCGCCGTCGGGAACATCCTTCCTGCATCTAGTCTGTCTAGTCCTGTTAGAATTTTATAAGTTTCAATGAGATCCCCTCTCATTCTTCTAAACTCCAGCGAATATAAGCCCAATCGACCCAATCTCTCCTCATATGTCATTTCTGTCATCCCAGGTATCAGTCTGGTGAATCTTCGCTGCACTCCCTCCATGGCAAGAACATCCTTCCTTCCTCAGATAAGGCGACCAAAACTGCAGACAATACTCAAGGTGTGGTCTCACCAAGGCCTTGTGCAACTGCAGCAAGACATCCTTGCTCCTGTACTCGAATCCTCTCACTATGAAGGCCAACATACCATTTGCCTTCTTAACCGCCTGCTGCACCTGCATGCATACCTTCAGCGACTGGTGCACAAGGACACTGTAGGGGGTGGTACTGGGGTCAGCCTTCACCTCTGACTCAGTGAGCGGTTCGAATCGCTCCCACGCCCCTGGTTCCCAGACTTTGGACTTATTTAGGGGTTGTGAACAAAAATGCAGCAGACAACAGGTTCTGATGAAAGAATTTTGACTTTATTAAAAGAAAAAGGTAACAAACTTAAAACACACTTAATACTTAAACACAGGTTGGGGAACACAGGCGAGGGAGAAAGATAATATACCAAACAAAAACCTTATCCCTCCCAAAGATCCCACTATCTAGCTAGGTTTTGGTTTCAGGAGATCAGGGATAATGCTCACCAAACAAATTGATTTGACAGGGTTTTAGAGTCTTTTGAGTTTCGTAAGGCCCTTGTTGCTGCGAGGTGTCCGATGGTCACTGAGGCAGTTGCTCTGGTTTCTTCTTGTGTGATGGTCTGTCTGTGAAGTTGTTGGCTTCCCTTCCCCCCTCCTCGTGGCTTGTGGTGTCTTTGCTGGAGCAGGGCTGAGAGAGAGAGAGAGAGAGAGAGAGCTGTGCCAGCATTGTCAGCGAGTCCAAAGAGAGCGAGCCCTGGGACATTAGGCTCCAATTATACTGTCCTTTTCGCGCCCATAACCCCTGACTAAAATGGTTTCCTTTAGATTTCAAATGAGCCCTGTTTAGTCCATTGTCTTAGTTTTGGCGGGCTTGCCAGTTTCGATGGCTTTACCTTGGTGTTAAACATGTCCTGATCGCTTTCCGATTTAGACAAGGCCTTTTATCTACGCGGCAAATCTCGTCCCTATTGTCCTAGGTCTTTTGGCGGGCTTGAATTCTGTCCTGTGGATACCTGGTTGATTGGTTTTTGATGAAGTAAATCGGGTTGCTTAATGTTTTATTGATTTCAGGCCCCTGGCATCCTGTGTGGGTCTGGGAATTTCAAAAGAGGTCTTGGATTGTTCATATTTCGATGTGTGTATGAGGCTTTTGGGTTTTGTCTCTTCCTCCTTGATAGGAAAGCAGTGTAAACACATTCCCAGACAGTTTAATTGGGCCCCAATACCCAAAGCTATCCACTGCCTGGCCACACCCCTCTGCAGCCTGTCGGTGTCTGTGAAAGGTGTCTTTCCCAACAGTAAGATTCAAAAAGTCATTTTCCTCAGGGTTTTCTTCCCTGATCTTTAAAATGTCCAAAAATAAGGGATTTACCTCAAATCACTTCACTTAGGGTTCTGTTCGAGTTTCTGGGGGATTTTGCGAAGCCTACAGCACCCAGGTCTCATTGCACTTCCCCTTCTCCCAATTTATTGCCGTTCAGATAATAATCTGCCTTCCTGTTTTTGCCACCAAAGTGGATTATCTGCCATGCATCTGCCCAATCACCCAACCTGTCCAAATCATACTGGAGTTTCTCTGCATCCTCCTCACAGCACACATGCTCAACCAGCTTTATGTCATCTGCAAACTTGGAGATATTACATCTAGTTCCCTCATCTAGATCATTAATATATATTGTGAGTAGCTGGGGTCCTAGCACCGATCCTTGCGGTACCCCACTAGTCACTGCCTGCCACTCAGAAAAAGACCCATTTATTCCAACTCTTTGCTTCCTGTCTGCCAACCAGTTCTCTATCCAAGTCAGTACCTTACCCCCAATCCCATGTGCTTTAACTTTGCATGCTAATCTCTTATGCAGGACCTTATCGAAAGCCTTCTGAAAGTCCAAATACACCACATCCACTGGTTCTCCCTTATCTATTCTATCAGTTACATCCTCAAAAAATTCCAGTAGATTAGTCAAGCACGATTTACCTTTTGTAAATCCATGTTGACTTTGTCCGATCCTGTCACTGTTTTCCAAGTGCTCTGCTATTACATCTTTTATAATGGATTACCGATGTCAGGCTTACCGGCCTATAATTCCCGGTTTTCTCTCTACCACCTTTTTTAAATAGTGGGGTTACATTAGCTACCCTCCAATCTATGGGAACTGTGCCCGAGTCTATAGAATTTTGGAAGATGACCAGCAATGCATGTACTATTTCTAGGGCCACTTCTTTAAGTACACTAGGATGTAGATTATCAGGCCCTGGGGATTTATCGGCCTTCAATCCCGTCAATTTCCTAACACCATTTCCCTATAAATACTGATTTCAATCAGTTCCTCCCTCTCATTAGACCCTATGTTCCCCAACATCTCTGCTGTATGGGGTTTTTGTCTCGGGCTTATTTGTAGGTCAGCCAGTTATGTTTTCCTGGACTGTCCTGCCCGCTGTACGGTTACGAATCGCTATCCCCTTATTAGTTCTGAGCCCAGGACTTATCAAGCGGCGATAAGGACAAACGAACAGACCCGTGGATTGGTGCGAGGAAAACCAATGTTTATTTACAGAAGTAAAACTACAGAGAAACAGTATCATATGAAGACGGTTTTACACTTAGCACGGGGAGAGAACGGACACATCGAGGGAAAATCCTAAAATTACAATTTTAGCAATATCCTCATTAATCCCCACCCTTATGCCTAACTAAAATTGTCTTGCGACAGCCAGAAGAAAGATAATGCTCACCGGTGAAATGGATGGAAAAACCTGGCCCTGTGCTCTGTTTCTGCCGTCGACACGTGGCTCCGAAGTTTCTGGTAGTCTTCTTTCAGGGCTGCTGGCCGGCAGACAGAGCGAACCGAGGGTCCAGGCAGAGAGGGCGAGAGAATGGCTGGGTCTTCCCAGTTATACCCTCCCGGTCGCCCTAATCTCCCTTCCGATCAGCTCATTTCTATTGTCTGATCTGGGCATGATGAATTTTAAACAAAAGGTACTGGTCTCGGCCCATCATGTTAGATGGCCGGTAATTGTATGATACCAGTTCTTCAACTGCTACCCTATTGTTCAACAGGTTCGATGATTGTCCAGCACAGTTTCGATGATGGGGCCAGCCCCGTCTCACTGTCCCCGCTGATTATTTGAGCAAACACCTTGAAAGCCTTATGCATAGACCTGATTGTAATGCACAAGGAAAGGTCCTGTAACTTCCTGTTGCAGACATCGGAATACACAAGCTGATAGCTTCCCAGCGTCTGAAAAAGCTCTTGGTCACAAGGTCTGGCCGCGGCCATTTTATGCCCTGGATTTTAAAACTCAGTCTGACCAGGGTTCCTTATTAATAAGTCCAACAAAAAATCTTCGGGGGGGGGGAACACATGAAATTTTGCGAATCCTTACACTGGGCGGTTATTTGTGTCCTCCTTTGTGAAGACAGAACCAAAGTATGTATTTAATTGGTCAGCCATTTCTTTGTCCCCCATTATAAATTCCCCTGATTCTGACTGCAAGGGACCTACGCTTGACTTCACCAATCTTTTTCTCTTCACATACCTATAGAAGCTTTTACAGTCAGTTTTTATGTTCCCTGCAAGCTTACTCTCATACTCTATATTCCCCCTCTTAATTAATCCTTTTATCCTCCTTTGCTGATTCCTAAACTGCTCCCAATCCTCAGGTTTGCTGCTTTTTCTGGCCAATTTATATGTCCTCTCCTTGGATCTTATGCTATCACTAATTTCCCTTCAGAGCCACGGTTGAGTCACCTTTTTTGTTTTATTTTTATGCCAGACAGGGATGAACAAATTCTGTAGTCTTCTGCGATCTTTAAATGTTTAAATGATTCCTTCCCTAAAGGACATTAGTGAACCAGATGGGTTTTACGACAATCCAGTAGTTTCATGGTCACCATTACTGATACTAGCTTTTTATTCCAGATTTATTTAGTAACTGAATTTAAATTCCCCAGCCGCCATGGTGGGATTTGAAGCTCTTTATACACTTCACCCGATTTTCCTTTCTATTAAAGTCAATCGGATATGTGTGTGGGTTAGGTTGATTTGGCTATGATAAATTGACCTTAGTGTTAGGGGGGATTAAATATGTGGGGTTATGGGGATAGGATGGGATATGATAGGGGGAATTAAATAAGTGGGGTTACGGGGGTAGGGTGGGATATGTGTACTGTGGGGATTAAAGCAGGGACAGGGTACTGGATTTGGATGATCAGCCATGATCGTATTGAATGGCGGAGCAGGCTCGACGGGCCGAATGGCCTACTCCTGCTCCTAGATTCTATGTTTCTATGTTTCTATGTTTCTATATCACCCATTTTACACTATTGCAGAAAGTTAAAATTATCTCTCAGGAGTGCTGAATCCATCCTCAGGTTAACTGTAAGGGATTCTGACCCTGCGTGTCTCGCAGCCTGTGAGATTCACGCGGCTCTGTGCAGCCTGTATGTCAGTGCGGGTCTAGGCCTTGTTGCCTGTTCTGGTCTCCAGCCAGCCTGGGAACACTAGACACACCTGTGAGTGGTTCGAATCACTCGCCCTTACGGTTCTAGACACTGGACTTAGATGCGAGAGCAGTAATGGAGATGAAACTCATGTAGACTCGGTTGAATGGTACGAAATGGAAAATCTTTATTGCATGATATTTAAGATTATGAAATACATGTCATAAGCACAGATTAATGACAGTACAATCTTACAAGCAGTTATATAGCTGATCCTAGGGAAACGAGGAACGAACGACACACCGTAAATAGGGGCACACATTACAAGTATCCTTAATACTTAAACCCTCCCCTATCAATATCTATCCTAACTAGATTCGTAGGATTTCGAGACTCATGCTCACCACTCGTGATAACTCGGAGAAATTCCGAATAGCTGATCGGATGTTTTTCACCGCAGCACCCACGTGTCGGTCAGGAGATCTCCTGGTCCCACTTGTTTACTTGCTTCTGCTCCGGCTAGCAGGCTGGACCGTCTGCTGTGATGAAGACCTGTGTTGGTTGGTTTAACAGGTACTTTTCCGAGCACAGTTCACAGATTAGTCAATATCATCGATGATGAACCGTTCTTGCAAGTTCGAAGAAGTCTCCCTGGCAAGGAAAACTTGGCTATTCGACCTACAGGCGCGGTCGGGATTTACTGACCGTGGCGATGAGTATGGTCTTCCTCTCTTCTCATCTCATCTCATCTCATCTCATCTCATCTCATCTCGGGCCTTTGGTTCCGCTGCCAGTTACCAACATAGGTCTTCGTTACGCGACACGAGGTAGATCCGAACGGATCAGAAAGTTCGACAGTCTTTTTCAAAGAGGCACCAGGCAAGCAGGAGCCCGACTACGAGTACACAGGAGCAGCCACGAGGTTACGAATCGATCGGATAAGAGCATAAGAGCACAGGAGCAGCCACGAGGATAAGAGAAAAATGGACGGTTTGGAGCTTGTAATTATAGTACAAAATCTTCCATTTCCCGCCCAACCTTAATGTCCTTTCTTTTGTTAGGGTCTGGCGCTCAAATGTCTTGTATGGGTGATCTCCGTTCGTAATGGGTTTCGGGGCTACTCGTAAATGTCTGAGTACCTGTTAATATTTCTCCCATTGTTAAATCGGTCGGTGTTTTCCCTGGAGGGGTTTTGGGGCTTCCAAGTGTTTTGTATAACTACCTGCTAACGGCTCTCTCATCGTAGAGTCGTTGGGATTTTACATATTAATGTCTTTTGGATGGGCCCTTGATTACTCGGTACAATAGCTTTCATTCGTACCTGGGAGACCGATTTCAGTATTTATGTGTATACTGCAAACCCATGATGTCTCGTGTATTATCTTCACTGTGCTGAATCTTAATCGATCTTGCACAAATGTTTATTGGAACGCCATCTTGTCTGCCTGTCGAAAAGTCTAGAATGTTCTGTCACGAGGTGCGGCGGCCATTTTACAGGCTGCTTGTGTCTACTTTGAGAAACCTGGCAGCATTCTGCTGAAATAAAAGCTGTTTGAACGAAACTCTGTGTTTTCTCCTTATTAATAAAATCGCGATATATTGCGAATTCTACAGTCCCTCCTGTTGATGCGAATAACTCCGCTTATCGTATCAAAAATCATAGTGGTGAGCAATATGATCTCGATTTCTCTCCGAATCCAGCAAATTAATCCCATAATTTTAACCTAGCTAGGGTCTCTGTGTCGTCCTTATTTCCCAAGAAAATTACATTTTATATCACCGTGGGCCTTATTTGCCCTTAAACTTACACCACTTGTTTTCCTTCCCGGCGTCACCAGGCCGATGCCTCTCGTATCACCTATATATTCATCTTTTATTCAGGGAAAGGAAAAACAAAACCCAAAACCAAACAATCATTTTTAACTAGAACACCATCACCAAAAATAATCAACACCAACTCTTAACACATGTCGAGTTCCCAAACGTATTTACAATCTTTGAAAATCATGATCGAGTACAAACTTCCGCGGCGCACGTGGCGAGCGGGAATGACGCCATTTTCCGATTACACGGTGCTTTCATCGTGCACGCGCACGTAACGTTCTCGCCACTCTCCCGTGTTTTCATGCTTGGTGAGGCGTTTGTCTCTTTTACAATGTACGACCAATAGGTACACTACAATAAACACTTGACATACGACTAAAATGTGGGAGGCTATTCTGATCCATGAAGGCACTTCAATATTGGTGAACAGATTCCACCACGGTGGAATCACTATATCCAGAATGTCTGTTCCTATTTCGACAGTTTTCTGTTCTAATGTGTAAAAATGTTTCTGTGATACCGCGACGGCTTTTAAAAGCTTGGTGAGGTGTTCAGGGAGAGGGGGAATGAGGTATCCGAAATGCGCGACGAATCGTTGCAAGTCGGTGAAATTCTCTTTTACTGTGAGATGAACAGTGGATGGTTCAGGGATTGGGATGATTCGTTGTTGTGCTACTTGAACTTCCGCCCTGGGTTTAAAACAGAAACTGCTGTCACTCACCGGACACCGGCTACGGTTTCCATGCTGGTAGTGTTGCGCTGCAGTGGTAACACAATATGTTCCACCCCCGATGTATGCTACCTGCGGAGGCACATGATCTTGTGCCATTGCCTCCATGGTGCAATTCATGGACTTGGCGCCAGTCGTTCTGAACCCGCACTGTGGTGTTAAAAAGGCATTCAAGTGCTGGGGGCACAGTATTATGTGTGCTCCCCTGCCACGACAACCAGAGAGATCTGTACCTGTCATCGTTTGCTCCCAGCGGATGACGTAAGGTGGAACCGCTGCATAACGAATGTGGGCTCCCCCCTGAATGACACCAATGTTCTCTACCCGATACACCGGGGCGGGCTTTGCTGTGTCGCCCAAAACCGGCATGCGTAATACTATTCCCATAATAGTATGGTTTGATCGTCCGCAGTCCACGGGGACTGGGTAAGCTTCTGAAGCTAGCCTGAGCTGGCACGGACTTAATGCGTTCTGAAAAGGGTGGAGCGCCCGCAGGTGTTTGTTACTTATCCAGGACGGGACCAAACCTTGTTTTAAATCCTCCAAATTACTGCGGCCCTCGCCCAGTAACCACGCCCCGTAAAGCACGCACACCTCGTTCTGCGCAGCTTGATCGGATGCATTCCGATCTTCCCTAATCAGGGCAATTACCGTCTTTGCATGTTTCTCCAACTCTGCTATAATTTCCTTTAAATGGAGAGTCATGGCTTGGTCCTCGTGTAAACCCGACCCTACCACTTTATTCTCATCTGTTAGAATGTCTTTTAATTGTGTCTTTAAACCATTAATCTGAGTCTGCAGCTCCACACTGTCTAGAGCGTTGACCACGGATGTACCCGTGTTAAAAGCAGTGAACGCATCGTTCACCAAACCCCTTCTTTGCCTCCCTACTTGATCCAAAACTTCCTGTGGTGCGGTGTACAAACTTGTTTTATCAATTTCCGCGAAATCGAATTCGTAAAATTGTCTGAACATCTTGGTCAACAGGACCTGATACAACTGTTCCGTCTTTTTGGGGCACCACTCTGGTAACCGCACCTCGGTGAGATTTAAAATCACCGAGGCCACCGCGTAATGTACCCCCTGAAATAGTATCTGGTCTGTGGGGACCAGTACCAAACCATTCCCGGGTCCCTTACTAGTTTTAGGGCACCCTTCTTCCTCAGCTAGAACCACCGGAATCGTGGGCGGGGCTTTGCGTGGGCGCGTAATGAGCTCAGTGGCATTTACTGGGATCGGGGAGAATGGGGCTCCGCACCCCCTGGTGCTCGCATCCCACCTCATCCCCTGTCCGTTATCCTGCCATTGATTAATGAAAAATATGGAGATGCCTTTGGGGCAAACGTACTTTGACCCCCACATACATACATAAATTCCCTCGTCCGGTTCCCACCATTTGTCCCAACAGACTTTCACTTGTCCGTTTGTCCCCGTAATTGTCCGATGGGTATTATTACCCAGTCGTTCCCACTCGACCGAAGAGTTCCTCATAGTTTTGCTCAGCTTTCGCAGCCACCACCATCGGCTCAATGGGACATTCCCACTACAAGTCAAACAAATCCGTTTGCCGACGGTGACGCTGATCCTGGGTGCGATGATCCTTACTTTGGGGCACATTAAAGAAGTCTCTTTGTAGGCAAACCCCGATGTGCTAGAATACTCCGTTGAGTTCGTTCCCAGCCATCCTGGCCACCTTCCCTTGTGGAAATAGGTGCTGGTCTCCTCTGCCTCCCGTCTTCCGGTCCCATCCACCGCGATGGGGGCCGTGTCCCCGGAACATCCGAACACCACGACATCCTTGGTGCGGCCTCGATAGGCCAATCCACATCCGATTGCCGCGAGCAATACTAGAATTCGTTCCATCCTTCCTTGGTTCCTGTGATCAGATAGAATGAGGTAGCCAGCCTCGCAAGAGTCTCTGGCTTTTGTGAAGGGTGAGCGGGTCCCCTGACCTCGCCTCACGTAAACTTCAACGTTCGCTGAATAAACTTTAACTAAACCTATCTTTAAAGCTCCCATCATTTTATCGTTTTCTGTTAAAAACACTACAATCTTGACCTTATTAAAACTATAAACTTAACCTTGAACTATGAACTTAAAACTTAAAACTATTACTATACAGTGCCGCCCGTTCTCAGGGCGGCCCCTTTAAATTCTGAGAAGGCTGCTGCGAGCTCTTCCCGACGGTGGGAGGGCACTGACCCTCCCCTTTGATCTGCCGCAGCCTGTTGTTGCACTGATTCCTTCCTCTGATCTGCCGCAGCCTGTTGCTGCTGCGATGGGGCCGGGCTGTATCTGGGTTGCCTTAACCTTAAGTCTACGCCTTGGGGCAGTCTGGGGACATGACCACATCCTCCTGGGCTGGGGTTCTCTACTTGACCTACGGGGAGTTGCCATGGGCGGGGGTTCCGTGACTGACGGACCGGGTTCCGAGACTTCCATCGGGACGACCTGGGGTTCCACCACAGTCGCTGGCTCCGCCTCCGCTGACTCCGCCTCCCTAACCTCGGGGCTCGCAGTTTGTGGCTCCGCCCTGCTCGGCCCAGCAGGCGGCCCTTCACTCGTGATCTCTGCCTCCCCCGAGGACGGGACGTTCAAAGCGGGCGGCTCTGTCTCTGGGGTCCTCACCGTCACTCCCTGTGCTCCCACAGCGGCTGGCCCCGCCTCCCCTAGCTCCTCCCTCCTGTCTTCGGGACCTGCAGCTTGTGTGTCCACCCTGTGTGGATCTCTATCTGCAGCCCGTATTCTCCCTATATCTAAAACGGGACCGTTCCTCCAAAACCACTCGTCTTCATCACTATCCTCATCTGACTCGAGTTCCCTGAATTCTCCCTCATCTGACTCCCAACTCCAGAAAAATGCTTCATGATCTTCCAGGATGTCCCCTCCCCTGATGCAAGCTGCTATGCCTGCCTGTGTGCCTTGTGGTCCTACCTGGGGCTGTGCTTTCCCACTGGCGGGGTTTACCCCTGTAGTTTTCCCTTGCGCACCTGGCTTGTACAGTTTGCATTGATTTAAATCCTCATACTCCCGGCTTTTGGCTACCCTGTAGGCTGCTTTTATCTCACTAAGCTGCGCTTCTAGCCTGAGCACGTCTAACTTTCCCATTGATCGGGCGTTCTCCTCCCGCAGGGCCTGCTCTCTAAGCTGCCCTTCCAGCCCATCTATTTTCCCTATTAAGCGGGCGTTCTCCTCCCGCAAGGCCTGCTCTTTTAACCTGGCCTCCTCACCGCAGACCCCCTCCTGTGCGTGTCTTTTAAAAGGACACAGGTAGGCAGGCTGCGTGGGCTCTAGTCATTGGGTACTATTAGACGGTCCTGCGGCACCTACGGGGCCGGTTGCGACCGCCACCTTTCCATGTGCACTCAATAGATTGCGCATGGCTCCTAACACTACTTCGAGGTCGTCGGGAGGGGTGGGTGCATTAGCTTCCCTAGCCGGGACAGGCGCCTGGGCTCGGACCGCGGGATTTTTATCCTTGGAATCTTTCCAAGGGTTCCTGCAATGCTTGCGCCAGTGCCCTGTCTTCCCACACCCGTAACAAGCATTACTTGCCTGTGGGGCGCGATTACCCTCCTGATGCCACTCTCTTTGATACGGGGCTGCGGGTCGTACCTCATGTACTTTTCCCTTAAGGGGACGTGTTGCCATACCCCTTATATTGCGATATCCTAACGTGAGTCGATTCAAGACCGACTCTTCCGTAATGTTGGGGTCATTGGGATCAAACCATGCTTTTGCCTGCTCTCTGACGGCTGGTAAACTGTTGGCTATTATGCACCTAAGCCAATGAGTTAAACCGGCGCCTTCCACATCTTCGCGCTCGGCCGCACCTAGACAGCTGCGCTCATATACTGGCCACAGCCTGTCGGCAAAAACCTTCGGGGGTTCTCCCTCCATCTGCACTGTCTGTCCCACTCTAGCAAACGGACCTTCATCGTTCGCCCCCAACACTTCCAGGACCTCATTCTTTAATTCCTCATAAGTCTTGGTTCCCCTCTTGCTCTCGCCTGAGAGACACTGAAGGACCGAGCTGTCTAATGAGAACAGCAGCATTTTTGCTGTTTCCCCATCATCGCAGCCGTTAATGGCTGCGGCTTGCTCAACTTCTCTGAAATGTACGGAAGGGTCGTCTGACTCGGTCAGCTTCCGTACGTGATTTATCATAGCTCTCAGCTGGTGTGAGCTGTGAGGCAACACAAGCTGTCCGAGGAGATCCCCTGGTTCTTCCCCACCGTTTCTGTTTGGGCCCCTTTTAATACCCGTTACTGGATACAACGGTCCCTTTCCCACTTCTTTCTCAATGGGCTCTTTCGTTTCTTCCATTGCTTCCTCCCTTACCCAGGTTTCCGAATAGCTGGGTGGCGCGGAGGGCGCAGTGGCTACTACTTCCTCTGCTTTACTTGGTGGGGATTTCTTAAACTTCTCACTTACTAACGGCTGGTGTGCTGACGGACTGATAAGGCACACCATGCCGTTCGCTTTGTTTACGGCCTTCTTGAGGTGCTCTATCTCCCTTTGGCAGGCGCTATGGTCGGCTCCCTGAAACTTATCCTCAAGGGCCAACTTATATGCCGCCCTAACCCCCGTTAAGCTCTCTTCTTGAGTTCTTATCTGGGCAGCTTGGCGGCACATCTTTCCTTTAACCTGCTCTCATTTAACTTTGCCTCAGTGACCTGGCACTCGAGATAATCTATCCTTGTTTTAAGGTGACTGGAGATTTCCTGGCTTTCTTGGTGCAACTCATTTAAATTCTTAATGAGCACCTCCCCTCCAGAAACCTTCTCATCCATTTCTCCCTCTAAATGACTGATTCGAGCTACTAGCGCTGTAATGGTCTGGTTTGAAATCTGAACCTGCCTTTTGTAACACATAAGCCAGACTGCTTTCTCGAGTGTCTTTTTATGTTCTTTACTATCTGTCCACCTTTCGGCTGCCTCTAGCGGGCTTTTATCCGCTAACAATTCACTTATCCATTTCTTAGTTAGATTAACCTTTCCGAACACATAATCTGCTATCTTTTCCTGCATAACATTTCGTACAGTCATTCCAAAGTCTAACACACTACCCTCTCGCTGCCAGTGTCCTGCCGCGGTCGCCATTTTCTGTAAGGGATTCTGACCCTGCGTGTCTCGCAGCCTGTGAGATTCACGCGGCTCTGTGCAGCCTGTATGTCAGTGCGGGTCTAGGCCTTGTTGCCTGTTCTGGTCTCCAGCCAGCCTGGGAACACTAGACACACCTGTGAGTGGTTCGAATCACTCGCCCTTACGGTTCTAGACACTGGACTTAGATGCGAGAGCAGTAATGGAGATGAAACTCATGTAGACTCGGTTGAATGGTACGAAATGGAAAATCTTTATTGCATGATATTTAAGATTATGAAATACATGTCATAAGCACAGATTAATGACAGTACAATCTTACAAGCAGTTATATAGCTGATCCTAGGGAAACGAGGAACGAACGACACACCGTAAATAGGGGCACACATTACAAGTATCCTTAATACTTAAACCCTCCCCTATCAATATCTATCCTAACTAGATTCGTAGGATTTCGAGACTCATGCTCACCACTCGTGATAACTCGGAGAAATTCCGAATAGCTGATCGGATGTTTTTCACCGCAGCACCCACGTGTCGGTCAGGAGATCTCCTGGTCCCACTTGTTTACTTGCTTCTGCTCCGGCTAGCAGGCTGGACCGTCTGCTGTGATGAAGACCTGTGTTGGTTGGTTTAACAGGTACTTTTCCGAGCACAGTTCACAGATTAGTCAATATCATCGATGATGAACCGTTCTTGCAAGTTCGAAGAAGTCTCCCTGGCAAGGAAAACTTGGCTATTCGACCTACAGGCGCGGTCGGGATTTACTGACCGTGGCGATGAGTATGGTCTTCCTCTCTTCTCATCTCATCTCATCTCATCTCATCTCATCTCATCTCGGGCCTTTGGTTCCGCTGCCAGTTACCAACATAGGTCTTCGTTACGCGACACGAGGTAGATCCGAACGGATCAGAAAGTTCGACAGTCTTTTTCAAAGAGGCACCAGGCAAGCAGGAGCCCGACTACGAGTACACAGGAGCAACCACGAGGTTACGAATCGATCGGATAAGAGCATAAGAGCACAGGAGCAGCCACGAGGATAAGAGAAAAATGGACGGTTTGGAGCTTGTAATTATAGTACAAAATCTTCCGTTTCCCGCCCAACCTTAATGTCCTTTCTTTTGTTAGGGTCTGGCGCTCAAATGTCTTGCATGGGTGATCTCCGTTCGTAATGGGTTTCGGGGCTACTCGTAAATGTCTGAGTACCTGTTAATATTTCTCCCATTGTTAAATCGGTCGGTGTTTTCCCTGGAGGGGTTTTGGGGCTTCCAAGTGTTTTGTATAACTACCTGCTAACGGCTCTCTCATCGTAGAGTCGTTGGGATTTTACATATTAATGTCTTTTGGATGGGCCCTTGATTACTCGGTACAATAGCTTTCATTCGTACCTGGGAGACCGATTTCAGTATTTATGTGTATACTGCAAACCCATGATGTCTCGTGTATTATCTTCACTGTGCTGAATCTTAATCGATCTTGCACAAATGTTTATTGGAACGCCATCTTGTCTGCCTGTCGAAAAGTCTAGAATGTTCTGTCACGAGGTGCGGCGGCCATTTTACAGGCTGCTTGTGTCTACTTTGAGAAACCTGGCAGCATTCTGCTGAAATAAAAGCTGTTTGAACGAAACTCTGTGTTTTCTCCTTATTAATAAAATCGCGATATATTGCGAATTCTACATAACACACAAAATGTTTACCCTCAGGGTTTATGTACAAATGGCACAGAGCGGGATAGAACATTTATAAACGCAGCTAAAGGAAAATGATGATGGTTTTGCAGCAAAATACTGAACAGAAGAAATCTCCCAAATTGATGATGTTGGGACGTGGTAGAAATTTGTCTTGGGCAGTGGCACAAAACGGGTGGTATCGCATCGGTCGTCTGATAAACAACCCATCTGATATTCAGTTCCATTGCAGTCAATGGAGTGGAATATACAATAGGAGAGAAGGAGAGATACACATTGTGCATGGGGATTATAGAATAGGACTAAAGGAGCATTGCAAGTGGTTCATGGGGATTATAGAATAGGACTAAAGGAGCAAAGCAAGTGGTACATGGGGATTATAGAGTAGGAGTGAAGGAGAGATCCACATTGTACATGAACCCACAGGGAGAGAACTTGGATAAGACCTGAAAATGGGCGCAGGGATCATGATGCGCGATTAACCTGCGCCCGTTCACTGCGTTGCAGGCAGCACGGTAAATTCATGGCGCTTGCTCTTTTAAATGATTTCTGCATGCAGCCAGCACTACCCACATGTACCAGCAGGGGGCCTGATACTGTGAGTGTCTGGCGCTACTTAAAGGCAGCAAGCGCCTCTTAGAGGGGGGGTGCATTGTGGCTGCAATAAGTGGTGGGAGTTTTTTTCAAAACTGAATCAGTACTGTGATACTTTGAGCAATGGCTGAACATGCGAGAGAGCGAGCACCAAGGTTTTCAGACACTGCACTGGAGGCCTTGGTGGAAGAGCTGGAACAAAGGAGAGATGTCCTGTATCCACAGGGGGGCAGGAGGCCCTCCAGATACATGGTCAGGAGGCAGTGGAAGAAGTAGCGACGGAGATCAATGCCAGGAGTGTTGCTTGTCGAACATGGATACCATGCAGGAAGAAGTTTAATGACCTCACACGAGTGATCAAGGTGAGTGACTTCTCAGTCACATGGCATATCTTACCAACTGCACCAATAGCGTCATCCACTGCTCACTTCACTACACCCTCATCACTCACCTACCAACAATCTCGATCAATCAGGACTGGACCCTAATGTTCATATACTTTACTTCACCCTTACACACTTAGCACTGTTGTAAGCCTCACACCCACATCTCACCACTCGCACACACTGGCAGCTATTCAACCATGACAGCCAAATCACACAAACATATTGCCTGACACTCACTGACACACTTCCCTCTTTCTTACATGAGAAGGTGCTGCAAAACAGCAGGCAGCAGCAAAGAACTGGGGGAGGAGAAATGCGCCTGCATGTTTTAACACCCATGAGGGAGACAGTGCTGGCCATAGGAACAGGAGGAGGCCATTTAGCCCCTCGAGCCTGTTCCACCATTCAATGAGATCATGGCTGATCTGTTACCTAACCCCATATACCCGCCTTTGCCCTGTAGAATTCGCAATATATCGCGATTTTATTAATAAGGAGAAAACACAGAGTTTCGTTCAAACAGCTTTTATTTCAGCAGAATGCTGCCAGGTTTCTCAAAGTAGACACAAGCAGCCTGTAAAATGGCCGCCGCACCTCGTGACAGAACATTCTAGACTTTTCGACAGGCAGACAAGATGGCGTTCCAATAAACATTTGTGCAAGATCGATTAAGATTCAGCACAGTGAAGATAATACACGAGACATTATGGGTTTGCAGTATACACATAAATACTGAAATCGGTCTCCCAGGTACGAATGAAAGCTATTGTACCGAGTAATCAAGGGCCCATCCAAAAGACATTAATATGTAAAATCCCAACGACTCTACGATGAGAGAGCCGTTAGCAGGTAGTTATACAAAACACTTGGAAGCCCCAAGACCCCTCCAGGGAGAACACCGACCGATTTAACAATGGGAGAAATATTAACAGGTACTCAGACAGTTACGAGTAGCCCCGAAACCCATTAAGAACGGAGATCACCCATACAAGACATTTGAGCGCCAAACCCAAACAAAAGAAAGGACATTAAGGTTGGGCGGGAAACGGAAGATTTTGTACTATAATTACAAGCTCCAACCGTCCATCTTTCTCTTATTCTCTTATCCGATCGACTCGTAACCTCGTGGCTGCTCCTGTGTTTTGACTCGTAGTCTTGTGCCTGCTTGCCTGGTGCCTCTTTGAAAAAAGACTGTTGAACTTTCTGATCCGTTCAGGATCTACCTCGTGTCGCGTAACGAGGACCTATGTTGGTAACTGGCATCGGAACCAAAGGCCCGAGATGATGAGATGAGATGAGATGAGATGAGAAGAGAGGAAGACCATACTCATCGCCACGGTCAGTAAATCCCGACCGCGCCTGTAGGTCGAATAGCCAAGTTTTCCTTGCCAGGAAGACTTCTTTGAACTTGCAAGAACGGATCATCACCGATGATATTGACTGGGCTGTATTCGGAAAGTACCTGTTAAACCAACCAACACAGATCTTCATCACAGCAGACGGTCCAGCCTGCTAGCCGGAGCAGAAGCAAGTAAACAAGTGGGACCAGGAGATCTCCTGACCGACACGTGGGTGCTGCGGTGAAAAACATCCGATCAGCTATTCGGAATTTCTCCGAGTTATCACGAGTGGTGAGCATGAGTCTCGAAATCCTACGAATCTAGCTAGGACAGATATTGATAGGGGAGGGTTTAAGTATTAAGGATACTTGTAATGTGTGCCCCTATTTACGGTGTGTCGTTCGTTCCTCGTTTCCCTAGGATCAGCTATATAACTGCTTGTAAGATTGTACTGTCATTAATCTGTGCTTATGACATGTATTTCATAATCTTAAATATCATGCAATAAAGATTTTCCATTTCGTACCATTCAACCGAGTCTACATGAGTTTCATCTCCATTACTGCTCTCGCATCTAAGTCCAGTGTCTAGAACCGTAAGGGCGAGTGATTCGAACCACTCACAGGTGTGTCTAGTGCTCCCAGACTGGCTGGAGACCAGAACAGGCAACAAGGCCTAAACCTGCACTGACACACAGGCTGCACAGAGCCGCGTGAATCTCACAGGCTGCGAGACACGCAGGGTCAGAATCCCTTACAGAAAATGGCGACCGCGGCAGGACACTGGCAGCGAGAGGGTAGTGTGTTAGACTTTGGAATGACTGTACGAAATGTTATGCAGGAAAAGATAGCAGATTATGTGTTCGGAAAGGTTAATTTAACTAAGAAATGGATAAGTGAATTGTTAGCGGATAAAAGCCCGCTAGAGGCAGCCGAAAGGTGGACAGATAGTAAAGAACATAAAAAGACACTCGAGAAAGCAGTCTGGCTAATGTGTTACAAAAGGCAGGTCCAGATTTCAAACCAGACCATTACAGCGCTAGTAGCTCGAATCAGTCATTTAGAGGAGAAATGGATGAGAAGGTCTCTGGAGGGGAAATGCTCATTAGGAATTTAAGTGCGTTGCACCAAGAACGCCAGGAAATCTCCAGTCACCATAAAACAAGGATAGATTACCTCGAGTGCCAGGTCACTGAGGCAAAGTTAAATGAGAGCAGGTTAAAGGAAAGATGTGCCCGCCAAGCTACCCAGATAAGAACTCAAGAAGAGAGCTTAACGGGGGTTAGGGCGGCATATAAGTTGGCCCTTGAGGATAAGTTTCAGGGAGCCGATCATAGCGCCTGCCAAAAAGAGATAGAGCACCTCAAAAGGGCCGTGAACAAAGCGCACGGCATGGTGTGCCTTATCAGTCCGTCAGCACACCAGCCGCTAGTAAGTGAGAAGTTTAAGAAATCCCCACCAAGTAAAGCAGAGGAAGTAGTAGCCACTGCGCCCTCCGCGCCACCCAGCTATTCGGAAACCTGGGTTAGGGAGGAAGCAATGGAAGAAACGAAAGAGCCCATTGAGAAAGAAGTGGAAAAGGGACCGTTGTATCCAGTAACGGGTATTAAAAGGGGCCCAAACAGAAACGGTGGGGAAGAACCAGGGGATCTCCTCGGACAGCTTGTATTGCCTCACAGTTCACATCAGCTGAGAGCTATGATAAATCACGTACGGAAGCTGACCGAGTCAGACGACCCTTCCGTACATTTCAGAGAAGTTGAGCAAGCCGCAGCCATTAACGGCTGCGATGATGGGGAAACAGCAAAAATGCTGCTGTTCTCATTAGACAGCTCGGTCCTTCAGTGTCTCTCAGGCGAGAGCAAGAGGGGAACCAAGACTTATGAGGCATTAAAGAATGAGGTCCTGGAAGTGTTGGGGGCGAACGATGAAGGTCCGTTTGCTAGAGTGGGACAGACAGTGCAGATGGAGGGAGAACCCCCGAAGGTTTTTGCCGACAGGCTGTGGCCAGTATATGAGCGCAGCTGTCTAGGTGCGCCCGAGCGCGAAGATGTGGAAGGCGCCGGTTTAGCTCATTGGCTTAGGTGCATAATAGCCAACAGTTTACCAGCCGTCAGAGAGCAGGCAAAAGCATGGTTTGATCCCAATGACCCCAACATTACGGAAGAGTCGGTCTTGAATCGACTCACGTTAGGATATCGCAATATAAGGGGTATGGCAACACGTCCC
>JASTWF010002141.1:0-37246 GCA_030390025.1 Squalus acanthias | reverse complement strand
CCCAGTTGACTGTATTTCCCAGTTGACTGTAATTTTCCAGTTGACTGTAATTTCCCAGTTGACTGTAATTTCCCAGTTGACAGTATTTCCCAGTTGACTGTAATTGTCCAGTTGACAGTAATTTCCCAGTTGACTGTAATTTCCCAGTTGACTGTATTTTCCCAGTTGACACTATTGCCCAGTTGACTGTATTTCCCCAGTTGACTGTATTTCCCAGTTGACTGTATTTTCCCAGTTGACACTATTGCCCAGTTGACTGTATTTCCCCAGTTGACTGTATTTCCCAGTTGACTGTAATTTTCCAGTTGACACTAAATTCCCAGTTGACTGTATTTTCCCAGTTGACTGTAAATTCTCAGTTGACTTTAATTTTCCAGTTGACTGTAATTTGCCAGTTGACTGTATTTTCCCAGTTGACTGTAATTTCCCAGTTGACTGTATTTCCCCAGTTGACTGTATTTCCCCAGTTGACTGTATTTCCCCAGTTGACTGTAATTTCCCAGTTAACTGTAATTTCCCAGTTGACTGTATTTCCCCAGCTGACTGTATTTTCCCAGTTGACCGTAATTTCCCAGTTGACTGTCATTCCCTAGTTGACTGTAATTTCCCAGTTGACTGTATTTTCCCAGTTGACTATTTCCCCAGTTGACAGTATTTCCCCAGTTGACTGTATTTCCCCAGTTGACTGTATTTCCCAGTTGACTGTATTGCCCCAGCTGACTGTATTTTCCCAGTTGACCGTATTTTCCCAGTTGACTGTAATTCCCTAGTTGACTATAATTTCCCAGTTGACTGTATTTCCCCAGTTGACTGTATTTCCCAGTTGACTGTAATTTTCCAGTTGACTGTAATTTCCCAGTTGACTGTAATTTCCCAGTTGACAGTATTTCCCAGTTGACTGTAATTGTCCAGTTGACAGTAATTTCCCAGTTGATTGTAATTTCCCAGTTGACTGTATTTTCCCAGTTGACACTATTGCCCAGTTGACTGTATTTCCCCAGTTGACTGTATTTCCCAGTTGACTGTAATTTTCCAGTTGACACTAATTTCCCAGTTGACTGTATTTTCCCAGTTGACTGTAATTTCCCCAGTTGACTGTATTGCCCCAGTTGACTGTAAATTCTCAGTTGACTTTAATTTTCCAGTTGACTGTAATTTGCAAGTTGACTATATTTTCCCAGTTGACTGTAATTTCCCAGTTGACTGTATTTCCCCAGTTGACTGTAATTTCCCAGTTAACTGTAATTTCCCAGTTGACTGTATTTCCCCAGCTGACTGTATTTTCCCAGTTGGCTATAATTTGCCAGTTGACTGCAATTTCCCCAGTTGACTGTATTTCCCAGTTGACTGTAATTTCCCAGTTGACTGTATTTCCCCAGTTGACTATTTCCCAGTTGACTGTATTTCCCAGTTGACTGTATTGCCCCAGTTGAATGTATTTCCCAGTTGGCTGTATTGCCCCAGTTGACTGTAGTTCCCCAGTTGACTGTGTTTCCCAGTTGACTGCAATTTGCCAGTGGACTGCAATTTTCCCTGTTGACTGTAATTTCCCAGTTGACTGTATTTCCCAGTTGACTGTATTTCCCAGTTGACTGTAATTTCCCATGTGACTGTATTTTCACAGTTGACTGTAATTTCCCCAGTTGATCGTATTTCCCCAGTTGACTGTAATTTCCCAGTTGACTGTATTTCCCAGTTGACTGTATTTCCCCAGTTGACTGTAATTTTCCAGTTGACTATTTCCCCAGTTGACTGTATTTTCTCAGTTGACTATTTCCCCAGTTGACTGTATTTTCCCAGTTGACTGTAATTTCCCCAGTTGACTGTATTTCCCAGTTGACTGTATTTTCCCAGTTGACTGTATTGCCCCAGTTGACTGTATTTTCCCAGTTGACTGTAATTTTCCAGTTGACTGTAAGTTCCCAGTTGACTGTAATTCCCCAGTTGAATGTAATTTCCCAGTTGACTGTATTTCCCCAGTTGACTGTAATTTCCCAGTTAACTGTAATTTCCCAGTTGACTGTATTTCCCCAGCTGACTGTATTTTCCCAGTTGACTGTATTTTCCCAGTTGACTGTAATTTCCTAGTTGACTGTAATTTCCCAGTTGACTGTATTTTCCCAGTTGACTGTATTTCCCCAGTTAACTGTATTTGCCCAGTTGACTAATTCCCCAGTTGACAGTATTTCCGCAGTTGACTGTATTTCCCCAGTTGACTGTATTTCCCAGTTCACTGTATTGCCCCAGCTGACTGTATTTTCCAGTTGACTGTAATTTTCCAGTTGACTGTAATGTTCCAGTTGATTGTCAATTCCCAGTTGACTGTTTTTTGCCATATGAGTGTAATTTCCCCAGTTGACTGTGTTTCCCCAGTTGACTGTAATATCCCAGTTGACTGTATTTCCCCAGTTGACTGTAATTTCCCAGTTGACTGTATTTCCCCAGTTGACTGTATTTCCCCAGTTGACTATAATTTCCCAGTTGACTGTATTTCCCCAGTTGACTGTATTTCCCAGTTGACTGTAATTGCCCAGTTGACTGTATTTCCCCAGTTGACTATTTCCCAGTTGACTGTATTTCCCAGTTGACTATTTCCCAGTTGACTTTATTTCCCAGTTGGCTGTATTGCCCCAATTGACTGTATTGCCCCAGTTGACTCTATTTTCCCAGTTGCCTATTTCCCTGTTGACTGTTATTCCCCAGTTGACTGTATTTCCCAGTTAACTGTATTTTCCCAGTTGACTCTTTCCCCAGTTGACAGTATTTCCCCAGTTGACTGTATTTCCCAGTTGACTGTATTGCCCCAGTTGACTGTATTTTCCCAGTTGACTATTTCCCCAGTTGACTGTATTTCCCCAGATGAATGTATTTCCCAGTTGGCTGTAGTTCCCCAGTTGACAGTAGTTCCCCAGTTGACTGTATTTACCAGTTGACTGTAAATTGCCAGTTGACTGTAATTTCCCAGTTGACTGTATTTCCCAGTTGACTGTAAATTTCCAGTTGACTGTAATTTCCCATGTGACTGTATTTTCCCAGTTGACTGTAATTTCCCCAGTTGACTGTATTTCCCCAGTTGACTGTAATTTCCCAGTTGACTGTATTTCCCCAGTTGACTGTATTTCCCCAGTTGACTATAATTTCCCAGTTGACTGTATTTCCCAGTTGACTGTATTTCCCAGTTGACTGTAATTGTCCAGTTGACAGTAATTTCCCAGTTGACTGTAATTTCCCAGTTGACTGTATTTTCCCAGTTGACACTATTGCCCAGTTGACTGTATTTCCCCAGTTGACTGTATTTCCCAGTTGACTGTATTTTCCCAGTTGACACTATTGCCCAGTTGACTGTATTTCCCCAGTTGACTGTATTTCCCAGTTGACTGTAATTTTCCAGTTGACACTAATTTCCCAGTTGACTGTATTTTCCCAGTTGTCTGTAAATTCTCAGTTGACTTTAATTTTCCAGTTGACTGTAATTTCCCAGTTGACTGTATTTCCCCAGCTGACTGTATTTTCCCAGTTGACCGTAATTTCCCAGTTGACTGTCATTCCCTAGTTGACTGTAATTTCCCAGTTGACTGTATTTTCCCAGTTGACTATTTCCCCAGTTGACAGTATTTCCCCAGTTGACTGTATTTCCCCAGTTGACTGTATTTCCCAGTTGACTGTATTGCCCCAGCTGACTGTATTTTCCCAGTTGACCGTATTTTCCCAGTTGACTGTAATTCCCTAGTTGACTATAATTTCCCAGTTGACTGTATTTCCCCAGTTGACTGTATTTCCCAGTTGACTATAATTTCCCAGTTGACTGTATTTCCCCAGTTGACTGTATTTCCCCAGTTGACTGTAATTTTCCAGTTGACTGTAATTTCCCAGTTGACTGTAATTTCCCAGTTGACAGTATTTCCCAGTTGACTGTAATTGTCCAGTTGACAGTAATTTCCCAGTTGACTGTAATTTCCCAGTTGACTGTATTTTCCCAGTTGACACTATTGCCCAGTTGACTGTATTTCCCCAGTTGACTGTATTTCCCAGTTGACTGTATTTTCCCAGTTGACACTATTGCCCAGTTGACTGTATTTCCCCAGTTGACTGTATTTCCCAGTTGACTGTAATTTTCCAGTTGACACTAATTTCCCAGTTGACTGTATTTTCCCAGTTGACTGTAAATTCTCAGTTGACTTTAATTTTCCAGTTGACTGTAATTTGCCAGTTGACTGTATTTTCCCAGTTGACTGTAATTTCCCAGTTGACTGTATTTCCCCAGTTGACTGTATTTCCCCAGTTGACTGTATTTCCCAGTTGACTGTATTTCCCAGTTGACTGTATTGCCCCAGCTGACTGTATTTTCCCAGTTGACCGTATTTTCCCAGTTGACTGTAATTCCCTAGTTGACTATAATTTCCCAGTTGACTGTATTTCCCCAGTTGACTGTATTTCCCAGTTGACTGTAATTTTCCAGTTGACTGTAATTTCCCAGTTGACTGTAATTTCCCAGTTGACAGTATTTCCCAGTTGACTGTAATTGTCCAGTTGACAGTAATTTCCCAGTTGATTGTAATTTCCCAGTTGACTGTATTCTCCCAGTTGACACTATTGCCCAGTTGACTGTATTTCCCCAGTTGACTGTATTTCCCAGTTGACTGTAATTTTCCAGTTGACACTAATTTCCCAGTTGACTGTATTTTCCCAGTTGAATGTAATTTCCCCAGTTGACTGTATTGCCCCAGTTGACTGTAAATTCTCAGTTGACTTTAATTTTCCAGTTGACACTAATTTCCCAGTTGACTGTATTGCCCCAGTTGACTGTAAATTCTCAGTTGACTTTAATTTTCCAGTTGACTGTAATTTGCAAGTTGACTGTATTTTCCCAGTTGACTGTAATTTCCCAGTTGACTGTATTTCCCCAGTTGACTGTATTTCCCCAGTTGACTGTAATTTCCCAGTTAACTGTAATTTCCCAGTTGACTGTATTTCCCCAGCTGACTGTATTTTCCCAGTTGGCTATAATTTGCCAGTTGACTGCAATTTCCCCAGTTGACTGTATTTCCCAGTTGACTGTAATTTCCCAGTTGACTGTATTTCCCCAGTTGACTATTTCCCAGTTGACTGTATTTCCCAGTTGACTGTATTGCCCCAGTTGAATGTATTTCCCAGTTGGCTGTATTGCCCCAGTTGACTGTAGTTCCCCAGTTGACTGTGTTTCCCAGTTGACTGTAATTTGCCAGTGGACTGCAATTTTCCCTGTTGACTGTAATTTCCCAGTTGACTGTATTTCCCAGTTGACTGTATTTCCCAGTTGACTGTAATTTTACAGTTGACTGTAATTTCCCATGTGACTGTATTTTCACAGTTGACTGTAATTTCCCCAGTTGATCGTATTTCCCCAGTTGACTGTAATTTCCCAGTTGACTGTATTTCCCAGTTGACTGTATTGCCCCAGTTGACTGTAATTTTCCAGTTGACTATTTCCCCAGTTGACTGTATTTTCTCAGTTGACTATTTCCCCAGTTGACTGTATTTTCCCAGTTGACTGTAATTTCCCCAGTTGACTGCATTTCCCAGTTGACTGTATTTTCCCAGTTGACTGTATTGCCCCAGTTGACTGTATTTTCCCAGTTGACTGTAATTTTCCAGTTGACTGTAAGTTCCCAGTTGACTGTAATTCCCCAGTTGAATGTAATTTCCCAGTTGACTGTATTTCCCCAGTTGACTGTAATTTCCCAGTTAACTGTAATTTCCCAGTTGACTGTATTTCCCCAGCTGACTGTATTTTCCCAGTTGACCGTATTTTCCCAGTTGACTGTAATTTCCTAGTTGACTGTAATTTCCCAGTTGACTGTATTTTCCCAGTTGACTGCATTTCCCCAGTTAACTGTATTTGCCCAGTTGACTAATTCCCCAGTTGACAGTATTTCCGCAGTTGACTGTATTTCCCCAGTTGACTGTATTTCCCAGTTGACTGTATTGCCCCAGTTGACTGTATTGTCCCAGTTGACTATTTCCCCAGTTGACAGTATTTCCCCAGTTGACAGTATTTCCCCAGTTGACTGTATTTCCCAGTTGACAGTATTTCCCCAGTTGACTGTATTTCCCAGTTGACTGTAATTTTCCAGTTGACTGTAATTTTCCAGTTGATTGTAAATTCCCAGTTGACTGTTTTTTGCCATATGAGTGTAATTTCCCCAGTTGACTGTAATTCCCCAGTTGACTGTAATATCCCAGTTGACTGTATTTCCCCAGTTGACTGTGTTTCCCCAGTTGACTGTAATTGCCCAGTTGACTGTATTTTCCCCAGTTGACTATTTCCCAGATGACTGTATTTCCCAGTTGACTATTTCCCAGTTGACTTTATTTCCCAGTTGGCTGTATTGCCCCAATTGACTGTATTGCCCCAGTTGACTCTATTTTCCCAGTTGCCTATTTCCCTGTTGACTGTTATTCCCCAGTTGACTGTATTTCCCAGTTAACTGTATTTTCCCAGTTGACTCTTTCCCCAGTTGACAGTATTTCCCCAGTTGACTGTATTTCCCCAGTTGACTGTATTTCCCAGTTGACTGTATTGCCTCAGTTGACTGTATTTTCCCAGTTGACTATTTCCCCAGTTGACTGTATTTCCCCAGATGAATGTATTTCCCAGTTGGCTGTAGTTCCCCAGTTGACAGTAGTTCCCCAGTTGACTGTATTTACCAGTTGACTGTAAATTGCCAGTTGACTGCAATTTTCCCAGTTGACTGTAATTTCCCAGTTGACTGTATTTCCCAGTTGACTGTAAATTTCCAGTTGACTGTAATTTCCCATGTGACTGTATTTTCCCAGTTGACTGTAATTTCCCCAGTTGACTGTATTTCCCCAGTTGACTGTAATTTCCCAGTTGACTGTATTTCCCCAGTTGACTGTATTTCCCCAGTTGACTATAATTTCCCAGTTGACTGTATTTCCCCAGTTGACTGTATTTCCCAGTTGACTGTAATTGTCCAGTTGACAGTAATTTCCCAGTTGACTGTAATTTCCCAGTTGACTGTATTTTCCCAGTTGACACTATTGCCCAGTTGACTGTATTTCCCCAGTTGACTGTATTTCCCAGTTGACTGTATTTTCCCAGTTGACACTATTGCCCAGTTGACTGTATTTCCCCAGTTGACTGTATTTCCCAGTTGACTGTAATTTTCCAGTTGACACTAATTTCCCAGTTGACTGTATTTTCCCAGTTGACTGTAAATTCTCAGTTGACTTTAATTTTCCAGTTGACTGTAATTTGCCAGTTGACTGTATTTTCTCAGTCGACTGTAATTTCCCAGTTGACTGTATTTCCCCAGTTGACTGTATTTCCCCAGTTGACTGTATTTCCCCAGTTGACTGTAATTTTACAGTTGACTGTAATTTCCCATGTGACTGTATTTTCACAGTTGACTGTAATTTCCCCAGTTGATCGTATTTCCCCAGTTGACTGTAATTTCCCAGTTGACTGTATTTCCCAGTTGACTGTATTGCCCCAGTTGACTGTAATTTTCCAGTTGACTATTTCCCCAGTTGACTGTATTTTCTCAGTTGACTATTTCCCCAGTTGACTGTATTTTCCCAGTTGACTGTAATTTCCCCAGTTGACTGTATTTCCCAGTTGACTGTATTTTCCCAGTTGACTGTATTGCCCCAGTTGACTGTATTTTCCCAGTTGACTGTAATTTTCCAGTTGACTGTAAGTTCCCAGTTGACTGTAATTCCCCAGTTGAATGTAATTTCCCAGTTGACTGTATTTCCCCAGTTGACTGTAATTTCCCAGTTAACTGTAATTTCCCAGTTGACTGTATTTCCCCAGCTGACTGTATTTTCCCAGTTGACCGTATTTTCCCAGTTGACTGTAATTTCCTAGTTGACTGTAATTTCCCAGTTGACTGTATTTTCCCAGTTGACTGCATTTCCCCAGTTAACTGTATTTGCCCAGTTGACTAATTCCCCAGTTGACAGTATTTCCGCAGTTGACTGTATTTCCCCAGTTGACTGTATTTCCCAGTTGACTGTATTGCCCCAGTTGACTGTATTGTCCCAGTTGACTATTTCCCCAGTTGACAGTATTTCCCCAGTTGACAGTATTTCCCCAGTTGACTGTATTTCCCAGTTGACAGTATTTCCCCAGTTGACTGTATTTCCCAGTTGACTGTAATTTTCCAGTTGACTGTAATTTTCCAGTTGATTGTAAATTCCCAGTTGACTGTTTTTTGCCATATGAGTGTAATTTCCCCAGTTGACTGTAATTCCCCAGTTGACTGTAATATCCCAGTTGACTGTATTTCCCCAGTTGACTGTGTTTCCCCAGTTGACTGTAATTGCCCAGTTGACTGTATTTCCCCAGTTGACTATTTCCCAGTTGACTGTATTTCCCAGTTGACTATTTCCCAGTTGACTTTATTTCCCAGTTGGCTGTATTGCCCCAATTGACTGTATTGCCCCAGTTGACTCTATTTTCCCAGTTGCCTATTTCCCTGTTGACTGTTATTCCCCAGTTGACTGTATTTCCCAGTTAACTGTATTTTCCCAGTTGACTCTTTCCCCAGTTGACAGTATTTCCCCAGTTGACTGTATTTCCCCAGTTGACTGTATTTCCCAGTTGACTGTATTGCCTCAGTTGACTGTATTTTCCCAGTTGACTATTTCCCCAGTTGACTGTATTTCCCCAGATGAATGTATTTCCCAGTTGGCTGTAGTTCCCCAGTTGACAGTAGTTCCCCAGTTGACTGTATTTACCAGTTGACTGTAAATTGCCAGTTGACTGCAATTTTCCCAGTTGACTGTAATTTCCCAGTTGACTGTATTTCCCAGTTGACTGTAAATTTCCAGTTGACTGTAATTTCCCATGTGACTGTATTTTCCCAGTTGACTGTAATTTCCCCAGTTGACTGTATTTCCCCAGTTGACTGTAATTTCCCAGTTGACTGTATTTCCCCAGTTGACTGTATTTCCCCAGTTGACTATAATTTCCCAGTTGACTGTATTTCCCCAGTTGACTGTATTTCCCAGTTGACTGTAATTGTCCAGTTGACAGTAATTTCCCAGTTGACTGTAATTTCCCAGTTGACTGTATTTTCCCAGTTGACACTATTGCCCAGTTGACTGTATTTCCCCAGTTGACTGTATTTCCCAGTTGACTGTATTTTCCCAGTTGACACTATTGCCCAGTTGACTGTATTTCCCCAGTTGACTGTATTTCCCAGTTGACTGTAATTTTCCAGTTGACACTAATTTCCCAGTTGACTGTATTTTCCCAGTTGACTGTAAATTCTCAGTTGACTTTAATTTTCCAGTTGACTGTAATTTGCCAGTTGACTGTATTTTCTCAGTCGACTGTAATTTCCCAGTTGACTGTATTTCCCCAGTTGACTGTATTTCCCCAGTTGACTGTATTTCCCCAGTTGACTGTAATTTCCCAGTTAACTATAATTTCCCAGTTGACTGTATTTCCCCAGCTGACTGTATTTTCCCAGTTGACCGTAATTTCCCAGTTGACTGTCATTCCCTAGTTGACTGTAATTTCCCAGTTGACTGTATTTTCCCAGTTGACTATTTCCCCAGTTGACAGTATTTCCCCAGTTGACTGTATTTCCCCAGTTGACTGTATTTCCCAGTTGACTGTATTGCCCCAGCTGACTGTATTTTCCCAGTTGACCGTATTTTCCCAGTTGACTGTAATTCCCTAGTTGACTATAATTTCCCAGTTGACTGTATTTCCCCAGTTGACTGTATTTCCCAGTTGACTATAATTTCCCAGTTGACTGTATTTCCCCAGTTGACTGTATTTCCCCAGTTGACTGTAATTTTCAAGTTGACTGTAATTTCCCAGTTGACTGTAATTTCCCAGTTGACAGTATTTCCCAGTTGACTGTAATTGTCCAGTTGACAGTAATTTCCCAGTTGACTGTAATTTCCCAGTTGACTGTATTTTCCCAGTTGACACTATTGCCCAGTTGACTGTATTTCCCCAGTTGACTGTATTTCCCAGTTGACTGTATTTTCCCAGTTGACACTATTGCCCAGTTGACTGTATTTCCCCAGTTGACTGTATTTCCCAGTTGACTGTAATTTTCCAGTTGACACTAATTTCCCAGTTGACTGTATTTTCCCAGTTGACTGTAAATTCTCAGTTGACTTTAATTTTCCAGTTGACTGTAATTTGCCAGTTGACTGTATTTTCCCAGTTGACTGTAATTTCCCAGTTGACTGTATTTCCCCAGTTGACTGTATTTCCCCAGTTGACTGTATTTCCCAGTTGACTGTAATTTTCCAGTTGACACTAATTTCCCAGTTGACTGTATTTTCCCAGTTGACTGTAAATTCTCAGTTGACTTTAATTTTCCAGTTGACTGTAATTTGCCAGTTGACTGTCATTCCCTAGTTGACTGTAATTTCCCAGTTGACTGTATTTTCCCAGTTGACTATTTCCCCAGTTGACAGTATTTCCCCAGTTGACTGTATTTCCCCAGTTGACTGTATTTCCCAGTTGACTGTATTGCCCCAGCTGACTGTATTTTCCCAGTTGACCGTATTTTCCCAGTTGACTGTAATTCCCTAGTTGACTATAATTTCCCAGTTGACTGTATTTCCCCAGTTGACTGTATTTCCCAGTTGACTGTAATTTTCCAGTTGACTGTAATTTCCCAGTTGACTGTAATTTCCCAGTTGACAGTATTTCCCAGTTGACTGTAATTGTCCAGTTGACAGTAATTTCCCAGTTGATTGTAATTTCCCAGTTGACTGTATTTTCCCAGTTGACACTATTGCCCAGTTGACTGTATTTCCCCAGTTGACTGAATTTCCCAGTTGACTGTAATTTTCCAGTTGACACTAATTTCCCAGTTGACTGTATTTTCCCAGTTGAATGTAATTTCCCCAGTTGACTGTATTGCCCCAGTTGACTGTAAATTCTCAGTTGACTTTAATTTTCCAGTTGACTGTAATTTCCCCAGTTGACTGTATTGCCCCAGTTGACTGTAAATTCTCAGTTGACTTTAATTTTCCAGTTGACTGTAATTTGCAAGTTGACTGTATTTTCCCAGTTGACTGTAATTTCCCAGTTGACTGTATTTCCCCAGTTGACTGTATTTCCCCAGTTGACTGTAATTTCCCAGTTAACTGTAATTTCCCAGTTGACTGTATTTCCCCAGCTGACTGTATTTTCCCAGTTGGCTATAATTTGCCAGTTGACTGCAATTTCCCCAGTTGACTGTATTTCCCAGTTGACTGTAATTTCCCAGTTGACTGTATTTCCCCAGTTGACTATTTCCCAGTTGACTGTATTTCCCAGTTGACTGTATTGCCCCAGTTGAATGTATTTCCCAGTTGGCTGTATTGCCCCAGTTGACTGTAGTTCCCCAGTTGACTGTGTTTCCCAGTTGACTGTAATTTGCCAGTGGACTGCAATTTTCCCTGTTGACTGTAATTTCCCAGTTGACTGTATTTCCCAGTTGACTGTATTTCCCAGTTGACTGTAATTTTACAGTTGACTGTAATTTCCCATGTGACTGTATTTTCACAGTTGACTGTAATTTCCCCAGTTGATCGTATTTCCCCAGTTGACTGTAATTTCCCAGTTGACTGTATTTCCCAGTTGACTGTATTTCCCCAGTTGACTGTAATTTTCCAGTTGACTATTTCCCCAGTTGACTGTATTTTCTCAGTTGACTATTTCCCCAGTTGACTGTATTTTCCCAGTTGACTGTAATTTCCCCAGTTGACTGTATTTCCCAGTTGACTGTATTTTCCCAGTTGACTGTATTGCCCCAGTTGACTGTATTTTCCCAGTTGACTGTAATTTTCCAGTTGACTGTAAGTTCCCAGTTGACTGTAATTCCCCAGTTGACTGTATTTCCCCAGTTGACTGTATTTCCCCAGTTGACTGTAATTTCCCCGTTAACTGTAATTTCCCAGTTGACTGTATTTCCCCAGCTGACTGTATTTTCCCAGTTGACCGTATTTTCCCAGTTGACTGTAATTTCCTAGTTGACTGTAATTTCCCAGTTGACTGTATTTTCCCAGTTGACTGCATTTCCCCAGTTAACTGTATTTGCCCAGTTGACTAATTCCCCAGTTGACAGTATTTCCGCAGTTGACTGTATTTCCCCAGTTGACTGTATTTCCCAGTTGACTGTATTGCCCCAGTTGACTGTATTGTCCCAGTTGACTATTTCCCCAGTTGACAGTATTTCCCCAGTTGACAGTATTTCCCCAGTTGACTGTATTTCCCAGTTGACAGTATTTCCCCAGTTGACTGTATTTCCCAGTTGACTGTAATTTTCCAGTTGACTGTAATTTTCCAGTTGATTGTAAATTCCCAGTTGACTGTTTTTTGCCATATGAGTGTAATTTCCCCAGTTGACTGTGTTTCCCCAGTTGACTGTAATATCCCAGTTGACTGTATTTCCCCAGTTGACTGTGTTTCCCCAGTTGACTGTAATTGCCCAGTTGACTGTATTTCCCCAGTTGACTATTTCCCAGTTGACTGTATTTCCCAGTTGACTATTTCCCAGTTGACTTTATTTCCCAGTTGGCTGTATTGACCCACTTGACTGTATTGCCCCAGTTGACTCTATTTTCCCAGTTGACTATTTCCCTGTTGACTGTTATTCCCCAGTTGACTGTAATTCCCCAGTTGACTGTAATTTTCCAGTTGACTGTATTTCCCAGTTAACTGTATTTTCCCAGTTGACTCTTTCCCCAGTTGACAGTATTTCCCCAGTTGACTGTATTTCCCCAGTTGACTGTATTTCCCAGTTGACTGTATTGCCCCAGTTGGCTGTATTTTCCCAGTTGACTATTTCCCCAGTTGACTCTATTTCCCCAGATGAATGTATTTCCCAGTTGGCTGTAGTTCCCCAGTTGACAGTAGTTCCCCAGTTGACTGTATTTCCCAGTAGACTGTAAATTGCCAGTTGACTGCAATTTTCCCAGTTGACTGTAATTTCCCAGTTGACTGTATTTCCCAGTTGACTGTAAATTTCCAGTTGACTGTAATTTCCCATGTGACTGTATTTTCCCAGTTGACTGTAATTTCCCCAGTTGACTGTATTTCCCCAGTTGACTGTAATTTCCCAGTTGACTGTATTTCCCCAGTTGACTGTATTTCCCAGTTGACTGTAATTTTCCAGTTGACTGTAATTTCCCAGTTGACTGTAATTTCCCAGTTGACAGTATTTCCCAGTTGACTGTAATTGTCCAGTTGACAGTAATTTCCCAGTTGACTGTAATTTCCCAGTTGACTGTATTTTCCCAGTTGACACTATTGCCCAGTTGACTGTATTTCCCCAGTTGACTGTATTTCCCAGTTGACTGTATTTTCCCAGTTGACACTATTGCCCAGTTGACTGTATTTCCCCAGTTGACTGTAATTTTCCAGTTGACACTAATTTCCCAGTTGACTGTATTTTCCCAGTTGACTGTAAATTCTCAGTTGACTTTAATTTTCCAGTTGACTGTAATTTGCCAGTTGACTGTATTTTCCCAGTTGACTGTAATTTCCCAGTTGACTGTATTTCCCCAGTTGACTGTATTTCCCCAGTTGACTGTATTTCCCCAGTTGACTGTAATTTCCCAGTTAACTATAATTTCCCAGTTGACTGTATTTCCCCAGCTGACTGTATTTTCCCAGTTGACCGTAATTTCCCAGTTGACTGTCATTCCCTAGTTGACTGTAATTTCCCAGTTGACTGTATTTTCCCAGTTGACTATTTCCCCAGTTGACAGTATTTCCCCAGTTGACTGTATTTCCCCAGTTGACTGTATTTCCCAGTTGACTGTATTGCCCCAGCTGACTGTATTTTCCCAGTTGACCATATTTTCCCAGTTGACTGTAATTCCCTAGTTGAATATAATTTCCCAGTTGACTGTATTTCCCCAGTTGACTGTATTCCCCAGTTGACTATAATTTCCCAGTTGACTGTATTTCCCCAGTTGAATGTATTTCCCAGTTGACTGTAATTTTCCAGTTGACTGTAATTTCCCCAGTTGACTGTATTTCCCCAGTTGACTGTAATTTCCCAGTTGACTGTATTTCCCCAGTTGACTGTATTTCCCCAGTTGACTATAATTTCCCAGTTGACTGTAATTTTCCAGTTGACTGTAATTTCCCAGTTGACTGTAATTTCCCAGTTGACAGTATTTCCCAGTTGACTGTAATTGTCCAGTTGACAGTAATTTCCCAGTTGACTGTAATTTCCCAGTTGACTGTATTTTCCCAGTTGACACTATTGCCCAGTTGACTGTATTTCCCCAGTTGACTGTATTTCCCAGTTGACTGTATTTTCCCAGTTGACACTATTGCCCAGTTGACTGTATATCCCCAGTTGACTGTATTTCCCAGTCGACTGTAATTTTCCAGTTGACACTAATTTCCCAGTTGACTGTATTTTCCCAGTTGACTGTAAATTCTCAGTTGACTTTAATTTTCCAGTTGACTGTAATTTGCCAGTTGACTGTATTTTCCCAGTTGACTGTAATTTCCCAGTTGACTGTATTTCCCCAGTTGACTGTATTTCCCCAGTTGACTGTATTTCCCCAGTTGACTGTAATTTCCCAGTTAACTGTAATTTCCCAGTTGACTGTATTTGCCCAGCTGACTGTATTTCCCCAGTTGACCGTAATTTGCCAGTTGACTGTCATTCCCTAGTTGACTGTAATTTCCCAGTTGACTGTATTTTCCCAGTTGACTATTTCCCCAGTTGACAGTATTTCCCCAGTTGACTGTATTTCCCCAGTTGACTGTATTTCCCAGTTGACTGTATTGCCCCAGCTGACTGTATTTTCCCAGTTGACCGTATTTTCCCAGTTGACTGTAATTCCCTAGTTGACTATAATTTCCCAGTTGACTGTATTTCCCCAGTTGACTGTATTTCCCAGTTGACTGTAATTTTCCAGTTGACTGTAATTTCCCAGTTGACTGTAATTTCCCAGTTGACAGTATTTCCCAGTTGACTGTAATTGTCCAGTTGACAGTAATTTCCCAGTTGATTGTAATTTCCCAGTTGACTGTATTTTCCCAGTTGACACTATTGCCCAGTTGACTGTATTTCCCCAGTTGACTGTATTTCCCAGTTGACTGTAATTTTCCAGTTGACACTAATTTCCCAGTTGACTGTATTTTCCCAGTTGAATGTAATTTCCCCAGTTGACTGTATTGCCCCAGTTGACTGTAAATTCTCAGTTGACTTTAATTTTCCAGTTGACTGTAATTTCCCAGTTGACTGTATTTTCCCAGTTGACTGTAATTTCCCAGTTGACTGTATTTCCCCAGTTGACTGTATTTCCCCAGTTGACTGTAATTTCCCAGTTAACTGTAATTTCCCAGTTGACTGTATTTCCCCAGCTGACTGTATTTTCCCAGTTGGCTATAATTTGCCAGTTGACTGCAATTTCCCCAGTTGACTGTATTTCCCAGTTGACTGTAATTTCCCAGTTGACTGTATTTCCCCAGTTGACTATTTCCCAGTTGACTGTATTTCCCAGTTGACTGTATTGCCCCAGTTGAATGTATTTCCCAGTTGGCTGTATTGCCCCAGTTGACTGTAGTTCCCCAGTTGACTGTGTTTCCCAGTTGACTGTAATTTGCCAGTGGACTGCAATTTTCCCTGTTGACTGTAATTTCCCAGTTGACTGTATTTCCCAGTTGACTGTATTTCCCAGTTGACTGTAATTTTACAGTTGACTGTAATTTCCCATGTGACTGTATTTTCACAGTTGACTGTAATTTCCCCAGTTGATCGTATTTCCCCAGTTGACTGTAATTTCCCAGTTGACTGTATTTCCTAGTTGACTGTATTTTCCCAGTTGACTGTAATTTCCCCAGTTGACTGTATTTCCCCAGTTGACTGTAATTTTCCAGTTGACTATTTCCCCAGTTGACTGTATTTTCTCAGTTGACTATTTCCCCAGTTGACTGTATTTTCCCAGTTGACTGTAATTTCCCCAGTTGACTGTATTGTCCCAGTTGACTGTATTTTCCCAGTTGACTGTATTGCCCCAGTTGACTGTATTTTCCCAGTTGACTGTAATTTTCCAGTTGACTGTAAGTTCCCAGTTGACTGTAATTCCCCAGTTGAATGTAATTTCCCAGTTGACTGTATTTCCCCAGTTGACTGTAATTTCCCAGTTAACTGTAATTTCCCAGTTGACTGTATTTCCCCAGCTGACTGTATTTTCCCAGTTGACCGTATGTTCCCAGTTGACTGTAATTTCCTAGTTGACTGTAATTTCCCAGTTGACTGTATTTTCCCAGTTGACTGTATTTCCCCAGTTAACTGTATTTGCCCAGTTGACTAATTCCCCAGTTGACAGTATTTCCGCAGTTGACTGTATTTCCCCAGTTGACTGTATTTCCCAGTTGACTGTATTGCCCCAGTTGACTGTATTGTCCCAGTTGACAGTATTTCCCCAGTTGACAGTATTTCCCCAGTTCACTGTATTTCCCAGTTGACAGTATTTCCCCAGTTGACTGTATTTCCCAGTTGACTGTAATTTTCCAGTTGACTGTAATTTTCCAGTTGATTGTAAATTCCCAGTTGACTGTTTTTTGCCATATGAGTGTAATTTCCCCAGTTGACTGTGTTTCCCCAGTTGACTGTAATATCCCAGTTGACTGTATTTCCCCAGTTGACTGTGTTTCCCCAGTTGACTGTAATTGCCCAGTTGACTGTATTTCCCCAGTTGACTATTTCCCAGTTGACTGTATTTCCCAGTTGACTATTTCCCAGTTGACTGTATTTCCCAGTTGGCTGTATTGCCCCAATTGACTGTATTGCCCCAGTTGACTCTATTTTCCCAGTTGACTATTTCCCAGTTGACTGTTATTTCCCAGTTGACTGTAATTCCCCAGTTGACTGTAATTTTCCAGTTGACTGTATTTCCCAGTTAACTGTATTTTCCCAGTTGACTCTTTCCCCAGTTGACAGTATTTCCCCAGTTGACTGTATTTCCCCAGTTGACTGTATTTCCCAGTTGACTGTATTGCCCCAGTTGACTGTATTTTCCCAGTTGACTATTTCCCCAGTTGACTGTATTTCCCCAGATGAATGTATTTCCCAGTTGGCTGTATTGCCCCAGTTGACTGTATTTCCCCAGTTGACTGTATTTCCCAGTTGACTGTAATTTGCCAGTTGACTGTATTTCCCCAGTCAGAAGCGGGGGAAGTTATAATGGGGAACAAAGAAATGGCTGACCAATTAAATGCATATTTTGGTGCTGTCTTCACAAAGGAGAACTCAAATAACCTCCCAGAGATGTTGGAGAACATAGGGTCTGATGAAAGGGAGGAACTGAAAGAAATCAGTATTTGCAGGGAAATGGTGTTAGGGAAATTGACGCGTTGAAGGCCGATAAATCCCCAGGGCCTGATAATCTACATCCTAGGGTACTTAAGGAAGAGGCCCTAGAAATAGTAGATGCATTGCTGATCATCTTCCAACATTCGATGGAATCTGGAACTGTACCCATGGATTGGAGGGTAGCTAATGTTACCCCACTATTCAAAAAGGGTGGTAGAGAGAAAGCGGGGAATTACAGACCGGTAAGCCTGACATCGGTAGTGGGGAAAATGCTAGAGTCCATTATAAAGGATGTAATAGCTGAGCACTTGAAAAACAGTGACAGGATCGGACAAAGTCAACATGGATTTATAAAAGGTAAATCATGCTTGACTAATATACTGGAATTTTTTGAGGATGTAACTGGGAAAATAGATAAGGGAGAACCAGTAGATGTGGTGTATTTTGACTTTCAAAAGACTTTCGATAAGGTCCCGCATAAGAGATTAGCGGGTAAAGTTAAGGCACATGGGATTGGGGGCAAGGTACTGACTTGGATAGAGAATTGGTTGGCGGACAGAAAGCAGAGAGTAGGAATTAATGGGTCTTTTTCCGAGTGGCAGGCAGTGACTAGTGGGGTTCCGCAGTGTTCGGTCCTTGGACCCCAGCTATTCACAATATACATTAATAATCTAGATAAGGGAACTAAATGTAATATCTCCAAGTTTGCAGATGACACAAAGCTGGGTGGGCGTGTGTGCTGCGAGGAGGATACCGAGAAACTCCAGGATGATTTGGACAGGTTGGGTGAGTGGGCAGAAGCGTGGCAGATGCAATATAACGTGGATAAATGCGAGGTTATCCACTTTGGTGTCAAAAACAGAAAGGCAGACTATTATCTGAATGGCAATAGATTGGGAGAAGGGGAAGTGCAATGAGACCTGGGTGTCCTTGTGCACCAGTCACTGAAGGTAAGCATGCAGGTGCAGCAGGTGGTGAAGAAGGCAAATGGTATGTTGGCCTTCATGGCGAAAGGGTTTGAGTACAGAAGCAAGGATGTCTTGCTACAGTTGTACAGGGCCTTGGTGAGACCACACCTTGAGTACTGTGTGCAGTTTTGGTCGCCTTATCTGAGGAAGGATGTTCTTGCCATGGAAGGAGTTCAGCGAAGAATTACAAGGCTGATACCTGGGATGGCAGGAATGACATATGAGGAGAGATTGGGTCGATTGGGCTTATACTCGCTGGAGTATAGAAGAATGAGAGGGGATCTCATCGAAACATATAAAATTCTGACAGGTCTGGACAAACTAGATGCAGGAAGAATGTTCCCGATGGTCGGAGAGTCCAGAACCAGGGGTCATAATCTAAGGATAAGGGGTAAGCCATTTAGGACAGAAATGAGGAAGAATTTCTTCACCCAGAGAGTGGTGAACCTGTGGAATTCTCTACCACAGAAGGTAGTTGAGGCCAAGTCATTAAATATATTCAAGAAGGAGATAGATATATTTCTTAAAGCTAAAGGTATCAAGGGATATGGGGAGAAGCAGGTACAGGGTACTGAGTTTGGATTATCAGCCATGATCTCATCGAATGGCGGAGCAGGCTCGAGGGGCCGAATGGCCTACTCCTGCTCCTATCTTCTATGTTTCTATGTTTCTATGTGCGTGAACAGTTCTCTGGCTTCTGGCCTCTCTCTCTCTCTCTCTCTGGGGCCTTCGAGTTGGTGAGCGTGGGATCACTCTCAAAAGAGCGTTCGACCAGCCCAACTTCTGTCTGGCTCTCCCCTCCACTGTCTGAAACATAGAAACATAGAAGATAGGAGCAGGAGTAGGCCATTCTGCCCCTTGAGCCTGCTCCGCCATTCGATGAGATCATGGCTGATCATCCAAATTCAGTACCCTGTCCCTGCTTTCTCCCCATATCCCTTGATCCCTTTAGCCTTAAGAAATATATCCAACTCCTTCTTGAATATATTTAATGACTTGGCCTCAACTGCCTTGTGTGGTAGAGAATTCCACAGGTTCACCACTCTCTGGGTGAAGAAATTCCTCCTCATCTCAGTCCTAAATGGCTTACCCCTTAATCTTAGACTGTGACCCCTGGTTCTGGACACCCCCGCCATCGGGAACATCCTTCCTGCATCTAGTCTGTCTAGTCCTGTTAGAATTTTATAAGTCTGTGTGGACAAGCACTCAGGGTGTTAATTTTATTCTCTTTTTAGGGGTGGTCCTGAGGCCAAGTTATTGACAAGACCATTTAACCTATATAGGTTCCTCTAAAACCCCATCAACCAATGACAGCGCAAGTTCTTTGTCTTGGTTCTTGGATGAAAGTCCTCCCCAAAAGGGGGTCTCATTACCGCATTCAATTTGTCTTATTGTTTAATCTTTCTGAAGGTTCTTCCTTTGCAATTCGTGTCTTATCTCTCTTGTCCCTAGTTTGGAGTCGGACATGCCATTCTTGGCCATCAGATGTTCGTAACTACTTGTTATCAGTTATTTAGGTTCATGCTGTTCATACAGTTTTAGCTTTGCAAAACTAACTATTTCATTATCAGACTATTGTACCATGGACTGAATCATTAAATTACCAAAGATATCTTCTATTCTATTCTCATACACTGGTTACCTTACGCATTTTGAAGCAGTTTTGTTAAACAAAGTCAAAATCCTAACTTTGCGTTATAATTTGGTTATTATTGTAATGGAAGAAATATAACGTTGGGCCTTGGTTGGTCAAATTAGAGAAACATAAACAAGGTTGAAATCCTAACTTTAAAACAAGATTATTTATGAGCGTCACACTGCAGAATGCCATAACATCCGCAGGGAACCAAAACACAGGCAGATTCTTCGCATCTATCTAATTATTCTAATACTAGTCTGAGAGACTTTCCCAGCAGGTCAAACCTTGCCTGAAGAAGAGCCAGGGCCGGTGGTGGGCCAGAAAATCATCATCTTTAAATGTTTTCTGTTTCCTTGTGAGCACCACAGGTAGATCTTGGCCCCCCACTGATCCCAGCGCCCAGTGCCGCCTACAATCCATTTCAAACTCATTCATTCTTTCCCGAGTTGGTTAGATGCCTTTGATACAGATCTTTGAACTGACTACTAATGAAATACAATGCTGTTTGGTACAGATCCAACTGTCAATGCCGGTCCGGTTGAGAGGATAATGACAATAGGTTCCACTGTAGGGAGCGGCAATGACTCAGAGTTCTTGGAACTGACACTCTGAATACCATCACTTCATCCAATCATTCATTTGCTTCAGCACTCAAAACAAAGCACATGTTTTGCATGTAGTGATGGGGATCAGGTGTCAGGGACAAAATTGAAAGGCATGCAGGTGATAGCAAGAAATGAGCCGGAGGAATAATGAGAGGGATTCAGACAGATTTGGAAGGATTTAGATGGGAGGGTATGGAAATACTGATTACTAACATCAGAAATGTGAACAAGGGTTTGAGTGTAATCGGGAGAGAGAGCGAGGGGTTATAGAATGTGTGTTAAATAGGACAGGGTGTGATCGGGGGAGAGCGAGGGGTTAGAATGTGTGTTAAATGGGACAGGGTGTGATCGGAGAGAGAGAGGGGTTAGAGTGTGTGTTAAATAGGACAGGGTGTGATCGGGAGAGAGCGAGGGGTTAGAATGTGTGTTAAATGGGACAGGGTGTGATCGGGAAAGAGCGAGGGGTTATAGAGTGTGTGTTAAATAGGACAGGGTGTGATCGGGAGAGCGCGAGGGGTTAGAATGTGTGTTAAATGGGACAGGGTGTGATCGGGAAAGAGCGAGGGGTTATAGAGTGTGTGTTAAATAGGACAGGGTGTGATCGGGAGAGAGCGAGGGGTTAGAATGTGTGTTAAATGGGACAGGGTGTGATCGGGAGAGAGAGCGAGGGGTTAGAGTGTGTGTTAAATGGGACAGGGTGTGATCGGGAGAGAGCGAGGGGTTAGAGTGTGTGTTAAATGGGACAGGGTGTGATCGGGGAGAGCGAGGGGTTAGAGTGTGTGTTAAATGGGACAGGGTGTGATCGGGGAGAGCGAGGGGTTAGAGTGTGTGTTAAATGGGACAGGGTGTGATCGGAGAGAGCGAGGGGTTAGAGTGTGTGTTAAATGGGACAGGGTGTGATCGGGAGAAAGCGAGGGGTTAGAGTGTGTGTTAAATGGGACAGGGTGTGATCGGGGAGAGCGAGGGGTTAGAGTGTGTGTTAAATGGGACAGGGTGTGATCGGGAGAAAGCGAGGGGTTAGAGTGTGTGTTAAATGGGACAGGGTGTGATCGGGAGAGAGCGAGGGGTTAGCGTGTGTGTTAAATGGGACAGGGTGTGATCGGGAGAAAGCGAGGGGTTAGAGTGTGTGTTAAATGGGACAGGGTGTGATCGGGAGAGAGCGAGGGGTTAGAGTGTGTGTTAAATAGGACAGGGTGTGATCGGGAGAGAGCGAGGGGTTAGAGTGTGTGTTAAATGGGACAGGGTGTGATCGGGAGAGAGCGAGGGGTTATAGAGTGTGTGTTAAATGGGACAGGGTGTGATCGGGAGAGAGCGAGGGGTTATAGAGTGTGTGTTAAATGGGACAGGGTGTGATCGGGGAGAGCGAGGGGTTACAGATTGTGTTAAATGGGACAGGGTGTGATCGGGGAGAGCGAGGGGTTATAGAGTGTGTTAAATGGGACAGGGTGTGATCGGGGAGAGAGCGAGGGGTTAGAGTGTGTGTTAAATGGGACAGGGTGTGATCGGGAGAGAGCGAGGGGTTAGAGTGTGTGTTAAATGGGACAGGGTGTGATCGGGAGAGAGCGAGGGGTCAGAGTGTGTGTTAAATGGGACAGGGTGTGATCGGAGAGAGCGAGGGGTTAGAGTGTGTGTTAAATGGGACAGGGCGTGATGGGGAGAGCGAGGGGTTAGAGTGTGTGTTAAATGGGACAGGGTGTGATCGGGGAGAGCGAGGGGTTAGAGTGTGTGTTAAATGGGACAGGGTGTGATCGGAGAGAGCGAGGGGTTAGAGTGTGTGTTAAATGGGACAGGGTGTGATCGGGGGGAGAGCGAGGGGTTAGAGTGTGTGTTAAATGGGACAGGGTGTGATCGGGGAGAGCGAGGGGTTCGAGTGTGTGTTAAATGGGACAGGGTGTGATCGGGGGGAGAGCGAGGGGTTAGAGTGTGTGTTAAATGGGACAGGGTGTGATCGGGAAGAGAGAGCGAGGGGTTAGAGTGTGTGTTAAATGGGACAGGGTGTGATCGGGGGGAGAGCGAGGGGTTAGAGTGTGTGTTAAATGGGACAGGGTGTGATCGGGAGAGAGCGAGGGGTTATACATAGATACATAGATACATAGAAGATAGGAGCAGGAGTAGGCCATCCGGCCCTTCGAGCCTGCTCCGCCATTTAATGAGATCATGGCTGATCCTCCAATTCAGTATCCCGTCCCCGCCTTCTCTCCGTAACCCTTAACCCCTTTTGCCTGTAGAAATATATCTAATTCCCTCTTAAATATATTTAATGAGCTGGCGTACACTGCCCTCTGTGGCAATGAGTTCCACAGGTTCACCACCCTCTGAGTGAAGAAATTCCCCCTCATTTCTGTCCTAAATGGTTTAGCCCTTATCCTTAAATTATGTCCTCTAGTTCTGTTCTCACCCGCCAAGGGAAACATTCCTTCTGCATCTAGTCTGTCTAGACCTGTCAGAATTTTATACACTTCTATGAGGTCCCCTCTCAATCTTCTAAACTCCAGTGTGTACATCCCTAAACTACATAGTCTCTCCTCATAGGTCAATCCCGCCATTCCTGGTATCAGCCTGGTGAATCGCCGCTGCACCCCCTCCATGGCAAGAACATCTTTCCTCAGATGAGGCGACCAAAACTGTACACAGTACTCGAGGTGTGGTCTCACCAGTGCCCTGTACAGCTGCAGCAAGGTATCCCTGTTCCTGTATTCCAACCCTTTTGCTATGAAGGCCAGCATACCGTTTGCCTTCTTGACCGCCTGTTGCACCTGCATGCTCGCCTTCAGTGACTGGTGTACAAGAACACCCAGGTCTCTCTGTACTTCCCCCTCTCCCAATTTATTGCCATTTAAATAATAATTTGCCCTCCCGTTCCTGCACCCAAGGTGGATAACTTCGCACTTGTCCACATTATAGTGCATCTGCCATTTATCCGCCCAATCACCCAGTCTGTCCAAATCGCTCTGGAGCTTCCTGGTCTCCTCCTCTGAGCCCACCCCCACTCCTAGTTTAGTGTCGTCTGCAAATTTGGAAATGCTGCATCCGACTCCCTGATCCAGGTCATTAATATAAATTGTGAACAGCTGGGGACCCAGGACAGATCCCTGTGGTACCCCACTTGTTACTGCCTGCCATTCAGAAAATGAGCCGTTTATTCCAACTCTCTGTTTTCTATCTGACAAAATTGAGAGGTCGCACAACACCAGGTTATAGTCCAACAGTTTTATTTGAAATCACAAGCTTTCGGAACTATCGCTCCTTCCTCAGGTGAAGTAAATTGGATACAGAATCGTCAGAGCATATATAGATGGAAAAAAAAAGCATGTGTACTTTACAATTGCAGACCAATAAATTAAATCATCCTGACTATCTGCCGAGGTGTGATAAAGTTAATTAAGTCAGCCAGGAAGGTACCACATCAAAAGACATAGCAAGATACAACTGAGACAATGAGGTGAAGTCGCAGGGGTTCTAACGTGTCAAAAGCTGCCGTCTGTAGGTAAAACGAAAAGCTTTAAAAAAAAATTTACTTTTTTACTGGGAAAATTTTTACTTTTTTACTGGGAATCACATCTGTGAACAAGCTAACGACGACTCGAGTCCGGATCACGTCATGTATCGTGACATAAACCCAAGATCCCGATTGAGACCGTCTTCATGAGTGCAGAACTTGGCTATCAGTTTCTGCTCGATGATTTTGCGTTGTCGTGTGTTTCTAAGGTTGCCTTGGAGAACGCTTACCCGCAGATCCGAGGCTGAATGTCCTTGACTGCTGAAGTGTTCCCCGACTGGGAGGTAACAATCCTGCCTGGCGATTGTTGCGCGGTGCTCGTTCATACGTTGTCTCAGTGTCTGCATGGTCTCGCCGATGTACCATGCCGCGGTGCATTCTTTCCTGCAACGTATGAGGTAGACAACGTTGGCCGAGTCACATGAGTATGTACCATGTACCTGGTGGGTAGTGTCCTCACGTGTGATGGTGGTATCTGTGTTGATGATCTGGCATGTCTTGCAGAGTTTGCCATGGCAGGGTTGTGTGGTGTCGTGGTCGCTGTTATCCTGAAAGCTGGGTAATTTGCTGCGAACGATGGTACTTCTGAGGTTAGGCGGCTGTTTGAAGGCAAGTAGTGGAGGCGTGGGGATGGCCTTAGCGAGGTGTTTGTCGTCATCGATGACATGTTGAAGGCTGCGAAGAACATGTCGTAGTTTCTCCGCTCCGGGGAAGTACTGGACGACGTAGGGTACCCTGTTGGTTGTGTCCCGTGTTTGCCTTCTGAGGAGGTCTATGCGATTTTTCGCTGTGGCCCGTCGGAACTGTCGATCGATGAGTCGAGCGTCATATCCCGTTCTTACGAGGGCGTTTTTCAGCGTCCGTAGGTGTCCATCGCGTTCCTCCTCGTCTGAGCAGATCCTGTGTATTCGCAGGGCTTGTCCATAGGGGATGGCTTCTTTAACATGGTTAGGGTGGAAGCTGGAGAAGTGGAGCATCGTGAGGTTGTCCGTGGGCTTGCGGTAGAGTGAAGTGCTGAGGTGTCCGTCTTTGATGGAGATTCGTGTGTCCAGGAATGAGACCGATTCTGAGGAGTAGTCCATGGTGAGTTTGATGGTGGGATGGAACTTGTTTATGTTATCGTGTAGTCTTTTCAGTGATCCTTCGCCATGGGTCCAAAGGAAGAAAATGTCGTCGATGTATCTGGTGTACAGCGTTGGCTGGAGGTCCTGTGCAGCGAAGAAGTCTTGCTCGAACTTGTGCATGAAGATGTTGGCGTATTGGGGTGCGAATTTGGTCCCCATGGCTGTTCCGTGTGTTTGGGTAAAAAAATGGTTGTCGAAGGTGAAGACATTGTGGTCAAGGATGAAGCGGATGAGTTGTAGGATGGCGTCTGGAGATTGGCTGTTGTTGATGTTGAGTACTGAGGCTGTTGCAGCGATGCCGTCATCGTGGGGGATACTGGTGTAGAGTGCCGATACGTCCATCGTGGCAAGGAGTGTTCCTGGTTCAACTGGTCCGTGGGTGCTGAGTTTCTGTAAGAAGTCTGTAGTGTCGCGACAGAAGCTGGGGGTTCCCTGTACGATGGGTTTCAGAATGCCCTCGACGTATCCAGAGAGGTTCTCACACAGGGTTCCATTGCCTGATACGATAGGACGTCCGGGTGTGTTGGCTTTGTGTATCTTTGGGAGGCAGTAGAAGTCTCCCACGCGGGGAGTACGTGGGATGAGAGCGCGTAGGATGTTTTGAAGGTCTGGATCGAAGGTCTTGATCAGTCTATTGAGTTGGCGGGTGTGTTCTTTGGTCGGATCTGCGGGTAGCTGTCTGTAGTGTTCCTGGTTGTCCAGTTGTCGGTATGCTTCTTTACAATAGTCCGTTCTGTTCTGTATGACGATGGCTCCTCCTTTGTCCGCTGGTTTGATGACAATGTTGCGGTTGGTCTTGAGAGCGTGGATGGCGTTGCGTTGTGCTCGGGTGACATTCTGGACTGTCTTGTGAGTGCGGCTGATGAATCTGGCGTTGATGCATTTCCTGACAGCTTGAGCATACATGTCAAGCTTGGGGCAGCGACCCTCCGGAGGGGTCCAGTTTGACTCTTTTTTCTTCGGTTGCTGCACTGCGAGTCCCTCTGTCTGCTGTTCTGGATCATTGATTGTCTCATTGGGTTTGTTGCTGACATCTTGGGATTTGTGGAAGTATTCCCGGAGCCTCATTCTCCTGATGAATTCCTCCGTGTCTGCCGCGAGACCGATGGGGTCCATTTTGGTGGTTGGGCAGAACTTGAGCCCTAGGGCGAGAACTTCGATTTCGTCTGGTTGAAGGGTATGGTCGGACAAGTTGACGATGGACTTCCCTGTGGTTGCAGCCGTGGTACCGGGGGAGGCTTGGTTGCTGCTGGTGGTGATGCCGAGTTTCTCAAGCTTCCTGTTCTTGATGCGCATGTAGGCAGCGTAGTTCCGTTGCCTCGTCTGTTTGGTGGTGTCTCGTAACTGGTCTGCTGTGTCCTGAGCACAGGCTGAGAGCATGGACTCTATCTTGGTTTCGAGGTTGTGGCGTTTGCTGTAGAGCTGGTGTACGAGATGGTTGAGGAGTGTGCGAGAGGTACGACGGCAGAGTCTCTCAGCGTAGTCTGTGTTGTATGTCGACTTGAGTGGGTTCGTGATCTGTAGTCCTTTCGGGATCTTGTCTGCTTTCTTGCATCTCTGTAGATACTTGATGTCGGTGTCGATATGCGCGATCTTCTTGGCGATTCTCTCCACTTTGAGCCGGCAGTTTGTGGTGTCGATAGTGGTCATGATGCGGAGATGCCGGTGTTGGACTGGGGTGGACAAAATTGAGAGGTCGCACAACACCAGGTTATAGTCCAACAGTTTTATTTGAAATCACAAGCTTTCGGAACTATCGCTCCTTCCTCAGGTGAAGTAAATTTTTTAGCAATTTACTTCACCTGAGGAAGGAGCGATAGTTCCGAAAGCTTGTGATTTCAAATAAAACTGTTGGACTATAACCTGGTGTTGTGCGACCTCTCAATTCTATCTGACAGCCAGTTCTCTATCCACGTCAATACTTTCCCCTTTATCCCATGAGCTTCAATTTTCCATGCTAATCTATTATGTGGGACCTTGTCGAAGGCCTTTTGGAAGTCCAGGTACACCACATCTACTGGCTCTCCCCCATCTATTTTACCAGTTACTCCCTCAAAAAATTCCAATAGATTAGTCAAGCACGATTTACCCTTTGTAAATCCATGTTGACTCTGTCCTATCCTGTCCCCATTTGCTAAGTGCTCCGCTATTTCATCCTTAATGATGGACTCCAGCATTTTGCCCACAACTGATGTAAGGCTTACAGGTCTGTAATTACCTGCTTTTTCCCTACCCCCCTTTTTGAATAGTGGGGTAACGTTAGCTACCCTCCAATCCATGGGCACCGTTCCCGAGTCTAATGAATTCTGAAAAATCATACTTAGTGCATCCGCTATCTCTAGGGCCACCTCCTTCAGTACCCTAGGATGCATGTTATCAGGCCCTGGGGATTTGTCCGCCTTCAATCCCTTTAGCTTCCTTAACACCATATCCTTAGAGATATTGATTTGCGTCAGTTCCTCCTTTGCCAATGTCCCTATTTTTCCCGATATCCCAGGGAGGTTTTTTGTGTCTTCCTTCGTAAAGACTGACCCAAAGTATGCATTTAGTTGGTCTGCCATTTCCTTATCTCCCGTTATATATTCCCCCGTATCTGACTGCAATGGACCAACTTTGGTTTTCACCAGTCTTTTCCTCTTGATATACTTATAAAAGCTTTTGGAGTTAGTTTTTATATTTTCCGCCAGCTTGCTTTCGTAAGCTATTTTGCCCCTCTTGATTAAGCCCTTTGTCCTCCTTTACTCTATCTTAAACTGTTCCCAATCTTCCGCTCTGGCGCTTTTTTTGGCTATTTTATACGCCCTATCTTTGGATTTTATGCTATCTCTAATTTCCCCTGTTATCCACGGTTGAGTCACCTTTTTAGATTTCCTTTTATGCCAGATTGGTATAAACAATTTTTGCAATTTTGTCATTCTATCTTTAAATGCTTGCCATTGTTTATCTACCTCCAGTCCTCCCAGGAACGTTGTCCAATCAGACCTACTCAGTTCCCGTCTAATGGCATCATAATTCCCCTTGTTTAAATTCAGGACCTTAGTCTCTGAGTCAATTTCTTCGCTCTCCATTTCGAGTGAGAAATCGATCATGTTATGATTGCTCTGACCCAAGGGTCCACATACAACAAGATTACTAATTAGTCCCTTCTCATTGCACAGTACCCAGTCCAATATAGCCTGTTCCCGAGTTGGTTCCTCGACATATTGATCCAGATAACCATCCCTTAAACACTCAAGGAATTCCTCCTCCTCATTATTTTTACTGATTAGGCTATAGTGTGTGTTAAATGGGACAGGGTGTGATCGGGGAGAGCGAGGGGTTAGAGTGTGTGTTAAATGGAACAGGGTGTGATCGGGGAGAGAGCGAGGGGTTAGAGTGTGTGTTAAATGGGACAGTGTGTGATCGGGGAGAGCGAGGGGTTAGAGTGTGTGTTAAATGGGACAGGGTGTGATCGGGGAGAGCGAGGGGTTAGACTGTGTGTTAAATGGGACAGGGTGTGATCGGGGAGAGCGAGGGGTTAGAGTGAGTGTTAAATGGGACAGGGTGTGACCGGGGAGATAGCGAGGGGTTAGAGTGAGTGTTAAATGGGACAGGGTGTGATTGGGAGAGAGCGAGGGGTTAGAGTGTGTGTTAAATGGGACAGGGTGTGATTGGGGAGAGAGAGCGAGGGGTTAGAGTGTGTGTTAAATGGGACAGGGTGTGATCGGGGGGGAGGGCGAGGGGTTAGAGTGTGTGTTAAATGGGACACGTTGTGATCGGAGAGAGCGAGGGGTTAGAGTGTGTGTTAAATGGGACAGGGTGTGATCGGGGGGAGAGCGAGGGGTTAGAGTGTGTGTTAAATGGGACAGGGTGTGATCGGGGAGAGAGCGAGGGGTTAGAGTGTGTGTTGAATGGGACAGGGTGTGATCGGGGGGAGAGCGAGGGGTTAGAGTGTGTGTTAAATGGGACAGGGTGTGATCGGGAGAGAGCGAGGGGTTAGAGTGTGTGTTAAATGGGACAGGGTGTGATCGGGGAGAGCGAGGGGTTAGAGTGTGTGTTAAATGGGACAGGGTGTGATCGGGGAGAGCGAGGGGTTAGAGTGTGTGTTAAATGGGACAGGGTGTGATCGGGGAGAGCGAGGGGTTAAAGTGTGTGTTAAATGGGACAGGGTGTGATGGGGGAGAGCGAGGGGTTAGAGTGTGTGTTAAATGGGACAGGGTGTGATGGGGGGAGAGAGGGGTTAGAGTGTGTGTTAAATGGGACAGGGTGTGATCGGGGGGAGAGCGAGGGTTAAGAGTGATTGTTAAATGGGACAGGGTGTGATCGGGAGAGAGCGAGGGGTTATAGTGTGTGTTAAATGGGACAGGGTGTGATGGGGGGAGAGAGGGGTTAGAGTGTGTGTTAAATGGGACAGGGTGTGATGGGGGGAGAGAGCGAGGGGTTAGAGTGTGTGTTAAATGGGACAGGGTGTGATCGGGAGAGAGAGCGAGGGGTTAGAGTGTGTGTTAAATGGGACAGGGTGTGATCGGGGAGAGCGAGGGGTTAGAGTGTGTGTTAAATGGGACAGGGTGTGATCGGGGAGAGCGAGGGGTTAGAGTGTGTGTTAAATGGGACAGGGTGTGATCGGGATAGAGCGAGGGGTTAGAGTGTGTGTTAAATGGGACAGGGTGTGATCGGGGAGAGCGAGGGGTTGGAGTGTGTGTTAAATGGGACAGGGTGTGATCGGGGAGAGCGAGGGGTTAGAGTGTGTGTTAAATGGGACAGGGTGTGATCGGGGAGAGCGAGGGGTTAGAGTGTGTGTTAAATGGGAAAGGGTGTGATGGGGAGAGCGAGGGGTTAGAGTGTGTGTTAAATGGGACAGGGTGTGATCGGAAGAGAGAGCGAGGGGTTAGAGTGTGTGTTAAATGGGACAGGGTGTGATCGGGGTGAGAGAGCGAGGGTTTAGAGTGTGTGTTAAATGGGACAGGGTGTGATCGGGGAGAGCGAGGGGTTAGAGTGTGTGTTAAATGGGACAGGGTGTGATCGGGGGAGAGCGAGGGGTTAGAGCGTGTGTTAAATGGGACAGGGTGTGATCGGGAGAGAGCGAGGGGTTAGAGTGTGTGTTAAATGGGACAGGGTGTGATCGGGGAGAGCGAGGGGTTAGAGTGTGTGTTAAATGGGACAGGGTGTGATCGGGGGAGAGCGAGGGGTTAGAGTGCGTGTTAAATGGGACAGGGTGTGATCCGGGGGGGAGAGCGAGGGGTTAGAGTGTGTGTTAAATGGGACAGGGTGTGATCGGGGGGAGCGAGGGGTTAAGAGTGTGTGTTAAATGGGACAGGGTGTGATCGGGAGAGAGCGAGGGGTTAGAGTGTGTGTTAAATGGGACAGGGTGTGATCCGGGGGAGAGAGCGAGGGGTTAGAGTGTGTGTTAAATGGGACAGGGTGTGATCCGGGGGGAGAGCGAGGGGTTAGAGTGTGTGTTAAATGGGACAGGGTGTGATCGGGGGAGAGCGAGGGTTAGAGTGTGTGTTAAATGGGACAGGGTGTGATCCGGGGGGAGAGCGAGGGGTTAGAGTGTGTGTTAAATGGGACAGGGTGTGATCGGAGCGAGCGAGGGGTTATAGTGTGTGTTAAATGGGACAGAGTGTGATCGGGGGGAGTGCGAGGGGTTAGAGTGTGTGTTAAATGGGACAGGGTGTGATCGGGGAGAGAGCGAGGGGTTGGAGTGTGTGTTAAATGGGACAGGGTGTGATCGGGGAGAGAGAGCGAGGGGTTAGAGTGTGTTAAATGGGACAGGGTGTGATCGGGGGGGAGTGCGAGGGGTTAGAGTGTGTGTTAAATGGGACAGGGTGTGATCGGGGAGAGCGAGGTGTTAGAGTGTGTGTTAAATGGGACAGGGTGTGATCGGGGAGAGCGAGGGGTTCGAGTGTGTGTTAAATGGGACAGGGTGTGATCGAGGAGAGAGCGAGGGGTTAGAGTGTGTGTTAAATGGGACAGGGTGTGATGGGGAGAGCGAGGGGTTAGAGTGTGTGTTAAATGGGACAGGGTGTGATCGGAGAGAGAGCGAGGGGTTAGAGTGTGTGTTAAATGGGACAGGGTGTGATGGGGAGAGCGAGGGGTTAGAGTGTGTGTTAAATGGGACAGGGTGTGATCGGGGGGAGAGCGAGGGGTTAGAGTGTGTGTTAAATGGGACAGGGTGTGATCGGGAGAGAGAGCGAGGGGTTAGAGTGTGTGTTAAATGGGACAGGGTGTGATCGGGAGAGAGAGCGAGGGGTTAGAGTGTGTGTTAAATGGGACAGGGTGTGATCGGGGAGAGCGAGGGGTTAGAATGTGTGTTAAATGGGACAGGGTGTGATCGGGGGGAGCGAGGGGTTAGAGTGTGTGTTAAATGGAACAGGGTGTGATCGGGGAGAGAGCGAGTGGTTAGAGTGTGTGTTAAATGGGACAGGGTGTGATCGGGGAGAGCGAGGGGTTAGAGTGTGTGTTAAATGGGACAGGGTGTGATCGGGGAGAGCGAGGGGTTAGAGTGTGTGTTAAATGGGACAGGGTGTGATCGGGGAGAGCGAGGGGTTAGAGTGTGTGTTAAATGGGACAGGGTGTGATCGGGGAGAGCGAGGGGTTAGAGTGTGTGTTAAATGGGACAGGGTGTGATCGGGAGAGAGCGAGGGGTTAGAGTGTGTGTTAAATGGGACAGGGTGTGATCGGGAGAGAGCGAGGGGTTAGAGTGTGTGTTAAATGGGACAGGGTGTGATCGGGAGAGTGAGGGGTTAGAGTGTGTGTTAAATGGGACAGGGTGTGATCGGGGAGAGCGAGGGGTTAGAGTGTGTGTTAAATGGGACAGGGTGTGATCGGGGAGAGCGAGGTGTTAGAGTGTGTGTTAAATGGGACAGGGTGTGATCGGGGGGAGAGCAAGGGGTTAGAGTGTGTGTTAAATGGGACAGGGTGTGATCGGGGGGGAGAGCGAGGGGTTAGAGTGTGTGTTAAATGGGACAGGGTGTGATCGGGGAGAGCGAGGGGTTAGAGTGTGTGTTAAATGGGACAGGGTGTGATCGGGGAGAGAGCGAGGGGTTAGAGTGAGTGTTAAATGGGACAGGGTGTGATCGCGGAGAGAGAGCGAGGGGTTAGAGTGTGTGTTAAATGGGACAGGGTGTGATCGGGAGAGTGAGGGGTTAGAGTGTGTGTTAAATGGACAGGGTGTGATCGGGGAGAGCGAGGGGTTAGAGTGTGTGTTAAATGGGACAGGGTGTGATCGGGGAGAGCGAGGTGTTAGAGTGTGTGTTAAATGGGACAGGGTGTGATCGGGGGGAGAGCAAGGGGTTAGAGTGTGTGTTAAATGGGACAGGGTGTGATCGGGGGGAGAGCGAGGGGTTAGAGTGTGTGTTAAATGGGACAGGGTGTGATCGGGGAGAGCGAGGGGTTAGAGTGTGTGTTAAATGGGACAGGGTGTGATCGGGGAGAGAGCGAGGGGTTAGAGTGAGTGTTAAATGGGACAGGGTGTGATCGCGGAGAGAGCGAGGGGTTAGAGTGTGTGTTAAATGGGACAGGGTGTGATCGGGAGAGAGAGCGAGGGGTTAGAGTGTGTGTTAAATGGGACAGGGTGTGATGGGGGAGCGAGGGGTTATAGTGTGTGTTAAATGGGACAGGGTGTGATCGGGGAGAGCGAGGGGTTAGAGTGTGTGTTAAATGGGACAGGGTGTGATCGGGGAGAGAGCGAGGGGTTAGAGTGTGTGTTAAATGGGACAGGGTGTGGTCGGGAGAGAGCGAGGGGATATAGTGTGTGTTAAATGGGACAGGGTGTGATCGGGGAGAGCGAGGGGTTAGAGTGTGTGTTAAATGGGACAGGGTGTGATCGGGGAGAGCGAGGGGTTAGAGCGTGTGTTAAATGGGACAGGGTGTGATCGGGGGGAGAGCGAGGGTTAAGAGTGTGTGTTAAATGGGACAGGGTGTGATCGGGAGAGAGCGAGGGGTTTTAGTGTGTGTTAAATGGGACAGAGTGTGATCGGGGGGAGTGCGAGGGTTTAGAGTGTGTGTTAAATGGGACAGGGTGTGATCGGGGAGAGAGCGAGGTGTTAGAGTGTGTGTTTAATGGGACAGGGTGTGATCGGGGAGAGCGAGGGGTTCGAGTGTGTGTTAAATGGGACAGGGTGTGATCGGGGGAGAGCGAGGGGTTAGAGTGTGTGTTAAATGGGACAGGGTGTGATCGGGAGAGAGCGAGGGGTTAGAGTGTGTGTTAAATGGGACAGGGTGTGATCGGGGGGAGCGAGGGGTTAGAGTGTGTGTTAAATGGGACAGGGTGTGATCGGGGGGAGCGAGGGGTTAGAGTGTGTGTTAAATGGGACAGGGTGTGATCGGGGGGAGCGAGGGGTTAGAGTGTGTGTTAAATGGGACAGGGTGTGATCGGGGAGAGCGAGGGGTTACAGATTGTGTTAAATGGGACAGGGTGTGATCGGGGGGAGAGCGAGGGTTAAGAGTGTGTGTTAAATGGGACAGGGTGTGATCGGGAGAGAGCGAGGGGTTTTAGTGTGTGTTAAATGGGACAGAGTGTGATCGGGGGGAGTGCGAGGGTTTAGAGTGTGTGTTAAATGGGACAGGGTGTGATCGGGAGAGTGAGGGGTTAGAGTGTGTGTTAAATGGGACAGGGTGTGATCGGGGAGAGCGAGGGGTTAGAGTGTGTGTTAAATGGGACAGGGTGTGATCGGGGAGAGCGAGGTGTTAGAGTGTGTGTTAAATGGGACAGGGTGTGATCGGGGGAGAGCAAGGGGTTAGAGTGTGTGTTAAATGGGACAGGGTGTGATCGGGGGGGAGAGCGAGGGGTTAGAGTGTGTGTTAAATGGGACAGGGTGTGATCGGGGAGAGCGAGGGGTTAGAGTGTGTGTTAAATGGGACAGGGTGTGATCGGGGAGAGAGCGAGGGGTTAGAGTGAGTGTTAAATGGGACAGGGTGTGATCGCGGAGAGAGAGCGAGGGGTTAGAGTGTGTGTTAAATGGGACAGGGTGTGATCGGGAGAGTGAGGGGTTAGAGTGTGTGTTAAATGGGACAGGGTGTGATCGGGGAGAGCGAGGGGTTAGAGTGTGTGTTAAATGGGACAGGGTGTGATCGGGGAGAGCGAGGTGTTAGAGTGTGTGTTAAATGGGACAGGGTGTGATCGGGGGGAGAGCAAGGGGTTAGAGTGTGTGTTAAATGGGACAGGGTGTGATCGGGGGGGAGAGCGAGGGGTTAGAGTGTGTGTTAAATGGGACAGGGTGTGATCGGGGGAGAGCGAGGGGTTAGAGTGTGTGTTAAATGGGACAGGGTGTGATCGGGGAGAGAGCGAGGGGTTAGAGTGAGTGTTAAATGGGACAGGGTGTGATCGCGGAGAGAGAGCGAGGGGTTAGAGTGTGTGTTAAATGGGACAGGGTGTGATCGGAGAGAGAGCGAGGGGTTAGAGTGTGTGTTAAATGGGACAGGGTGTGATGGGGGAGCGAGGGGTTATAGTGTGTGTTAAATGGGACAGGGTGTGATCGGGGAGAGCGAGGGGTTAGAGTGTGTGTTAAATGGGACAGGGTGTGATCGGGGAGAGAGCGAGGGGTTAGAGTGTGTGTTAAATGGGACAGGGTGTGATCGGGGGGAGCGAGGGGTTAGAGTGTGTGTTAAATGGGACAGGGTGTGGTCGGGAGAGAGCGAGGGGATATAGTGTGTGTTAAATGGGACAGGGTGTGATCGGGGAGAGCGAGGGGTTAGAGTGTGTGTTAAATGGGACAGGGTGTGATCGGGGAGAGCGAGGGGTTAGAGCGTGTGTTAAATGGGACAGGGTGTGATCGGGGGGAGAGCGAGGGTTAAGAGTGTGTGTTAAATGGGACAGGGTGTGATCGGGAGAGAGCGAGGGGTTTTAGTGTGTGTTAAATGGGACAGAGTGTGATCGGGGGGAGTGCGAGGGTTTAGAGTGTGTGTTAAATGGGACAGGGTGTGATCGGGGAGAGAGCGAGGTGTTAGAGTGTGTGTTTAATGGGACAGGGTGTGATCGGGGAGAGCGAGGGGTTCGAGTGTGTGTTAAATGGGACAGGGTGTGATCGGGGAGAGCGAGGGGTTAGAGTGTGTGTTAAATGGGACAGGGTGTGATCGGGAGAGAGCGAGGGGTTAGAGTGTGTGTTAAATGGGACAGGGTGTGATCGGGGGGAGCGAGGGGTTAGAGTGTGTGTTAAATGGGACAGGGTGTGATCGGGGGGAGCGAGGGGTTAGAGTGTGTGTTAAATGGGACAGGGTGTGATCGGGGGGAGCGAGGGGTTAGAGTGTGTGTTAAATGGGACAGGGTGTGATCGGGGGGAGCGAGGGGTTAGAGTGTGTGTTAAATGGGACAGGGTGTGATCGGAGAGAGCGAGGGGTTAGAGTGTGTGTTAAATACATAGATACATAGATACATAGAAGATAGGAGCAGGAGTCGGCCATCCGGCCCTTCGAGCCTGCTCCGCCATTTAATGAGATCATGGCTGATCCTCCAATTCAGTATCCCGTCCCCGCCTTCTCTCCGTAACCCTTAACCCCTTTTGCCTGTAGAAATACATCTAATTCCCTCTTAAATATATTTAATGAGCTGGCGTACACTGCCCTCTGTGGCAATGAGTTCCACAGGTTCACCACCCTCTGAGTGAAGAAATTCCCCCTCATTTCTGTCCTAAATGGTTTAGCCCTTATCCTTAAATTATGTCCTCTAGTTCTGTTCTCACCCGCCAAGGGAAACATTCCTTCTGCATCTAGTCTGTCTAGACCTGTCAGAATTTTATACACTTCTATGAGGTCCCCTCTCAATCTTCTAAACTCCAGTGTGTACATCCCTAAACTACATAGTCTCTCCTCATAGGTCAATCCCGCCATTCCTGGTATCAGCCTGGTGAATCGCCGCTGCACCCCCTCCATGGCAAGAACATCTTTCCTCAGATGAGGCGACCAAAACTGTACACAGTACTCGAGGTGTGGTCTCACCAGTGCCCTGTACAGCTGCAGCAAGGTATCCCTGTTCCTGTATTCCAACCCTTTTGCTATGAAGGCCAGCATACCGTTTGCCTTCTTGATCGCCTGTTGCACCTGCATGCTCGCCTTCAGTGACTGGTGTACAAGAACACCCAGGTCTCTCTGTACTTCCCCCTCTCCCAATTTATTGCCATTTAAATAATAATTTGCCCTCCCGTTCCTGCACCCAAGGTGGATAACTTCGCACTTGTCCACATTATAGTGCATCTGCCATTTATCCGCCCAATCACCCAGTCTGTCCAAATCGCTCTGGAGCTTCCTGGTCTCCTCCTCTGAGCCCACCCCCCCTCCTAGTTTAGTGTCGTCTGCAAATTTGGAAATGCTGCATCCGACTCCCTGATCCAGGTCATTAATGTAAATTGTGAACAGCTGGGGACCCAGGACAGATCCCTGTGGTACCCCACTTGTTACTGCCTGCCATTCAGAAAATGAGCCGTTTATTCCAACTCTCTGTTTTCTATCTGACAGCCAGTTCTCTATCCACGTCAATACTTTCCCCTTTATCCCATGAGCTTCAATTTTCCCTGCTAATCTTTTATGTGGAACCTTATCGAAGGCCTTTTGGAAGTCCAGGTACACCACATCTACTGGCTCTCCCCCATCTATTTTACCAGTTACTCCCTCAAAAAATTCCAATAGATTAGTCAAGCACGATTTACCCTTTGTAAATCCATGTTGACTCTGTCCTATCCTGTCCCCATTTGCTAAGTGCTCCGCTATTTCATCCTTAATGATGGACTCCAGCATTTTGCCCACAACTGATGTAAGGCTTACAGGTCTGTAATTACCTGCTTTTTCCCTACCCCCCTTTTTGAATAGTGGGGTAACGTTAGCTACCCTCCAATCCATGGGCACTGTTCCCGAGTCTAATGAATTCTGAAAAATCATACTTAGTGCATCCGCTATCTCTAGGGCCACCTCCTTCAGCACCCTAGGATGCATGTTATCAGGCCCTGGGGATTTGTCCGCCTTCAATCCCTTTAGCTTCCTTAACACCATATCCTTAGAGATATTGACTTGCGTCAGTTCCTCCTTTGCAAATGTCCCTATTTTTCCCGATATCCCAGGATGGGACAGGGTGTGATCGGGGGGAGAGAGCGAGAGGTTAGAGTGTGTGTTAAATGGGACAGGGTGTGATCGGGG
>JASTWF010002140.1:0-37386 GCA_030390025.1 Squalus acanthias | reverse complement strand
CTCTCTCCCTGCGAGGGGTTGCTGAGAGGGGACCAGGCCTCTCTGTCGGTGCTGTGACATGAGGGAATGTGAGTGGGGGCTTCGAGCGGCCTACAGCCTGGGTTTCAGTGAGTGATGCTGTGTGATCCTGGTCGCTGGGTTTTTGTGTAATCGCTTCCCCCGACCCCCTCCTTCTGAAATCCGGCTCCTATCCTGGTCTATCCACGGGGGCCGCATCAGTCCCCTGTGGGAATGATCCTGAGCAGCGAGCGGAGCGTTAGTGCGTTTATTGATCTTTTGTATTAAGATGAAGTGATTTTCTTGCAATCCCACAAGGTGCGATGTGGTTGTTGTATGAAGAGCGGTTTGTGTTGGTGAATATATCTGTCACTGTGGGACTCCCGGCGATGGGGCAATCAGACCATTTTCTTTGTGTGATTTTCCTGTGCACAGATTTCTCTGTAACTGCAATTTGCTGCATCAAAGAATCGGAGTTTCCGGCTCGGGAAAGTGTCCTGAGATCCGGCAAAGGACTCGTCGCTTTACACTGGACAACAATAAAAGCTCCTGCAGCAAGTGTCCTGGGCTCAGGATCCGGCTCCGCACTGTGTGTGGGAGGGGGAGGGGGATCAGGGAGGGGGAAAGGGGCAGCATTGGGGGGGCCATGTTGGCAATCATTGCAGCTTGTGGGATCGCGCTGTGCGAACATTCGCTGCCACATTGCAACGTTGCAACAGTGACAACACTTCAAAAGTATTTAATTGGCAGTAAACCACTTTTCCATCTGCATTAGAGGGCGGACAGTGCAGCACTCCCTCAGTACTGCCCCTCCGACAGTGCAGCACTCCCTCAGTACTGCCCCTCCGACAGTGCAGCGCTCCCTCGGTACTGCCCCTCCGACAGTGCAGCGCTCCCTCGGTACTGACCCTCCGACAGTGCAGCGCTCCCTCAGTAATGCCCCTCCGACCGTGCAGCGCTCCCTCAGTACTGCTCCTCTGACAGTGCAGCGCTCCCTCAGTACTGCCCCTCCGACAGTGCAGCGCTCCCTCAGTACTGCCCCTCCGACAGTGCAGCACTTCCTCAGTACTGCCCCTCTGACAGTGCAGCGCTCCCACAGTACTGTCCCTCTGACAGTGCAGCGCTCCCACAGTACTGTCCCTCTGACAGTGCAGCGCTCCCTCAGTACTGGCCCTCCGACAGTGCAGCACTCCCTCAGTACTGTCCCTCTGACAGTGCAGCGCTCCCTCAGTACTGGCCCTCCGACAGTGCAGCGCTCCCTCAGTACTGGACCTCCGACCGTGCAGCACTCCCTCAGTACTGGCCCTCCGACAGTGCAGCGCTCCCTCAGTACTGCCCCTCCGACAGTGCAGCACTCCCTCAGTACTGCCCCTCCGACAGTGCAGCACTCCCTCAGTACTGCCCCTCCGACAGTGCAGCACTCCCTCAGTACTGCCCCTCCGACAGTGCAGCGCTCCCTCAGTACTGCCTCTCCGACAGTGTAGCGCTCCCTCAGTACTGCCTCTCTGACAGTGTAGCACTCCCTCAGTACTGTCCCTCTGACAGTGCAGCGCTCCCTCAGTACTATCCCTCCGACAGTGCAGCACTCCCTCAGTACTGTCCCTCTGACAGTGCAGCGCTCCCTCAGTACTGGCCCTCCGACAGTGCAGCGCTCCCTCAGTACTGACCCTCCGACAGTGCAGCACTCCCTCAGTACTGGCCCTCCGATAGTGCAGCGCTCCCTCAGTACTGGCAATCCGACAGTGCAGCGCTCCCTCAGTACTGCCCCTCCAACAGTGCAGCACTCCCTCAGTACTGCCCCTCCGACAGTGCAGCACTCCCTCAGTACTGCCCTCCGACAGTGCAGCGCTCCCTCAGTACTGCCCTCTCCGACAGTGTCAGCGCTCCCTCAGTACTGCCCTCTCTGACAGTGCAGCACTCCCTCAGTACTGCCCCTCCGACAGTGCAGCGCTCACTCAGTACTGCCCCTCCGACAGTGCAGCACTCCCTCAGTACTGCCCCTCCGACAGTGCAGCGCTCCCTCAGTACTGCCCCTCCGACAGTGCAGCACTCCCTCAGTACTGCCCCTCCGAACATGCAGCGCTCCCTCGGTACTGGCCCTGCAACAGTGCAGCGCTCCCTCAGTAATGCCCTTCCGACCGTGCAGCGCTCCCTCAGTACTGTCCCTCTGACAGTGCAGCGCTCCCTCAGTACTGGCCCTCCGACCGTGCAGCGCTCCCTCAGTACTGTCCCTCTGACAGTGCAGCGCTCCCTCAGTACTGGCCCTCCGACAGTGCAGCACTCCCTCAGTACTGTCCCTCTGACAGTGCAGCGCTCCCTCAGTACTGTCCCTCCGACAGTGCAGCGCTCCCTCAGTACTGCCCCTCTGACCGTGCAGCGCTCCCTCAGTACTGCCCCTCTGACCGTGCAGCACTCCCTCAGTACTGGCCCTCCGACCATGCAGCGCTCCCTCAGAACTGTCCCTCTGACAGTGCAGCGCTCCCTCAGTACTGGCCCTCCGACAGTGCAGCGCTCCCTCAGTACTGCCCCTATGACAGTGCAGCGCTCCCTCAGTACTGCCCCTCCGACAGTGCAGCGCTCCCTCAGTACTGTCCCTCCAACAGTGCAGCGCTCCCTCAGTACTGCCTCTCTGACAGTGTAGCACTCCCTCAGTACTGCCCCTCCGACAGTGCAGCACTCCCTCAGTACTGCCCCTCCGACAGTGCAGCGCTCCCTCAGTACTGCCTCTCTGACAGTGTAGCACTCCCTCAGTACTATCCCTCCGACAGTGCGGCACTCCCTCAGTACTGCCCCTCCGACAGTGCAGCACTCCCTCAGTACTGCCCCTCCGACAGTGCAGCACTCCCTCAGTACTGCCCCTCCGACAGTGCAGCACTCCCTCAGTACTGCCCCTCCGACAGTGCGGCACTCCCTCAGTACTGCCCCTCCGACAGTGCAGCGCTCCCTCAGTATTGCCACAGTGGTAGTATCAGCCTGGATTCTGTGCTCGAGTCGGGACTTGCACCCGCGACCTTCTGACCCAGAGACGTGTGCGCTGCCCACTGAGCCACGGCTGACAATTGGAGCGAGTAACGCAGGCATTCTAATTGTCAAGAATTAAATAAGGTGAATGTGCAGGTGAACTCTGACCTGTGACCCTTGACTGACCACAGCTGAGAAATGATCCAATCTGCCCTGAGTTTATTTTACACAGAGGCTTCGAAGCTTTTACAATAAAATAGAAGCGAGATTGTGTCCTGAGAATATTTCAGTCGATGGAGCACTGGACAGGGACATTAATCATCGTTTATTTCTTGTTCCGGAGAATCTCTTCCTGACCTGTCTCGGGAACTCTTGTAGAATATTTCCTGGTTTCAAGGAATTATCGTCAAAGCCTCTTTATCTGACATTTCACATATTACATTTGTTAAAGTCACTCACCGGGTTCAGAATGGCTCCACCGGGCACTTTTATCTCAATTTAATGCTCCGTGCTTGCTGAACAGATTGTTTAAAGATTTATCGGCAAATTTAAAATTTGCTTGTTGCTGATAACAGACAATGATTTGCATAGGCCTCCTCTCTACCCTCTGTATCTCTGTGACCTCCTCCAGCCCCACATGAAAGGCACAGTAACATCCCGCAACAGCTTCTGCTGTCAGACGTTCCACATGAAATCAGCATGTTTTCAAGATGCATACTTTTGCTTTTTTCCAGACATGACATGAAAGGCACAGTAAGATCCCACAGCAGCATTTGCTGTCTGACACACATTACCATGCAGCCGCCAATGAAATCAGCATGACGTAATAGTGTAGACTTTGCTCTTGCACACAAGGAATCGCGACGCTCCTCCAATTCTGTTCACTTGCTCATCCCCGATTTTAATCACTCCACCATTGGCGGCCGTGCCGTCAGCTGCCTGGGCCCCGAGCTCTGGAATTCCCTCCCTAAACCTCTCCGCCTCTCTCTCCTCCTTTAAGACGCTCCTTAAAATCTACCTTGTGACCACCTGTCCTAATATCTACTTATGTGGCTCGGTGTCACAGTTTGTTTGATAGTCGCTCCTGTGAAGCACCTCGGGAGGTTTTGCTATGTTAAAGGCGCTATATAAATGCAGGTTATTGAAGTGAATTACACAAAGCACAGGCTGTCTGAGCATTTCTCGTTTTCTCAGTTCAAAGGTTATCGGCTAAAATAATAAAGCAACAAACTGAATGTAGCAAATAAATAGAACACTTTATCAGCCCTCGGAAAGGGACGAGGATTAACAGACCATATTGAGGCCGGGGTTTGTCTTCCATTCACTATTTTTAGATGTTGTGGGTCCAAAATCGCAGAAATAAAATGAGCCCAACTTCCTGCTCGAGATCCACCCAATCCACTTTAAGAAAGGTTTGCATTTCTATAGCGCCATCCACAACAACAACAACTAGCGTCTTTCGTGACCTCAGGGTTTTACAGCTAATTCAGAACTTTTGAAGTGTCGTCACGTTTCTAATGCAGGAAATGTGGCAGCCAATTTGTACACAGCAAGATCCACCAAACAGAAATGAAATAAATGACCAGATAATTTGATTTAATGATGTTGGTTGCAGGATAAATATTGGCCAAGACACCGGGGATGACTCCCCTTCTCTACTTCAAATAGTGTCATGTGATCTTTTACATCCAACTGAGAGGGCGGATGGTGGCCTCGGATTTGACATCTCATCGAAAGACGGCACCTCTGACAGTGCGGCGCTCCCTCAGTACTGCCCCTCCGACAGTGCAGCGCTCCCTCAGTACTACCCCTCCGACAGTGCTGCGCTCCCTCAGTACTGCCCCTCCGACAGTGCAGCATTGGACAGAGAGTTGGAATAAACGGCTCATTTTCTGAATGGCAGGCAGTAACAAGTGGGGTACCACAGGGATCTGTCCTGGGTCCCCAGCTGTTCACAATTTACATTAATGACCTGGATCAGGGAGTCGGATGCAGCATTTCCAAATTTGCAGACGACACTAAACTAGGAGGGGGGGTGGGCTCAGAGGAGGAGACCAGGAAGCTCCAGAGCGATTTGGACAGACTGGGTGATTGGGCGGATAAATGGCAGATGCACTATAATGTGGACAAGTGCGAAGTTATCCACCTTGGGTGCAGGAACGGGAGGGCAAATTATTATTTAAATGGCAATAAATTGGGAGAGGGGGAAGTACAGAGAGACCTGGGTGTTCTTGTACACCAGTCACTGAAGGCGAGCATGCAGGTGCAACAGGCGATCAAGAAGGCAAACGGTATGCTGGCCTTCATAGCAAAAGGGTTGGAATACAGGAACAGGGATACCTTGCTGCAGCTGTACAGGGCACTGGTGAGACCACACCTCGAGTACTGTGTACAGTTTTGGTCGCCTCATCTGAGGAAAGATGTTCTTGCCATGGAGGGGGTGCAGCGGCGATTCACCAGGCTGATACCAGGAATGGCGGGATTGACCTATGAGGAGAGACTATGTAGTTTAGGGATGTACACACTGGAGTTTAGAAGATTGAGAGGGGACCTCATAGAAGTGTATAAAATTCTGACAGGTCTAGACAGACTAGATGCAGAAGGAATGTTTCCCTTGGCGGGTGAGAACAGAACTAGAGGACATAATTTAAGGATAAGGGCTAAACCATTTAGGACAGAAATGAGGGGGAATTTCTATACTCAGAGGGTGGTGAACCTGTGGAACTCATTGCCACAGAGGGCAGTGTACGCCAGCTCATTAAATATATTTAAGAGGGAATTAGATATATTTCTACAGGCAAAAGGGGTTAAGGGTTACGGAGAGAAGGCGGGGACGGGATACTGAATTGGAGGATCAGCCATGATCTCATTAAATGGCGGAGCAGGCTCGAAGGGCCGGATGGCCTACTCCTGCTCCTATCTTCTATGTATCTATGTATCTATGTATTCCCTCAGTACTGCCCCTCCGACAGTGCAGCGCTCCGTCAGTACTGCCCCTCCGACAGTGCAGCGCTCCCTCAGTACTGCCCCTCCGACAGTGCAGCGCTCCCTCAGTACTACCCCTCCGACAGTGCTGCGCTCCCTCAGTACTGCCCCTCCGACAGTGCAGCACTCCCTCAGTATTGCCCCTCCGAAAGTGCAGCGCTCCCTCAGTACTGCCCAACCGACAGTGCAGCTCTCCCTCAGTACTGCCCCTCCGACAGTGCAGCGCTCCCTCAGTACTGCCCCTCCGACAGTGCAGCGCTCCCTCAGTACTGCCCTCCGACAGTGCAGCACTCCCTCAGTACTGCCCCTCCGACAGTGCAGCGCTCCCTCAGTACTGCCCCTCCGACAGTGCAGCGCTCCCTCAGTACTGCCCCTCCGACAGTGCAGCGCTCCCTCAGTACTGTCCCTCCGACAGTGCAGCGCTCCCTCAGTACAGACCCTCCGACAGTGCGGCGCTCCCTCAGTACTGCCCCTCCGACAGTGCGGCGCTCCCTCAGTACTGACCCTCCGACAGTGCAGCACTCCCTCAGTATTGCCCCTCCGACAGTGCAGCGCTCCCTCAGTACTGCCCCTCCGACAGTGCAGCACTCCCTCAGTACTGCCCCTCCGACAGTGCAGCGCTCCCTCAGTACTGCCCCTCCGACAGTGCAGCGCTCTCTCAGTACTACCCCTCCGACAGTGCAGCGCTCCCTCAGTACTGCCCCTCCAACAGTGCTGCGCTCCCTCAGTACTGCCTCTCCGACAGTGCAGCGCTCCCTCAGTACTGCCCCTCCGACAGTGCAGCGCTCCCTCAGTATTGCCCCTCCGACAGTGCAGCGCTCCCTCAGTACTGCCCCTCCGACAGTGCAGCTCTCTCTCAGTACTGCCCCTCCGACAGTGCAGCGCTCCCTCAGTACTGCCCCTCCGACAGTGCAGCACTCCCTCAGTACTACCCCTCCGACAGTGCAGCGCTCCCTCAGTACTGCCCCTCCAACAGTGCTGCGCTCCCTCAGTACTGCCTCTCCGACAGTGCAGCGCTCCCTCAGTACTGCCCCTCCGACAGTGCAGCGCTCCCTCAGTACTGCCCCTCCGACAGTGCAACGCTCCCTCAGTACTGCCCCTCCGACAGTGCAGCACTCCCTCAGTACTGCCCCTCCGACAGTGAAGCGCTCCCTCAGTACTGCCCCTCCGACAGTGCAGCGCTCCCTCAGTACTGCCTCTCCGACAGTGCAGCACTCCCTCAGTACTGCCCCTCCGACAGTGCAGCGCTCCCTCAGTACTGCCCCTCCGACAGTGCAGCGCTCCCTCAGTACTGCCCCTCCGACAGTGCAGCGCTCACTCAGTACAGACCCTCCGACAGTGCGGCGCTCCCTCAGTACTGCCCCTCCGACAGTGCGGTGCTCCCTCAGTACTGACCCTCCGACAGTGCAGCACTCCCTCAGTATTGCCCCTCCGACAGTGCAGCACTCCCTCAGTACTGCCCCTCCGACAGTGCAGCTCTCCCTCAGTACTGCCCCTCCGACAGTGCAGCGCTCCCTCAGTACTACCCCTCCGACAGTGCAGCGCTCCCTCAGTACTGCCCCTCCGACAGTGCTGCGCTCCCTCAGTACTGCCTCTCCGACAGTGCGGTGCTCCCTCAGTACTGCCTCTCCGACAGTACAGCGCTCCCTCAGCACTGCCCCTCCGACAGTACAGCGCTCCCTCAGCACTGCCCCTCCGACAGTGCAGCACGCCCTCAGTACTGCCCCTCCGACAGTGCAGCGCTCCCTCAGTACTGTCCCTCCGACAGTGCGGCGCTCCCTCAGTACTGACCCTCCGACAGTGCGGCACTCCCTCAGTATTGCCCCTCCGACAGTGCAGCGCTCCCTCAGTACTGCCCCTCCGACAGTGCAGCTCTCCCTCAGTACTGCCCCTCCGACAGTGCAGCGCTCCCTCAGTACTGCCCCTCCGACAGTGCTGCGCTCCCTCAGTACTGCCTCTCCGACAGTGCGGCGCTCCCTCAGTAATGCCTCTCCGACAGTGCGGCGCTCCCTCAGTAATGCCCCTCCGACAGTACAGCGCTCCCTCAGCACTGCCCCTCCGACAGTGCAGCACTCCCTCAGTACTGCCCCTCCGACAGTGCAGCGCTCCCTCAGTATTGCCCCTCCGACAGTGCAGCGCTCCCTCAGTACTGCCCCTCCGACAGTGCAGCTCTCCCTCAGTACTGCCCCTCCGACAGTGCAGCGCTCCCTCAGTACTGCCCCTCCAACAGTGCTGCGCTCCCTCAGTACTGCCTCTCCGACAGTGCGGCGCTCCCTCAGTACTGCCTCTCCGACAGTGCGGCGCTCCCTCAGTAATGCCCCTCCGACAGTACAGCGCTCCCTCAGCACTGCCCCTCCGACAGTGCAGCACTCCCTCAGTACTGCCCCTCCGACAGTGCAGCGCTCCCTCAGTACTGTCCCTCCGACAGTGCAGCGCTCCCTCAGTACTGTCCCTCCGACAGAGCAGCACTCCCTCAGTACTGCCTCTCCGACAGTGCGGCGCTCCCTCAGTATTGCCCCTCCGACAGAGCAGCACTCCCTCAGTACTGCCCTTCCGACAGTGCAGCGCTCCCTCAGTACTGCCCCTCCGACAGTGCGGCGCTCCCTCAGTACTGCCCCTCTGACAGTGCGGCGCTCCCTCAGTACTGCCCCTGTGACAGTACAGCGCTCCCTCAGCACTGCCCCTCCGACAGTGCAGCACTCCCTCAGTACTGCCCCTCCGACAGTGCAGCGCTCCCTCAGTATTGCCCCTCCGACAGTGCAGCGCTCCCTCAGTACTGCCCCTCCGACAGTGCAGCTCTCCCTCAGTACTGCCCCTCCGACAGTGCAGCGCTCCCTCAGTACTGCCCCTCCAACAGTGCTGCGCTCCCTCAGTACTGCCTCTCCGACAGTGCGGCGCTCCCTCAGTACTGCCTCTCCGACAGTGCGGCGCTCCCTCAGTAATGCCCCTCCGACAGTACAGCGCTCCCTCAGCACTGCCCCTCCGACAGTGCAGCACTCCCTCAGTACTGCCCCTCCGACAGTGCAGCGCTCCCTCAGTACTGTCCCTCCGACAGTGCAGCGCTCCCTCAGTACTGTCCCTCCGACAGAGCAGCACTCCCTCAGTACTGCCTCTCCGACAGTGCGGCGCTCACTCAGTATTGCCCCTCCGACAGAGCAGCACTCCCTCAGTACTGCCCTTCCGACAGTGCAGCGCTCCCTCAGTACTGCCCCTCCGACAGTGCGGCGCTCCCTCAGTACTGCCCCTCTGACAGTGCGGCGCTCCCTCAGTACTGCCCCTGTGACAGTGCAGCGCTCCCTCAGTACTGCCCCTCCGACAGTGCAGCGCTCCCTCAGTACTGCCCCTCCGACAGTGCAGCGCTCCCTCAGTACTGACCCTCCGACAGTGCGGCGCTCCCTCAGTACTGCCCCTCCGACAGTGCGGCGCTCCCTCAGTACTGCCCCTCCGACAGTGCAGCTCTCCCTCAGTACTGCACTCCAAGTGTTGGCCTGGATTATGTGCTGGAGTCTCTGGAGAGTGAGAGTGTTGCCACTGAGCCAAGGCTGACACCTAGAGCGTGCCTGCTGAAATGGTTTTCCAGCAGTAAATCTGCTCCTGATGTTGTTCCAGCTCTGGGTAAAGCTACCCGTGCCTTACTTTCTCTCTCAGTCGCTCGGTCACTGCGCGATTGGGCGGCTGCGCTGAACAATTCTCGGTGCCAATCTGAGGGGCTGGGAGAGAGAGAGTGATGGGCGAGTGCAGATTAGTGCAGACTCCCAGCTCCCCCACCTGCGGGTCTCAGTCACAGGCTCCTCACTGTGACAAGCCCCGATTACTGAGCAGCCCCAGCGAGCTGCAATTGCAATAACTGGGCTCCCAAATGCTGGCGAGACGGAGCAGCCTTTAATCTCAGGCTTCGAGCTCAGGGTCTGCGGACTGACAGCAGCCACTCGGCACATTTCAAACTGGCTCTTTCCTGCTTCTGTCTGGATCCACTTCGGGAGCAGTTGTGTTTCCCTGGGATGTGTTGAGCGGATTCTCAGCATCAACTCCAGCTCGGTGCCAGTAAATGAATCCAACAAGCGCTGTCTGGGCTGTGAGGGGAAAGGGCAGTGAGGCTGCTCTGGGACACACAGATATCAGACTCACGCTGGGGCTTTTTCAGCTTTTTCTTTATTCGCTCACTGCGGATGCTGGAAATCTGAAATAAAACCAGGAAATGCTGGAAACTCTCAGCAGGTCAGGCAGCATCTATGGAGAGAGAAACAGAGTTCTGATGAAAGGTCATCGAGCTGAAACGTTAACTCTGTTTCTCTCTCCACAGATGCTGCCTGACATTAGAACTTAAGAATGACGAGCAGGAGTCGGCCATTTGTCCCCTCGAGCCTGCTCCACCATTCAATAAGATCATGGCTGATCTTCTACCTCAACTCCACTTTCCTGCACTATCTCCATATCCCTTAATTCCCTTCGTTCCCATGAGGAACTTAAAGAAATTATTATTAGTAAAAAAACAGTACTAGCAAAGTTAATGTGACTAAAAGTCGATAAATCCCAAGGACTGGATGACCTACATCCTAGGGTTTTGAAAGAGGTGGCCATTGGGATAGTGGACGCATTGGTTGTCATCTTCCAAAATTCTATAGATTCTGGAACGGTTCCTGCAGATTGGAGGATAGGAAATGTAACCCTGCTATTTAAGAAAGGAGGGAGAGAGAAAACGGGGAACTACAGACCTGTTAGCCTCACATCAGTATTTGGGAAAATGCTGGAATCTATTATAAAGGATGCAATAACTGGGCACTTAGAAACTAATATTAAGATTGGGCTGACTCAACATGGATTTATGAAAGGGAAATCCTGTTTAACAAACCTATTGGAGTTCTTTGAGGATGTAACTGGTGGAGTAGACAAAGGGGAATCGGTAGATGTGGTGTATTTGGATTTTCAGAAGGCCTCCGATAAGGTCCCACACAAGAGGTTGGTGAACAAAATTAGTGCACTTGGAATTGGGGGTAATATACTAGCATGGATTGAGAATTGGTTAACAGACAGAAAACAAAGTGTAGGGATAAACGGGTCTTTTTCAGGATGGCAGGCTGTGACTAGTGGGGTACCACAAGTATCGGTGCTTGGGCCCCAGCTATTCACAATCTATATCAATGATTTGGATGAGGGAACTAAATGTAACATTTCCAAATATAGCTGATGATACAAAGCTAGGTGGCAGTGTCAGTTGTGAAGAGGATGCGAAGAGGCTTCAAGGGGATCTCGACAGACTCAGTGAGTGGGCGAGAACATGGCAGATGGAATATAATGTTCATAAATGTGAAGTTATCCACTTTGGTAGAAAAAACAGAAAGGCAGAATATTTCCTAAATGGTGAAAGATTGGGGAATGCAGATGCTCAAAGAGATCTGGGTGTCCTTGTACATGAGTCACTGAAAGTGAATGTGCAGGTGCAGCAAGCCATTAGGAAGGCAAATGGTATGCTGGCCTTCATTACAAGAGGATTTGAGTACAAGAGTAAAGAAGTCTTACTCCAATTATATAGGGCCTTGGTGAGACCACACCTGGTGTACTGTGTACAATTTTGGTCTCCTTACCTAAGGAAGGATATACTTGCATTGAGGGAGTGCAATGAAGGTTCACGAGATTGATTCCTGGGATGGCGGGACTGTCGTATGAGAAGAGATTGAGTAAACTAGGTCTGTATTCTCTTGAATTCAGAAGAATGAGAGGGGATCTCATTGAAGCATACAAAATTATTACAGGGCATGATAGGGTGGATGCTGGGAGAATGTTTCCCTTGGCTGGGGAGTCTAGAACCAGGGGTCACAGTCTCAGGATACGGGGTAGGACATTCAGGACTGAGATGAGAAGAATTTTCTTCACACAGAGGGTGGTGAATCTTTGGAATTCTCTACCTCAGAGGGCCTGTGGAGGCTCAGTCATTGTTATATTTAAAACAGAAGTCGATAGATTTCTAACTAGTAAGGGCATCAAGGGATATGGCGATAGGGCCGGTGAATGGAGTTGAGGCAGAAGATCAACCATGATCTCATTGAATGGCGGAGCAGGCTCGAAGGGTCGACTCCTGCTCCTGTTTCTTATGTTCTTATGACCTTCTCACTCAGAGGCAAGAGTGCGGCCCACTGAGCCTCGGCTGACAGCTGAATTCTCTAAGTATTGAAAATGGCTCCAGTGAGATGTCAATGTGTGAAATGATGGGGAGGAGATTTCAGGGAGACAGGTGGGAGATTTCCAATCTGATTATTAATGAGTGGAGACACTGAAACACTGGAGACAATTCCACAACTCGACCACATTTCTGTGAGACAGTGGGCTGGATTTTGAATGACCCATGGAGTCGGGTTTGGAGGCGTGTGGGGGGTTAAATTTGCGTGGTCGGGGTTTCCGACCCCATCCCGACTCCATTCCGCCTCCACGCAATTTTGACATAATCAGTTGCGGGGTTCCCGACTCCGTCCCGCCTTCAAGAGGCGGGAGAGGCCATTAAAGCCCTTAACAAGCTCTAAATTGGCTCTGTAATGCCATTTTGAAATGCTGTAGCTAGTTTAACCCTCTTCTGACGTGAAGCACGCCTGGTGTGAAACACTCCAGTGAAACCTGGCGGGAGTACAAGTGGATAGCTGACTATCGGCTGCAGGTCCACTATTACAACGGAGATGTGATGAAGGTAGTAGTAGTATTAGGTCTGAACGCCGCCTCTGATGCTGCTGCATTGAATGTCTTCAGAGACTGCCGGGGAGGACTTGCTTGGCAAAAAAATTCTCTCATTCTCTCTCTCTCTCTCTCTCTCTCCTCCCCCCCCCCACCCCCCGTCCTTCTCCTCTACACCACCACCCCCATTTTTGCATCCAGGTCCACCCACATCAAAAGCCAGGCAGGTCCTCTCTCACCAACAGTCTCTGAGACTAGCCAGTCAGCGATGATGGCATCATCAGAGGCGGCTTTCAGACTGAAAACACTAATTAGTTCATGGGTTCCCACATGCTCCAACTCAATTGCCCAATTAAGTGAAAATTGCATCAGGCATCCACATTAATCTGGAGTCGGGGGGGAAACACGAAATGCGGATTACACGACCCCAACCCGACCCCAAGACAAAATCCAGCCCATTGTCTCTGATCTGAATTCCAATTGCCTCTGTGACCCGGGGCAGAGATGAGATGACATCACTCCCTCAGTACTGCACTGGGAGAGTCGGCCTGGATTATGGACTCGAGTCTCTGGACTGGAACTTGAACCCTTGACCTTGTGACTCAGAGGTCAGAGTGCGGCCCACTGAGCACAGGCTGATATCTCAAGATCAACTTTCCTTTCAAAATCTTTCACATTTCTCCAAACCTGTTTCTCATCGACTATCAGACAGAAACCTGAGCAAACAATGATTTATAAAAGGGAAAATTTTAATATAAAATATAAAATAAAAAATAAAAAAAAAACAGATGCAATACAATATTGGAAAATGTGAGGTTATGCACTTTGGCAGGAAAAATCAGAGAGCAAGTTATTATCTTAATGGCGAGAAACTGGAAAGTACTGCAGTACAAAGGGATCTGGGGGTCTTGGTGCAAGAAAATCAAAAGGTTAGTATGCAGGTGCAGCAGGTGATCAAGAAGGCCAACGGAATGTTGGCTTTTATTGCTAGGGGGATAGATTATAAAAACAGGGAGGTATTGCTGCAGTTATATAAGGTATTGGTGAGACCGCACCTGGAGTACTGCATACAGTTTTGGTATCCATACTCAAGAAAAGACATACTTGCTCTCGAGGCAGTACAAAGAAGGTTCACTCGGTTAATCCCCGGGATGAGGGGGTGGACATACGAGGAGAGGTTGAGTAGATTGGGACTCTACTCATTGGAGTTCAGAAGAATGAGAGGCGATCTTATTGAAACATATAAGATTGTGAAGGGGCTTGATCGGGTGGATGCGGTAAGGATGTTCCCAAGGATGGGTGAAACTAGAACTAGGGGGCATAATCTTAGAATAAGGGGCTGCTCTTTCAAAACTGAGATGAGGAGAAACTTCTTCACTCAGAGGGTAGTAGGTCTGTGGAATTTGCTGCCCCAGGAAGCTGTGGAAGCTACATCATTAAATAAATTTAAAACAGAAATAGACAGTTTCCTAGAAGTAAAGGGAATTAGGGGTTACGGGGAGCAGGCAGGAAATTGGACATGAGGCTGAGTTCGGATCGGTCAAGGCCCTGTGGGTGGCATAGCGGGCCCAGGGGCTGAGTGGCCGGGTCCTGCTCCTACTTCTTGTGTTCTTTAGATTTGAGGTGAGGATCAGATCAGCCATGATCTTATTGAATGGCGGAGCAGGCTCGAAGGGCCGATTGGCCTACTCCTGCTCCTATTTCTTATGTTCTTATGTTCTTATGAAATCGTGTTTGACAAATCTGTTAGAGTTTTTTGAGGTTGTAACTAGGAGAATAGATAAGGGGGAAGCAGTGGATGTGGCGTATTTAGATTTTCAGAAGGCATTCGATAAGGTGCCACACAAGAGGTTATTAAACAGAATTAAGGCTCATGGGATTGGGGGTAATATATTAACATGGATTGAGGATTGGTTAACGGACAGAAAACAGAAAGTAGGAATAAATGGGTCATTTTCGGGTTGGCAGGCTGTAACTAGTGGGGTACCGCAAGGATCAGTGCTTGAGCCTCAGCTATTCACAATCTATATCAATGATTTGGATGAGGGGACCAAATGTAATATATCCAAGTTTGCTGATGATACATAGCTGGGTGGGAATGTAAGTTGTGAGGAGGATGCAAGGAGGCTTCAAGGGGATATAAACAGGCTAAGTGAGTGGGCAAAAACATGGCAAATGGAATATAATGTGGAGAAATGTGAAGTTATCCACTTTGGTAGGAAAAATAGAAAAGCAGAGTATTTTTTAAATCGTGAGAGATTGGGAAATGTTGGTGTTCAGAGGGACCTGGGTGTCCTTGTACATGAATCACTGAAAGTTAACATGCAGTAAAGCAAACAATTAAAAAAGCAAATGGTATGTTGGCCTTTATTACAAGAGGATTTGAGTATGCTTTAGGTAAAAAATCACGGGATTGGGTGTAATATTCTGGCATGGATAGAGGATTGGCTATCTAACAGAAAGCAAAGAGTTGGGATAAATGGTTCATTCTCAGACTGGCAATCAGTAACTAGTGGCGTTCCACAGGGGTCAGTGCTGGGTCCCCAACTCTTTACAATCTATATTAACGATTTGGAGGAAGGGACCAAGTGTAACATATCAAAATTTGCAGATGATACTAAGATGGGAGGAAAAGTAGTGAGTGAGGAGGACATAAAAAACCTGCAAGGGGACATAGACAGGCTAAGTAAGTGGGCAGAGATTTGGCAGATGGAATACAACACTGGAAAGTGTGAGGTGATGCACTTTGGCAGGAAAAATCCTAGAGCAATTTATTATCTTAATGGCAAGAAACTGGAGAGTACTGAAGTGCAAAGGGATCTGGGGGTCCTGGTGCACGAAACTCAAAAGGTTAGTATGCAGGTGCAGCAAGTGATTAAGAAGGCAAATGGAATGTTGGCTTTCATTGCTAGGGGGATAGAATATAAAAATAGGGAGGTATTGCTTCAGTTGTACAAGGTATTGGTGAGACCGCACCTGGAATACTGCATACAGTTTTGGTGTCCTTACTTAAGGAAAGACATCCTTGCTCTCGAGGCAGTGCAAAAAAGGTTCACTCGGTTAATCCCGGGGATGAGGGCGTGGTCATATGAGGAGAGGTTGTGTAGATTGGGACTCTACTCATTGGAGTTCAGAAGAATGAGAGGCGATCTTATTGAAACATATAAGATTGTGAAGGGGTTGGATCGGGTGGATGCGGGGAGGATGTTCCCGATGACGGGTGAGACTAGAACTAGGGGACATAGTCTTAGAATAAGGGGCTGCTCTTTCAAAACTGAGATGAGGAGGAACTACTTCACTCAGAGGGTGGTAGGTCCATGGAATATGCTGCCACAAAAAGCTGTAGAAGCTACATCATTAAATAAATTTAAAACAGAAATAGACAGTTTCCTAGAAGTAAAGGGCATTAAGGGTTACGGGGAGCGGGCAGGAATTTGGACATGAGTCTAGGTTCGGATCGGTCATGGCCCTATGGGTAGTGGAGCGGGCCCAGGGACCGTGTAGCCTGATTCTGCTCCTATTTCGTGTGTGCAATTCTGTTAGATGCAGGAGATGGTTCTGTGATAGTAGATAGTAGATTGGCGGTTAGGATCAGATCAGCCATGATCTTATTGAATGGCGGAGCAGGCTCGAGGGGCCGATTGGCCTACTCCTGCTCCTATTTCTTATGTTCTTATGTTCTTATAGGGCCCTGGTGAGATCACACCTGGAGTATTGTGTACAGTTTTGGTCTCCTTACCAAAGGAAGGATATACTTGCCATAGAGGGAGTGCAACGAAGGTTCACCAGACTGGTTCCTGGGATGGGGCGATTGTCCTATGAGGACAGATTGAGTAGACTAGGCCTATAATCTCTGGTGTTTAGAAGAATGAGAGGTGATCTCATTGAAACATACAAAATTCTTGCAGGGCTTGACAGAGTAGATGCAGGGAGGATGTTTCCACTGGCTGGGGAGTAGAAACATAGAAACATAGAAGATAGGAGGAGGAGTTGGCCATTCGGCCCCTCGAGCCTGCTCCGCCATTCAATGAGATCATGGCTGATCATCCAAACTCAGTACCCTTTACCAAATCTAGAACCAAGGTTCATAGTCTCAGAATAAGGGGTCGGCCATTTAGGACTGAGATGAGGAGAAATTTCTTCACTGAGAGGGTGGTGAATCTTTGGAATTCTCTACCCCAGAGGGCTGTGGAGGCTCAGTCATTGAGTATATGCAAGACAGAGATCGATAGATTTAAAATACTAAGGGAATCAAGGGATATGAGGATAGTTCAGGAAAGTGGAGTTGAGGTAGAAGATCAGCCATGATCTTATTGAATGGTGGAGCAGGCTCGAAGGGCCAAATGGCCGACTCCTGCTCCTATTTCTTATGTTCTTATGATACTAGCAAACTTCCCCAATGAAATATTTACTGCCTCTGTTGACAGGCTGTCGAGTGAGAGTTAAATCAAGTTGAGATAAACAGGTCAGGAAGATCAATAATTCAAAGATGTGTTGCTTATTTCTGACTGAAGTCAGCTGAAATATAAATCTCAGCCCCGGGCACCCGGGACAGGGAGAGTCTGTGGAAATTATTTGGGTTTCTGTGTGTGATCTTTGCAGTGACCTTTTAATCATTGTAGATGAAACATGGGAAAATAGGAGCAGGAGTCGGCCATTCGGCCCTTCGAGCCTGCTCCGCCATTCAATATGATCATGGCTGATCCTCTATCTCAATACCATATTCCCGCTCTCTCCCCACACCCCTTGACGCCTTTTGCATCTAGAAATCTATCTATCCCCTTCTTAAATATATTCAGTGACTTGGCCTCCACAGCCTTCTGTGGTAGAGAATTCCACAGGTTCACCACCCTCTGAGTGAAGACATTTCTCATCTCAGTCCTAAATGTCCTACCTCGTATCCTGAGACTGTGACCCCTCGTTCTAGACCCCCCAGCCAGGGGAAACATTCTCCCTGCATCCAGTCTGTCTAGCCCAGTCAGAATTTTATATGTTTCAATGAGATCCCCTCTCATTCTTCTAAACTCTAGTGAATACAGGCCTAGTCGACCCAATCTCTCCTCATACGACAGTCCTGCCATCCCAGGAATCAGTCTGGTGAACTTTCGCTGCACTCCCTCTATGACAAATATTTCCTTTCTTAGGTAAGGAGACCAAAACTGCACACAGTACTCCAGGTGTGGTCTCACCAAGGCCCTGTATAACTGTAGTAAGACATCCTTACTCCTGTACTCAAATCCTCTTGCAATGAAGGCCAACATACCATTTCCTTTCCTAACTGCTTGCTGCACCTGCATGTTTGCTTTCAGTGACTGGTGTACAAGGACACCCAGGTCCCTCTGTACATCAACATTTCCCAATCTGTCACCATTTAAATAATACTCTGCCTTTCTGTTTTTCCTACCAAAGTGGTTAACTTCACATTTATCCACATTATACTGCATCTGCCATGTATTTGCCCACTCACTCAACTTGTCTAAATCACCTTGAAGCCTCTTTGCATCCTCCTCACAACTTACAATCCCACCTAGTTTTGTGTCGTCAGCAAACTTGGAAATATTGCATTTGGTTCCCTCATCCAAATCATTGATGCATATTGTGAATAGCTGGGGCCTAAGCACTGATCCCTGCGCTACCCCTCTAGTCACTGCCTGCCACCCCGAAAAGGACCCATTTATTCCTACTCTCTGTTTCCTGTCTGTTAGCCAATTTTCAATCCATGCCAGTAAATTACCCCCAATCCCATGTGCTTTACTCTTGCACACTAACCTCATATGTGGGACTTTATCAAAGGCCTTCTGAAAATTCAAATACACCACATCCACTGGTTCTCCCTTATCTATTCTATCAGTTACATCCTAAAAAAACTCCAGTAGGTTTGTCAAACACGATTTCCCTTTCATAAATCCATGTTGACTTTGTCTAATCCCATTGATATTTTCTAAGTGTCCTGTTATCACATCCTTTATAATAGACTCTAGCATTTTCCCTATGACTGATGTTAGGCTAACCGGTCTGTAGTTCCCTGTTTTCTCTCTCCCTCCTTTTTTAAACAGTGGGGTTACATTTTCCACCCTCCAATCTGCAGGAACTGTTCCATAATCTATAGAATTTTGGGAGATGACAACCAATGCATCCACTATTTCCATGGCTACCTCTTTTAGTACTCTGGGATGCACATTATCAGGCCCTGGGGATTTATCGGCTTTCAGTCCCATTAATTTCTCTAGCACTATTTTTTCACTAATACTAATTTCCTTTAATTCCTCCTTCTCACTAGACCCTTGGGGGGAAAAATTCAGCTGCTTGCGCCTCCCGTTAGCGCCTTAAGAGGGCGCTAATGGGGCGTAAAGCAGCTAACGCCCGGGCGCAGCGCCGCCCACGCCTCCCGAAAAATTCAGCGGGAGGTTAGCGGCGGCGCCAGCCGGTAGCACCCTGTGGCGCTGCGCCGCCGGCGATGACGTCATCGCCGTGCGCAGCACCCCGCTCGCGCTCCAGCCGCGATCTTCAGTCGCGCCCCCTGATTTACCGCCAGACGCTATGTCCGACAGGTTCAGGGAGGCGTACGTGCGGCCGGGGCGGCGATATTTAAAGGGGAGGTGGCAGGCGGCCATTTTTGTTGCTGGCCGCCTGCCAGCACCTGCCCCCGTTGCTGTCCCCGGCCCCCGTGAAGCCCCCCCACCGTGAAGTGCCGGCTGCGCTCCAAGAGCCCGGCACTTCTCTTGAGTGCCGGGCTCTTTTGCCGGCACTCCCGATCCCTGGGGACCCAGCTGGGCCCCGGTTCGCGCTGCGCAGGGTCCCTCCCCTTTAAGAAGGGGAGGAAGGCCTGCAATACCGCGGCGCGACGTGCCGCAGCGCGTGGCACTGCGGCACGTAGCGCCAGGATATTCCCTCGCAGCGCCCCAAGAGGGATGCGGGGTGCTTCCAGTGGCGCCCCGCTTCCCTCTTGGGGCGCAACCACTGAAGTTCCGGCGCGGGGCCGCTAATTTTTTCGGGGCGCTAAAAGTCACGCCCCGGCGAGGTTAGCGCCCCAAATGGGGCGCGACTCAATTTTTACCCCTTGGTTCCTTAGCATTTTTGGGAAGTTATTTGTGTCCTCTTCCGTGAAGCCAAAACCAAAGTATTTGTTTAATTGCTCAGCCATTTCCTTGTTCCCCATTATAAATTCTCCCGTTTTTGACTGTAAGGGACCTACATTTGTCTTCACTAATCTTTTTCTTTTTACATACTTATAGATGCTTTCACAGTCCGCTTTTATGTTCCTTGCAAGTTTACCCTCAAACTCTATTTTCCACCTCTTAATCAATCTCATGGTCCTATTTTTCTGAAATCTAAACAGTTCCCAATCCTCAGGCGTGCTACTTTTTCTGGCAACTTTATATGACTCCTCTTTGGATCTAATACTATCCTTAATTTCTTTTGTTAGCCATGGTTGGGCCACTTTTCCTTTTGTGTTTTTGTGCCAGAACGGAATGTATAACTGTTGCAATTCATGCATTCGTTCCTTAAATGTTAGCCATTGCCTATCCACCGTCATGCCTTTTAATGAAGCTCCCCAATCTATCAAAGCCAACTTACTCCTCATACCTTCATAGTTTCCTTTGTTTCGATTTAGGACCCTAGTTTTGGATTGGACTTCTTTACTTTCCATCTTAATGAAGAATTCTACATGTTATGGTCACTCTTCCCTAAAGGACCACGCACAACAAGATTATTAATCAACCCCTTCTCATTGCACAATACCCAATCTAGGATAGCCTGTTGGTTGCCTGGCTTGATGGTGTTGGAAGACTGAGGGATATGCCGGGCCATGAGGTTACAGTTTGTGGTGGAATACAATTCTGCTGCTGCTGATGGCCCACAGCGTCTCATTGATGCCCAGTTTTGAGCTGCTAGATCTGTTCTGAATCTATCCCATTTAGCACAGTGGTAGTGCCACACAACATGATGGAGGGTGTCCTCAGTGTGAAGACTGGACTTAGTTTCCACAAGGACTGTGCGGTTGTCACTCCTACAAATACCGTCATGGACAGACACATCTGCAATGGGCTGGACTATCATTATAAATTAGACAAGCGGTCTTCATGGATTTTTGTGATAAGAGTTCCTGGTGATGGTAAACCGATCTCTGTCATGTCCCAGTAATATATCAGTCCTGATTAAGCAGAAATGAGTTAAATAATCTTCATTTATTGCCTCATAATTGTCTGAGTGCCGACACATTAAGAACAGATTCAGTCCAGTTATTTTGTGTGAATACAAATCACCTCAATGTACACTGGGTGAATGCTAATCTAAACCAGCCTCCCATTAAACATCACCCATGCCATAAGTACATTTTGATGACATCCCATAATGACCCTGCTCTCACTGTGTTTCTGGCCCCGTGTCCAGCGTCAGTGGGTGAAGCCCACTGCAGGCAATCAGCCCGAAAGGCCTCAGTCTAGAAAGTGCGGCCGGAATCTGGAGCCCAGGATTGTCCCAAACACTGACTCCCTTTTTAATGTTGGGACATTAAGAGACTCTTTGTTACGACACCAATCCCAGCAAATTTTAACTTTGCACCAATCGGGGTGTTTTAGAACAGATCCAGCCCATAATATACAGGACAGGAAAGAATTAGAGCTTCAATTCTAATAAATTAACATTGCATCAAATAATCGGCAGTAATGAGCTGGAGTGATTAGCATCGATCGTGTCCAGCAGCTGAATTATTAATGCTGGGAAATGATATACACAGCTCTTCATTGGCAATAAAACATCTCCAGTTATCAGTTGATTTTAGCAGATTCGTTACATTAGAACTGGTGACTTACCCTGACTATTACCATTCACCCTGACTACTGCCTCTCCTAACCTGACTATTACCATTCACCCTGACTACTGCCTCCCCTAACCTGACTATTACCATTCACCCTGACTACTGCCTCTCCTAACCTGACTATTACCACACACCCTGACTACTGCCTCCCCTAACCTGACTATTACCATTCACCCTGACTACTGCCTCTCCTAACCTGACTATTACCATTCACCCTGACTACTGCCTCTCCTAACCTGACTATTACCATTCACCCTGACTACTGCCTCTCCTAACCTGACTATTACCATTCACCCTGACTACTGCCTCTCCTAACCTGACTATTACTATTCACCCTGACTACTGCCTCCCCTAACCTGACTATTACCATTCACCCTGACTACTGCCTCTCCTAACCTGACTATTACCATTCACCCTGACTACTGCCTCTCCTAACCTGACTATTACCATTCACCCTGACTACTGCCTCTCCTAACCTGACTATTACCATTCACCCTGACTACTGCCTCCCCTACCCTGACTATTACCATTCACCCTGACTACTGCCACTCCTAACCTGACTATTACCATTCACCCTGACTACTGCCTCTCCTAACCTGACTATTACCATTCACCCTGACTACTGCCTCTCCTAACCTGACTATTACCATTCACCCTGACTACTGCCTCTCCTAACCTGACTATTACCATTCACCCTGACTACTGCCTCTCCTAACCTGACTATTACCATTCACCCTGACTACTGCCTCTCCTAACCTGACTATTACCATTCACCCTGACTGCTGCCTCTCCTAACCTGACTATTACCATTCACCCTGACTACTGCCTCTCCTAACCTGACTATTACCATTCACCCTGACTACTGCCTCTCCTAACCTGACTATTACCATTCACCCTGACTGCTGCCTCTCCTAACCTGACTATTACCATTCACCCTGACTACTGCCTCTCCTAACCTGACTATTACCATTCACCCTGACTACTGCCTCTCCTAACCTGACTATTACCATTCACCCTGACTACTGCCTCTCCTAACCTGACTGTTACCATTCACCCTGACTACTGCCTCCCCTAACCTGACTATTACCATTCACCCTGACTACTGCCTCTCCTAACCTGACTATTACCATTCACCCTGACTACTGCCTCTCCTAAAATGACTATTACCACTCACCCTGACTACTGCCCCTCCTAACCTGACTATTACCATTCACCCTGACTACAGCCTCTCCTAACCTGACTATTACCATTCACCCTGACTACATTTGGAGTTTAAAATCGCTGAGTGTTTTGCAGCGATGGGGAAATTCTGCTGAAGATTCTTTCCCAATGTCTCCTGTGTTGAAGAGCCTGTACAGCTCGATTGCAATGTTAGAATCTCACTAGTTTTACATTACACCGACATAACGTGAATTTAATCAGCATCCCAGCAAACTGCAGAGTAAAAGAGCAATGAGCTGGGCAGGAAACGATATCTAAAGCTGTCTGTGGGTCATCAACACAAGGGACATAGGCCGAGAATATTAATCCTCGAAAAATAATTAAATCCTGTTCACCCTAAATAAATATCCATCATTTCTTGCAAATTAATTTAGTTCCTTATGAAAATTACTGATCTAATCCCCTCCAATATCTAATCCTTTCTGATATCACGATTATCAAAACCTGATCCTCTTTCCCCAGATATGAAATCTCAGTAATAGGTTGTGTCTCGAAGGCCCCAATCTTTGCTTCTTCTGTCTCCTGTCTGGGCTCAGACGCTGCAATGTGCTTTGTGTTTAATTTCTCCTGGTATTTGTGAATGAAAGATTTCTGCCCTCACTAATCTAATGATGGGCCTGAGATCAGACAGTCCAGCATTCCAACCCAGCGACCTTCCCCCGATATCAACCTCACATCAAAGCGGCTCCCACACTTTCTCACTTTACTCCTTGGGCTTTGCAGCTCGTGACCTCCTTCCCACCAATCTCCCATCATTAGGAAATGGCCATGTTGATCTCTGTAACTGCAGGGAGCAGAGTTCAGGATTCCACCTCTCTGTAAATGTGAAAAGAAATCAGATTCTAATCGTGGGTTCAGAATCCAGGGTCAGTGAGAGTGAAGAATAAATCAGAACATCGCTGGCACAGGATAATAAGCAGCAATAATCCCAACCCCAACCCAACCCAACCCAACCCCAAACACCAACCCCAAACACCAGCCCCAATCCCCAACCCCAATCCCCAACCCAACCCCAAACACCAACCCCAAACACCAACCCCAAACACCAACCCCAAACCCCAAACACCAACCCCAACCACAAACCCCAAACACCAACCCAAATCCCCAACCCCAAACACCAGCCCCAACCCCAATCCCAAACCCAACCCCAAACATCAACCCCAATCCCCAGGATAATAATATTATCCACAGGATAATAAGCAGCAATAACCCCAATCCCAACCCCAAACACCAGCCCCAAACCCCAAACCCCAAACACCAACCCCAATCCCCAACCCAAACCCCAAACACCAACCCCAAACACCAACCCCAATCCCCAACCCAAACCCCAAACACCACCCCAAACACCAAACACCAACCCAACCCCAAACACCAACCCCAACCCCCAACCCCAAACACCAGCCCCAACCCCCAACCCCAAACACCAACCCCAATCCCCAACCAGAACCTCAAACCCAATAATAATATAAATCATAACATCGCTGGCCCAGGAGTGTAGAAGAGCATGGGAGCCGGGAGCAGCACCAGGCGTACCTAAAAATGAGGTGCCAACCTGGAGAAGCTGCAACACAGAACTGCATGCATGCTAAAAAGCGGAAGCAGCATGCTATAGACATGGCTAAGCGATCCCACAATCAACGGATCATCTCAAAGCTCTGCAATCCTGCCACATCCAATCGTGAATGGTGGTGACCATTAAACAACTAAAGGGAGGAGGAGGCTCCATGAATATCCCCATCCTCAATGATTGTGGAGTCCAGCACATGTGTGCAAAAGACAAGGCTGAAGCATTTGCAACCATCTTCAGTCAGAAGTGCCAAGTGGATGATCCATATTGGCCTACTCCCGAGGTCCCCACCATCACAGAAGCCAGTCTTCAGCCAAGTCGATTCACTCCATGTGATATCAAGAAACGGCTGAGCACACTGGATATAGCAAAGGCTGTGGGCCCCAACAACATCCCGGCTATCGTGCTGAAGGCTTGTGCTCCAGAACTAGCCACACCATTAGCCAAGCTGTTCCAGTACAGCTGCAACACTGGCATCTATCCGACAATGTGGATAACTGCCCAAGTATGTCCTATCCACAAAAAGCAGGACAAATCCAATCCGGCCAATTACCGCCCCATCAGTCTACTCTCAATCATCAGCAAAGTGATGGAAGGTGTCATCGACAGTGCTATCAAGTGGCACTTACTCACCAATAACCTGCTCACTGATGCCCAGTTTGGCTTCCGCCAAGACCACTTAGCTCCCGACCTCATTACAGCCTTGGTCCAAACATGGACAAAGGAGCTGAATTCCAGAGGTGAGGTGAGATAGACTGCCCTTGACATCAAGGCAGCATTTGACCGAGTGTGGCATCAAGGAGCCCTAGTAAAACTGAAGTCAATGGGATTCAGGGGGAATACACTCCACTGGCTGGAGGCATACCTAGCACAAAGGAAGATGGTTGTGGTGATTGAAGGTCAATCATCACAGCACCAGGACATCGCTGCAGGAGTTCCTCAGGGCAGTGTCCTAGGCACAACCATCTTCAGCTGTTTCATCAATGACCTTCCCTCCAACATAAGGTCAGAAATGGGAATGTTCGCTGATGACTGCACAGTGTTCAACGCCATTCACAACTCCTCAGATAATGAAGCAGTCTATGCTCACATGCAACAAGACCTGGACGACGTTCAGGCTTGGGCTGATAAGTGGCAGGTAACATTCGCGCCACAGAAGTGCCAGGCAATGACTATCTCCAACAAGTGAGAGTCTAACCACCTCCCCTCAACATTCAACGGCATTACCATCACCGAATCCCCCACCATCAACATCCTGGGGTTTACCATTGACCAGAAACTTAACTGGACCAGCCACATAAATACTGTGGCAACAAGAGCAGGTCAGAGGCTAGGTATTCTACGGTGAGTGTCTCACCTCCTGACTCCCCAAAGCCTTTCCACCATCTACAAGGCACAAGCAAGGAGTGTGATGGAATACTCTCCACTTGCCTGGATGAGTGCAGCTGCAACAACACTCAAGAAGCTCGACACCATCCAGGACAAAGCAGCCCGCTTGATTGGCACCCCATCTACCACCTTAAACATTCACTCCCTCCACCACCGGCGTACCATGGCTGCAGAGTATACCATCTACAAGATGCACTGCAGCAACTTGTCAAGGCTTCATCGTCGCTGGGTCAAAATCCTGGAACTCCCTCCCAAACAGCACTGTGGGAGTACCTTCACCACACGGACTGCAGCGGTTCAAGAAGGCGGCTCACCACCATCTTCTCAAGGGCAACTAGGGATGGGCAATAAATGCTGACCTTGCCAGCAACGCCCAGATCCCATAACCGAATTTTAAAAAAAGGATAATAAGCAGCAATAATCCCAACACCAACCCCCAACCAGAACCCCAAACACCAACAACAACCCAAACCAACACCAACCCCAATAATAATATAATCCCTGCAAGGTCCGTACGGTCCAAGAGTCAGTCTGATGGACACCACTCGGTCCAAGGGTCAAGGTTCAGTCTGATGGATCCCACTCAGTTCAGGGGTCAATTGTCAGTCTGATGGACAACACTCGGTCCCAGGTTCAAGGGTCAGTCTGGACAACAGGGTCGGACAAGGTGATTGGACAGGGAATTATTGAAAGGAAAGCTGTTGTTACATAGATACATAGATACATAGAAGATAGGAGCAGGAGTAGGCCATCCGGCCCTTCGAGCCTGCTCCGCCATTTAATGAGATCATGGCTGATCCTCCAATTCAGTATCCCGTCCCCGCCTTCTCTCCGTAACCCTTAACCCCTTTTGCCTGTAGAAATATATCTAATTCCCTCTTAAATATATTTAATGAGCTGGCGTACACTGCCCTTTGTGGCAATGAGTTCCACAGGTTCACCACCCTCTGAGTGAAGAAATTCCCCCTCATTTCTGTCCTAAATAGTTTAGCCCTTATCCTTAAATTATGTCCTCTAGTTCTGTTCTCACCCGCCAAGGGAAACATTCCTTCTGCATCTAGTCTGTCTAGACCTGTCAGAATTTTATACACTTCTATGAGGTCCCCTCTCAATCTTCTAAACTCCAGTGTGTACATCCCTAAACTACATAGTCTCTCCTCATAGGTCAATCCCGCCATTCCTGGTATCAGCCTGGTGAATCGCCGCTGCACCCCCTCCATGGCAAGAACATCTTTCCTCAGATGAGGCGACCAAAACTGTACACAGTACTCGAGGTGTGGTCTCACCAGTGCCCTGTACAGCTGCAGCAAGGTATCCCTGTTCCTGTATTCCAACCCTTTTGCTATGAAGGCCAGCATACCGTTTGCCTTCTTGATCGCCTGTTGCACCTGCATGCTCGCCTTCAGTGACTGGTGTACAAGAACACCCAGGTCTCTCTGTACTTCCCCCTCTCCCAATTTATTGCCATTTAAATAATAATTTGCCCTCCCGTTCCTACACCCAAGGTGGATAACTTCGCACTTGTCCACATTATAGTGCATCTGCCATTTATCCGCCCAATCACCCAGTCTGTCCAAATCGCTCTGGAGCTTCCTGGTCTCCTCCTCTGAGCCCACACCCCCTCCTAGTTTAGTGTCGTCTGCAAATTTGGAAATGCTGCATCCGACTCCCTGATCCAGGTCATTAATGTAAATTGTGAACAGCTGGGGACCCAGGACAGATCCCTGCGGTACCCCACTTGTTACTGCCTGCCATTCAGAAAATGAGCCGTTTATTCCAACTCTCTGTTTTCTATCTGACAGCCAGTTCTCTATCCACGTCAATACTTTCCCCTTTATCCCATGAGCTTCAATTTTCCATGCTAATCTTTTATGTGGGACCTTGTCGAAGGCCTTTTGGAAGTCCAGGTACACCACATCTACTGGCTCTCCCCCATCTATTTTACCAGTTACTCCCTCAAAAAATTCCAATAGATTAGTCAAGCACGATTTACCCTTTGTAAATCCATGTTGACTCTGTCCTATCCTGTCCCCATTTGCTAAGTGCTCCGCTATTTCATCCTTAATGATGGACTCCAGCATTTTGCCCACAACTGATGTAAGGCTTACAGGTCTGTAATTACCTGCTTTTTCCCTACCCCCCTTTTTGAATAGTGGGGTAACGTTAGCTACCCTCCAATCCATGGGCACTGTTCCCGAGTCTAATGAATTCTGAAAAATCATACTTAGTGCATCCGCTATCTCTAGGGCCACCTCCTTCAGCACCCTAGGATGCATGTTATCAGGCCCTGGGGATTTGTCCGCCTTCAATCCCTTTAGCTTCCTTAACACCATATCCTTAGAGATATTGACTTGCGTCAGTTCCTCCTTTGCAAATGTCCCTATTTTTCCCGATATCCCAGGGAGGTTTTTTGTGTCTTCCTTCGTAAAGACTGACCCAAAGTATGCATTTAGTTGGTCTGCCATTTCCTTATTTCCCGTTATATATTCCCCCGTATCTGACTGCAATGGGCCAACTTTGGTTTTCACCAGTCTTTTCCTCTTGATATACTTATAAAAGCTTTTGGAGTTAGTTTTTATATTTTCCGCCAGCTTGCTTTCATAAGCTATTTTGCCCCTCTTGATTAAGCCCTTTTTCCTCCTTTGCTCTATCTTAAACTGGTCCCAATCTTCCGCTCTGGCGCTTTTTTTGGCTATTTTATACGCCCTATCTTTGGATTTTATGCTGTCTCTAATTTTCCCTGTTATCCACGGTTGAGTCACCTTTTTAGATTTCCTTTTATGCCAGATTGGTATAAACAATTTTTGCAATTTTGTCATTCTCTCTTTAAATGCTTGCCATTGTTTATCTACCTCCAGTCCTCCCAGGAACGTTGTCCAATCAGACCTACTCAGTTCCCGTCTAATGGCATCATAATTCCCCTTGTTTAAATTCAGGACCTTAGTATCTGAGTCAATTTCTTCGCTCTCCATTTCGAGTGAGAAATCGATCATGTTATGATCGCTCTGACCCAAGGGTCCCCGTACAACAAGATTACTAATTAGTCCCTTCTCATTGCACAGTACCCAGTCCAATATAGCCTGTTCCCGAGTTGGTTCCTGGACATATTGATCCAGATAACCATCCCTTAAACACTCAAGGAATTCCTCCTCCTCATTATTTTTACTGATTAGGCTATTCCAATCTATATGTAAGTTAAAGTCACCTATGATGACAGCTGTGCTCTTATTGCACGCTTCTCTAATTTCCCTCGTGATGCCCTCCCCAACCTCTATTTTACTATTTGGAGGCCTATATACCACTCCTATTAATGTTTTTCGCCCCTCGCTATTTCTTAGCTCCACCCATATAGATTCTGTATTAACTGAGTTAATATCCTTCCTTTCAATTGCATTTATCCCTTCTTTTACCAGCAATGCTACCCCTCCTCCCTTTCTTTTTTGTCGGTCCTTCCTAAATACTGAATACCCCTGCATGTTAAGCTCCCAGCCCTGCTCACCCTGCAACCATGTTTCCGTAATCCCAATTAGATCATAATTATTAACCTCTATTTCCACAGCTAATTCATCTACCTTGTTCCTGATGCTTCTCGCATTAAGGTATAAAACCCTCAGGCTTTTTTTATGCTCACATTTTTTATGAATTAGTTTGGCCCTTTGTTTTTTGTTCCTCCCCCTTTTACCATTTACAGGAAACTTTCGTTTATCCGGCACCCAAATATCCGGAATTCTCGCTTAACCGGCAAAAATCAGGTAAGTTTTATTGTACAGACAAGACCCCGATTCTGACCTTTCGCCCCCACGAAAGGGGGGTCAACTTTCTTCCGACTCGGACCTGTCGCCGCCACGGAGGAAAAAGCCGGAGTCTCGTTTATTTTCCCTCTCCGGGTCCCAATTGTTAAGGCTGTGGCCGTGTACGGGTCTCTCGTACCTTGGTAAGTATACCTCTCTGTAATCCGGCACTTTCGATCAACCGGCACCACGCCGGTCCCGTTGGTGCCGGATAAACGAAAGTTTCCTGTATTTCTGTCTGCCTTTCACTTTCCTCTATTTCACTACATAGGTTTCTAGCCCCCTGCCATACTAGTTTAAATGCTCCCGAACTGCTTTATCAAAAATTACCCCGAGAACATCAGTTCCATCTTTGCACAGGTGTAGACCGTCCCTTTTGTATAGGTCACACCTACCACAAAACTGGTTCCAATGCCTCAAAAATTTAAAACCCTCCCTCTTACACCACTGCTCAAGCCACGTATTTAGCCTAACTATCCTGTTCTCTGTACTCTTACTAGCACGTGGCACTGGTAGTAATCCAGAGATTACTACCTTCGAGGTCCTACATTTTAGCTTGGCTCCTAACTCCCTAAATTCTACTTGTAGGACCTCTTCCCTTTTTTTAGCTACGTCGTTGGTACCAACATGTATCACGACAACTGGCTGTTCCCCCTCCCCCTCCAGAATGTTCTGCACCCGCGCCGAGACATCCTTGACCCTTGCACCAGGGAGGCAACATACCATCCTGGAGTCTCGGTCGCGACCACAGAAACCCCTATCTATTCCCCTTACAATCGAATCCCCTATTACTATAGCCCTGCCACTCTTTTTCCCTCCCTTCTTTGCAACAGAGCCAGTCATGGTGCCATGAGCCTGGCTGCTGGTGCCTTCCCCCGATGAGTCATCCCCCCCGACAACAGCACCTAAGGCGGTGAACCTGTTGCTAAGGGAGACAACCCCAGGGGATTTCTGCACTACCTTCCTGCCCTTGCTCTGCCTTTTGGTCACCCATGTACTATCTACGCTGGCCTTAACCTGCGGTGTGACCAACTCACTAAATGTGTTATCCACAACCCTCTCAGAATCGTGGATGCTCCAAAGTGAGTCCATCCGCAGCTCAAGGGCCGTCATGCGGTCCCACATGAGCTGCAGCTGGACACACTTCCCGCACACATGGTTGTCAGGGACACAGGAAGCGTCCCTGATTTCCCACATGTTACAGGAGGAGCATGACACAGGTCCGAGCTCTACTGCCATGACTTAACCCTTATATTACTTTTTAATTTTCTAGTTTTAGTTTATTTATTGACTTTTGTTTTCCCGAAGCTTACTTAGACCAATGTATACTGTACTCCTCTTATTCCTTTTCAAACTAACCAAATCCCACTCGTTTTAGTTTTACTTTCTAGGAAGGTTTGAGGAAAGTACTTACCAGTTATCTTACCTCCCTGGTCTTCCGCTGACTTCCCGGTCTTGTGTCCCCTTGGTCCTACGCCGACTTCCCGCTCCTCCCGGTTCCTGCCCTGCTGAAAAGAAACTGAGACCAAAAAATTTGTGACCTCTGTTTTTAGACTGCTAAAAGACTAGTAGGTTAGAGGAGGAGGGCGGGTGGGGGTTCCTACTCTGTAGGAACTCGGGTTTAAGCCACCACCCTCCTTAAATGCTGTTCACCTGGGTGCTTCCCACCTGGTCCGCTTCCGGTCTCGTCGCTCCCGACACTGGCCTCTGCAAAAAAAGCCCGCGTAAGTGAGTTTAAATACTCACTGTGCTGCTGCTCTCTCCGCTCCCGACACTGGCCTCTGCAAAAAAAGCCCGCGAAAGTGAGTTTAAATACTCACTGTGCTGCTGCTCTCTCCGCTCCCGACACTGGCCTCTGCAAAAAAAGCCCGCGAAAGTGAGTTTAAATACTCACTGTGCTGCTGCTCTCTCCGCTCCCGACACTGGCCTCTGCAAAAAAAAGCCCGCGAAAGTGTGTTATTTCACAGTTTAATTTCGGGAGTGAAATAAAATTGAAATCCAGAGAATAGAAGCAGGATGAGAATCTCGATAACCCGTCAGATTACAAACACTGAAATCTCCGATCCTTTGTGTGTAGGAAGCTCTTTATAGAATAATCCCAGGTATTAGAGGAATGAAACTGACATTGTACCTGCCCGGCCACATTTCATTCTTCAATCTCCACATTGACCTCGTTTCCCCATTCGATGTATCAGCAAAAAAACAATTTCAACCAACAGCTCAGAGTCAGCCGTGGCTCAGTGGGCAGCACTCTCGCCTCTGGGTCACAAGGTCGTGGGTTCAAGGCCCACTCCAGAGACTTGAGCCCTTAATCCAGGCTGGCACTCCCTGTGCAGTACTGAGGGGCTGCTGCACTGTCGGAGGATCAGTACTGAGGGAGCACCACACTGTCAGAGGGGCAGTACTGAGGGAGTGCTGCACTGTCAAAGGGGCAGTACTGAGGGAGCACCACACTGTCAGAGGGGCAGTACTGAGGGAGCGCCGCACTGTCGGAGGGGCAGTACTGAGGGAGCGCCACACTGTCAAAGGGGCAGTACTGAGGGAGAGCTGCACTGTCGGAGGGGCAGTACTGAGGGAGTGCTGCATTTTCAGAGAGAAAGTACTGAGGGAGCGCCGCACTGTCGGAGGGGCAGTACTGAGGGAGCGCAGCACTGTCGGAGGGACAGTACTGAGGGAGTGCCGCACTGTCGGAGGGGCTGCACTGAGGGAGTGCCGCACTGTCGGAGGGGCAGCACTGAGGGAGTGCCGCACTGTCGGAGGGGCAGTACTGAGGGATTGCCGCACTGTCGGAGGGGCAGCACTGAGGGAGTGCCGCACTGTCGGAGGGGCAGTACTGAGGGAGCGCCGCACTGTCGAGCATTGCACGGTTTACGTCCCTCATTATACAGCACAGTGAACGAGCATTGCACGGTTTATGTCACTCATTATACAACACAGTGTGAAATATGCTGTCGTTGGGAATAATTGTCCGGTACTTGAGATAATGTAAATGAAACATTTATCATGGAATTCTGAAAAACAGTGAGGATTATCCGATGGTTAATGATTTTAATAAATCGAGGCCAACACACTCCATAACTTAACGTTAGTGCTGGAAATTCTCGATCTGTACAAGGCCATTACTGCGAGTGATGGGACTAGACTCAGTGAGAGCATTGAACGAGAATTAACCTTGTCTTATTCCAGTAATTCTGTGTAATTTTACTGCCCTGTTAAATGTACAGATGTTCTCAGTATTGATAATGTGTTCACACAATCTGTCAGGGCTATGGGTCAGGTTATTGATACTGTTAGCGCTCCCAGTAATACCAGGAGATCTGAGTATCAATATAATCACAGGAAGAGTCACAGAGACCCTGCCCTCAACACACTGCCTCAATCCACGGGGCCAGGAGGCACTCGCTGCTTCCTGGAGAGTTTGGCTCAAGTCAGGCCATCGTCAGTTAACACTGCGCTCTCTCCCAATAATTCTTCATTCATCCGAAACTAGCGTCCTAAGTCTAAAGAAAGGAAATTACGAAGGTATGAGGAGGGAGTTGGTGGAAAGAAATCTAGAATGCTAAAAAGAAAAGACAAGGGAGCAGTGCAGGAAAGTGATTGGGGTAGGGATAACCAGATTGTGTCAGGAAGGGACATAGCGCAGAAACAAAGGAGTGCACTAACAAATAGGGTCCGGGTAAGAAAAAATGGTAATAAGACAAACAGGGCCATAGTACAAAAAATTGTTAAGATGTCTTAAAATGTTAAAAAGACAAATCTAAAGGCACTGTATCTGAATGCACGAAGCATTCGTAATAAGGTAGATGAATTAACAGCGCAAATAGATGTAAACGGATACGATATAATTGCGATTACGGAGACATGGCTGCAGGGTGACCAAGGCTGGGAGCTGAATATCCAAGTCTTCATGGGTGACTTTAATCTACATATGGACTGGCCAAATCAAATTCCTGGAGTATGTACGAGATGGTTTTTTAGACCAGTACGTTGAGGAGCAAACAAGGGAACAGGTTATCCTAGATTGGGTATTGTGCAATGAGAAGGGGTTAATTAATAATCTTGTTGTGCGGGGTCCTTTAGGGAAGAGTGACCATAACATGTAGAATTCTTCATTAAGATCGAAAGTGAAGAAGTCCAATCCGAAACTACGATCCTAAATCTAAACAAAGGAAACTGCAAAGCTATGAGGAGTGCGTTGGCTATGATAGATTGGGGAGCTTCATTAAAAGGCATGATGGTGGATAGGCAATGGCTAACATTTAAGGAACGAAAGCATGAATTGCAACAGTTATACATTCCTTTCTGGCGCAAAAACACAAAAAGAAAAGTGGCCCACCCATGGCTAACAAAAGAAATTAAGGATAGTATTAGATCCAAAGAGGAGTCATATAAAGTAGCCAGAAAAAGTAGCAAGCCTGAGGATTGGGAACAGTTTAGAGTTCAGCAAAAAGGGACAAAAAGATTGATTAAGGGGGGAAAAATAGAGTATGAGAATAAACTTGCAAGGAACATAAAAGCGGATTGCAAAAGCTTCTACAAGTATGTAAAAAGCATGCAGCGAACTTTGTGTTTTTTTTTCAGGTTTCTCCGGGAGGGTAAGTATGGAGAAGCTGCGCTTTTAAAAAGGAGGCGCAAGGCCTGCTTTTAACAAGGTAAGTGGTGAATTAATTACAATTTAAACATTTTTTCAACAGGTTTATCTTCTTTACATACTTTAAAGAAAGGTAAGTTTATTTTTAGCACCGTTAAAAAGTATAATTAATTTTTTCAAAAATTAAAATTTTTGTTTAAAGTAGTTAATTTATGTAACTTATAGTTATTTTAAAAATGTGATTTAAAAAAATATATATTTGAAGTTTTAGTGTGGTTTTGGGGCTGATCTCTATTCATAGATTTGACAAGTCTTCCTGTCAAATCTATGAATGAAAATGTCCTGGTCCGATTGGCTCTCCATGGCCCACGTGATCCCAGGGGACGCTTCGAACTAACTGCGCCCCTGGGATACGCAAGCACTGCGCGCCGGCAGCTGCAGGAGGCCCAGGAGCCTAAGTCCTCGTGGGCCTGAAGCACAACGGCAGGCGCGGTAGGTATGTACGCGCGCGATGCTTGCACCCGCAGGAAGCCGGAGAGCCGAATTTCTGGCCCAATGTGTATTCCCTTTCCTTGTTCGCCCTCCCCAAATGCATGACCTCACACTTCTCCGGATTGAATTCCATTTGCCACTGTTCTGCCCACCTGACCAATTTATTGATATCTTCCTGCAGTCTACAGCTTCCTTCTTCAGTATCAACCACACAGCCGATTTTAGTATCATCTGAAAACTTCCTAATCATACCCCCTATATTCAAGTCTAGATCATTGATATATACCACAAAAAGCATGGGACCTAGTACTGAGTCCTGTGGAACCCCGCTGGAAACAGCCTTCCAGTCACAAAAACACTCATCAACCATTACCCTCTGCTTCCTGCCTCTGAGCCAGTTTTGAATCCAACTTGACACTTTGCCCTGGATCCAATGGGCTTTTAACTTCATGACCAGTCTGCCATGTGGAACTTTATCAAAGCTTTGCTAAAGTCCATATACATTACATCAAGTGCAGTACCTTCATCTAACCTCCTTGTTTCCTCCTCAAAAAATTCAATCAAGTTTGTCAGACACGACCTTCCTTTAACAAATCCGTGCTGACTATCCTTGATTAATACGTGTCTTTCTAAATGAAGATTTATCCTGTCCTTCAGAATTCTTTCCAATAATTTTCCAACCACCGAGGTTTGGCTTCCCACCACTGATGTACAAAGGGACCTGGGTGTCCTTGTACACCAGTCACTGAAAGCAAACATGCAGGTGCAGCAAGCAGTTAGGAAGGCAAATGGTATGTTGGCCTTCATTGCAAGAGGATTTGAGTACAGGAGTAAGGATGTCTTACTACAGTTATACAGGGCCTTGGTGAGACCACACCTGGAGTACTGTGTGCAGTTTTGGTCTCCTTACCAAAGAAAGGATATAATTGCCATAGAGGGAGTGCAGCGAAGTTTCACCAGACTGATTCCTGGGATGGCAGGACTGTCGTATGAAGAGAGATTGAGTCGACTAGGCCTGTATTCACTAGAGTTTAGAAGAATGAGAGGGGATCTCATTGAAACGTATAAAATTCTGACAGGGCTAGACAGATTGGATGCAGGGAGGATGTTTCCCCTGGCTGGGGGGTCTAGAACGAGGGGTCACAGTCTCAGGATATGGGGTAGGACATTTAGGACTGAGATGAGGAGAAATTTCTTCACTCAGAGGGTGGTGAACCTGTGGAATTCTCTACCACAGAAGGCTGTGGAGGCCAAGTCACTGAATATATTTAAGAAGGAGATAGATAGATTTCTAGACACAAAAGGCATCAAGGGGTGTGGGGAGAGAGCGGGAATATGGTATTGAGATCGAGGATCAGCCATGATCATATTGAATGGCGGAGCAGGCTCGAAGGGCCGAATGGCCGACTCCTGCTGCTATTTTTCTCTGTTTCTATGTTTCTATAACTATGGTAACAGTATCATGGGATGTTTCAGAGGGTATGGTTCGTGTAGTGGTCAGGATGGAACAACAACAAAAACCTGCATTTATATAGCGCCTTTAACGTAGTAAATCAGAAAGAATTTGACATCGAGTCACATAAGATGATGTTAGATACATAGATACATAGATACATAGAAGATAGGAGCAGGAGTAGGCCATCCGGCCCTTCGAGCCTGCTCCGCCATTTAATGAGATCATGGCTGATCCTCCAATTCAGTATCCCGTCCCCGCCTTCTCTCCGTAACCCTTAACCCCTTTTGCCTGTAGAAATATATCTAATTCCCTCTTAAATATATTTAATGAGCTGGCGTACACTGCCCTCTGTGGCAATGAGTTCCACAGGTTCACCACCCTCTGAGTGAAGAAATTCCCCCTCATTTCTGTCCTAAATGGTTTAGCCCTTATCCTTAAATTATGTCCTCGAGTTCTGTTCTCACCCGCCAAGGGAAACATTCCTTCTGCATCTAGTCTGTCTAGACCTGTCAGAATTTTATACACTTCTATGAGGTCCCCTCTCAATCTTCTAAACTCCAGTGTGTACATCCCTAAACTACATAGTCTCTCCTCATAGCTCAATCCCGCCATTCCTGGTATCAGCCTGGTGAATCGCCGCTGCACCCCCTCCATGGCAAGAACATCTTTCCTCAGATGAGGCGACCAAAACTGTACACAGTACTCGAGGTGTGGTCTCACCAGTGCCCTGTACAGCTGCAGCAAGGTATCCCTGTTCCTGTATTCCAACCCTTTTGCTATGAAGGCCAGCATACCGTTTGCCTTCTTGACCGCCTGTTGCACCTGCATGCTCGCCTTCAGTGACTGGTGTACAAGAACACCCAGGTCTCTCTGTACTTCCCCCTCTCCCAATTTATTGCCATTTAAATAATAATTTGCCCTCCCGTTCCTGCACCCAAGGTAGATAACTTCGCACTTGTCCACATTATAGTGCATCTGCCATTTATCCGCCCAATCACCCAGTCTGTCCAAATCGCTCTGGAGCTTCCTGGTCTCCTCCTCTGAGCCCACCCCCCCTCCTAGTTTAGTGTCGTCTGCAAATTTGGAAATGCTGCATCCGACTCCCTGATCCAGGTCATTAATGTAAATTGTGAACAGCTGGGGACCCAGGACAGATCCCTGTGGTACCCCACTTGTTACTGCCTGCCATTCAGAAAATGAGCCGTTTATTCCAACTTTCTGTTTTCTATCTGACAGCCAGTTCTCTATCCACGTCAATACTTTCCCCTTTATCCCATGAGCTTCAATTTTCCCTGCTAATCTTTTATGTGGGACCTTATCGAAGGCCTTTTGGAAGTCCAGGTACACCACATCTACTGGCTCTCCCCCATCTATTTTACCAGTTACTCCCTCAAAAAATTCCAATAGATTAGTCAAGCACGATTTACCCTTTGTAAATCCATGTTGACTCTG
>JASTWF010000214.1:614863-779000 GCA_030390025.1 Squalus acanthias | reverse complement strand
CCCCATATTCTTCAACTGCTCTCTGAACTTAGTCTGGGTCACGGCATAAATCCCAGTGTTTGTGCAGCAACTCAGCATCTGCAGCATCATTCCCAATTCCAGTAAAAAAGGAGGAGAATTTGCAGACATATACCTGATCGAACCTATCCGACTCCACATATAAACCACCATAAACACTGCCCATAACAGGATGAAATTGCCCGAGATAACAAGCAGTAAAATGATGGATTTCTTGCGGCTCTCCATCTCTGGGTCTCTGGGACTCTCCCCACTGCTGGGACCCCGGAGTCTCCTGCGGGCTCTGCTGGCCACTAAAATGTGTCTGATGGTGACAGCATTGAGCAGCAAAATCAGAACAAATGGGACCGCCGGGGTGAGAATATAATGAAGGAGCTCGATTGCTGCCCAGGCACGTGATTTCATAACAGCGACTGTTACATCACAAAACCAGGGCATGTTCCAAAGCCCATACCGACCTGTGAACATGAAATACCAGGAAATGTTCTTTAAACCGCTCAGTACAGTCACTGTTCCCAGAACTACAGCCGCTGTTTTCTCGGTGCAATATTTCGTTTTCAGCTTCTGGCGACAAATAGCCACAAATCGATCAAAGGTGAACGTGACGGTGAACCAGACAGAACAGTCTGTGGCTGCATAAAGCAGGACGGCATGGATATTACACACGGGGATGGACCGCACGAAATGAAAATGATGGTAATAAACAATCGGAATTTGCCTCAGTATCAGGTCGAGGATAACGACCAGTAGATCCGCCGCTGCCATGGCCAGCAGGTAGCGAGTGACACATTTGGAGAGACCGCACTTTCCCCGAGACAGGATCATAATCGTCACTAAGTTCACTGTGAGCAAGGGGAATAAACAGGGAAGTTAGAAATCAGGCTGGGAGCAAGAACAGCAGTTTTTTTTTTAAATACACAAATTGTAGCTCATTGAAAGGAAGATTTTCCAAATAACATTGAAAAGAATGGATTCTGAATTAAAATAAATAGTTATCATTATAAGGTAATAGCCCACTAAATGCATTTATTAGCACCATAATCACGTGACTTATCCCACAGGCAACGAGCCGCCGAACGCTTTTGTAAAGTATCTGAACACAAATGGAAGAGATTTATCCTTGTACATTTTCACCTTTTGGTTTCCAACATGTGCAGAGAACTTTAGTCGAGAAAATATGAAAGGATTTTATTATCCTCAGTACTTCAGTTACAATCAGCGGGGATTGTTTATCCTGCTGTACAGCAGGAGGCAATAGAGAATCACTCTGGGACTTACTGAGAGATCAACTGAACCGTAACAGGCGGGCACGGGATCCAATTGTAAATTCAAAACAAAGATTGGTAATAAACGCATTGAAATCTGGCTGACTGAACGTTTTTTGAGAATGTAAATTATCCTTGGAATCTATTCTAACCATCAGAAGCAGGGTCACTAATGCAGAACTGGAGATGGTGGGAAAGGAGACACTGACTTGAACTGAATGATTCGCTGATATTTCAGACATTTAAAGATGTGTTTGTGATCTGCCAGGATTTGTTCCTGTGTCTCTGTGTCAGTAACCATGCCGACCATTCGATGAAAACAAAAGCAAATTACTGCGGATGCTGAAAATCTGAAATAAGAACAGAAAATGTTTTAATTATTCAGCAGGTCAGGCAGCATCTGTAGAGAGAGAGGGAGTTAACGATTCAGGTCGATGATCTTTCGTCATTAGGTGAAAATCTCCTCAACCAAGACAATATTCTTCTCATCTGTTACACATGTTCAGTGTAGATAGCAGAACGGAATTCGTTGAGCAAAGATTCCCGTCCAATGTATTTTCTTGTGTTGAATATAGAACAATTGAATCTTGTTAACGCTGTATCACCTTCAGAATCAACAGCCGACAGCAGTGCGGATGGGATGGGGAATGATACGGAGAGAAATACAGTTAAACATGATTTATAGAATTAATAGCTGGATACAGAAACTTACCAGGAACACCAACAGCAGCGAGGATGTGCCAGTCTTTTTAAACAACAACTCTTGCATTAACAAAGATGCAACAACATAAAACACAGAATACCATTAATAACAGAGTATTGCACGGTAAATAACAAGAATAATATTAGAGTGTAACGTGGTTTCTCTTCTTAGGCACTCCCTCGGAACCGAGGATAACTTGCCTCTGCACTAAAAATGAGTTCACAGGTGACTGATGAGTCCAATGCGGACCTACAGTCTCTGTCACAGAACCAATACAATCAGTCAACATTCCCGAGTCCTCCATCATCATCCCAATGTATATACTGTTCCACCGGCAGGACAGACTCACCAGAGGCGGTTGCACAGGTGTATACAGTCGACTGGGAGAGATCCTGCGAGTCCTCAACATTGCCTAAGGGCATAACGAATTCTCATGGTTCCAGTCAGATATGAGCATGGTCACTTCCAGCTGATTACCACCTACCACCATCATTCAGCTGATGAATCAGCACATCTTCATGCTGAACTCCAGTTGATGGGAGCACCGAGAGCAGAAAGGGCACAACATGTATTCTCTGGGTGGGGAGGGTGAGATGTCAATGTCCATTAGCAAGACTGGTTCAGAAGCACCATCATAAACCGAGCCTTAAAGAACAGAGCTGCCAGTCTAGGATTGCGGCAGGTGGTGGGAGAACCAACATGAGAATATAGCCTGCATGACCCCGTCCTCACCAATCTACTTATCGCATATGCATCTGTCCATGACGCTATTGGTAGGACTACACAATATTTGTGGAGAATAATTCTCGCCTTCACACTGAGGACACCATCCATCGTATCATGTGCCACTACCATCGTGCTCAGAGGGATGAAATTAGACAGATTCAAGCGATCCCACAAGCAACAGATCAGATTATTTCAAAGCTGTCATATCCTTTCGTGAATGGTAGTGAACAATTAAGCCGTTTCCCCATAGTCCTGAAAAATTCTCCTTTTCAAGTATATATCGAATTACCTTTTGAATGTTTCTATTAAGAAAGAAAAACTTGCATTTACAGAGCGCCTTTAACGACCTTGGGATGACGCAAAGCACTTTACTGCCAAAGAAGTACTGGTGAAGTGAAGTCTGTGTTGCACTCTAGGAAACTCGGCAGCCAGTTTGTGAACAGAAAGTTCCCACAAACAGCATGGCAATTACCACCAAGTCATTTGTTTTAGTGATGTTGATTGAGATAAATATTGACCAGAACACTAAGGATAACTCTACTGCTCTTCTTCGAATATTGCCATGGGATCTTTTACATTCACCTGAGAGAGAGCAAACAGGGCCTCGGTTTAACGTCGCATCCTAAATCAGATCCCTCCGAAAGGACAGTCTCCCTCAGTAATGCACCTACAACAGCGCAGCGCTAACTCAGTAATGCCCCTCCGCGAATACAGTGCTCCCTCAGTACTGACCATCCGGCAGTGCGGCGCTCCCTCAGTACCACCCCTCCGACAGTGCAGCGCTCCCTCAGTACTGCCCCTCCGACAGTGCATCGCTCCCTCAGTACTGCCTCGGCAACAGTAGAGCGCTTCCTCAGTACTTTTACTCTGACAGTGCAGCGCTCCGTCAATACTGTCCCTCCGACAATGCATTGCTCCCTGTCCCTCCAACAGCAGAGCGCATCCTCATTACTGTCCCTCCGACAGTGCAGTTCACCCTCAGTACTGACCTCCAACAGTACAGTGCTCCCTCATTACTGCCCACCCGACAGTGCTGCACTCCCGCATTCCTGCCCCTAAGACAGTGCAGCGCTCCCTCAGTAATCACCCTCCAACAGTACAGCGCTCCCTCATTACTGCCCATCCGACAGTGCTGCACTCCCTCATTACTGCCCCTCCAACAGTGCAGCACTCACTCAGTACTGTCCCTCCGACAGTGCAGCGCTCCCTCAGTACTGACCCTCCGACAGTGCAGCGCTCCCTCAGTACTGACCCTCCGACAGTGCAGTGCTCCATCAGTACTGCCCCTCTGACAGTGCAGCGCTCCCTCAGTACTGTGCCTCCGACAGTGCAGCGCTCCCTCAGTACTGCCCCTCCGACAGTGCAGCGCTCCATCAGTACTGCCCCTCTGAGAGTGCAGCGCTCCCTCTGTACTGATCCTCCGACAGTGCAGCGCTCCATCAGTACTGCCCCTCTGACAGTGCGGCGCTCCCTCAGTACTGCCCCTCTGACAGTGCAGCGCTCCATCAGTACTGCCCCTCTGACAGTGTGGCGCTCCCTCAGTACTGCCCCTCTGACAGTGCGGCGCTCCCTCAGTACTGCCCCTCTGACAGTGCGGCGCTCCCTCAGTACCGCCCCTCCGACAGTGCGGCGCTCCCTCAGTACTGTCCCTCCGACAGTGCAGCACTCCCTCAGTACTGCCCCTCAGACAGTGCGGCTCTCCCTCAGTACTGACCCTCCGACAGTGCGACGCTCCCTCAGTACCGTCCCTCCGACAGTGCGGCACTCCCTCAGTACTGACCCTCCGACAGTGCGACGCTCCCTCAGTACTGCCCCTCCGACAGTGCGGCACTCGCTCAGTACTGCCCCTCCGACAGCGCGGCACTCCCTCAGTACTGACCCTCCGACACTGCGGCGCTCCCTCAGTACTGCCCCTCCGACAGTGCGGCGCTTCCTCAGTACTGCCCCTCCGACAGTGCGGCACTCCCTCAGTACTGACCCTCCGACAGTGCGGCGCTCCCTCAGTACTGCCCCTCCGACAGTGCGGCGCTCCCTCAGTACCACCCCTCCGACAGTGCAGCGCTCCCTCAGTACCGCCCCTCCGACAGTGCCGCGCTCCCTCAGTACTGCCCCTCCAACAGTGCGGCGCTCCCTCAGTACTGCCCCTCCGACAGTGCAGCGCTCCCTCAGTACCGCCCCTCCGACAGTGCCGCGCTCCCTCAGTACTGCCCCTTCGACAGTGCAGCGCTCCCTCAGTACCGCCCCTCCGACAGTGCGGCGCTCCCTCAGTACTGCCCCTCCGACAGTGCAGCGCTCCCTCAGTACTGCCCCTCCGACAGTGCAGCGCTCCCTCGGTACTGCCCCTCCGACAGTGCTGCGCTCCCTCAGTACTGCACCTCCGACAGTGCAGCACTCCCTCAGTACTGCCCCTCTGAAAGTACGGCGCTCCCTCAGTACTGCCCCTCCGACAGTGCAGCACTCCCTCAGTACTGACCCTCCGACAGTGCGACGCTCCCTCAGTACTGTCCCTCCGACAGTGCGGCACTCCCTCAGTACTGACCCTCCGACAGTGCAACGCTCCCTCAGTACTGCCCCTCCGACAGTGCGGCACTCCCTCAGTACTGCCCCTCCGACAGGGCGGCGCTCCCTCAGTACTGCCCCTCTGACAGTGCGGCGCTCCCTCAGTACTGCCCCTCTGACAGTGCGGCGCTCCCTCAGTACTGCCCCTCTGACAGTGCGGCACTCCCTCAGTACTGTCCCTCTGACAGTGCGGCGCTCCCTCAGTACTGCCCCTCTGACAGTGCGGCGCTCCCTCAGTACTGCCCCTCTGACAGTGCGGCGCTCCCTCAGTACTGCCCCTCTGACAGTGCAGCGCTCCATCAGTACTGCCCCTCTGACAGTGCGGCGCTCCCTCAGTACTGCCCCTCTGACAGTGCGGCGCTCCCTCAGTACTGCCCCTCCGACAGTGTGGCGCTCCCTCAGTACTGCCACTCCGACAGTGCGGCGCTCCCTCAGTACCGCCCCTCCGACAGTGCAGCTCTCTCTCAGTACTGCCCCTCCGACAGTGCGGGGCTCCCTCAGTACTGCCCCTCCGACAGTGCGGCTCTCCCTCAGTACTGCCCCTCTGACAGTGCGGCGCTCCCTCAGTACTGCCTCACCGACAGTGCGGCGCACCCTCAGTACTGCACCTCCGACAGTGCGGCGCTCCCTCAGTAGTGACCCTCTGACAGTGCAGCGCTCCCTCAGTACTGACCCTCTGACAGTGCAGCGCTCCCTCAGTACCGCCCCTCCGACAGTGCGGCTCTCCCTCAGTACCGCCCCTCCGACAGTGCCGCGATCCCTCAGTACTGACCCTCCGACAGTGCGGCTCTCCCTCATTACCGCCCCTCCGACAGTGCGGCGCTCCCTCAGTACTGTCCCTCCGACAGTGCAGCACTCCCTCAGTACTGCCCCTCAGACAGTGCGGCTCTCCCTCAGTACTGACCCTCCGACAGTGCGACGCTCCCTCAGTACCGTCCCTCCGACAGTGCGGCACTCCCTCAGTACTGACCCTCCGACAGTGCGACGCTCCCTCAGTACTGCCCCTCCGACAGTGCGGCACTCGCTCAGTGCTGCCCCTCCGACAGCGCGGCACTCCCTCAGTACTGACCCTCCGACACTGCGGCGCTCCCTCAGTACTGCCCCTCCGACAGTGCGGCGCTTCCTCAGTACTGCCCCTCCGACAGTGCGGCACTCCCTCAGTACTGACCCTCCGACAGTGCGGCGCTCCCTCAGTACTGCCCCTCCGACAGTGCGGCGCTCCCTCAGTACCACCCCTCCGACAGTGCAGCGCTCCCTCAGTACCGCCCCTCCGACAGTGCGGCGCTCCCTCAGTACTGCCCCTCCGACAGTGCGGCGCTCCCTCAGTACTGCACCTCCGACAGTGCAGCGCTCCCTCAGTACCGCCCCTCCGACAGTGCCGCGCTCCCTCAGTACTGCCCCTTCGACAGTGCGGCGCTCCCTCAGTACCGCCCCTCCGACAGTGCGGCGCTCCCTCAGTACTGCCCCTCCGACAGTGCAGCGCTCCCTCAGTACTGCCCCTCCGACAGTGCAGCGCTCCCTCGGTACTGCCCCTCCGACAGTGCTGCGCTCCCTCAGTACTGCCCCTCCGACAGTGCAGCACTCCCTCAGTACTGCCCCTCTGACAGTACGGCGCTCCCTCAGTACTGCCCCTCCGACAGTGCAGCACTCCCTCAGTACTGACCCTCCGACAGTGCGACGCTCCCTCAGTACTGTCCCTCCGACAGTGCGGCACTCCCTCAGTACTGACCCTCCGACAGTGCGACGCTCCCTCAGTACTGCCCCTCCGACAGTGCGGCACTCCCTCAGTACTGCCCCTCCGACAGGGCGGCACTCCCTCAGTACTGACCCTCCGACAGTGCGGCGCTCCCTCAGTACTGCCCCTCCGACAGTGCAGCGCTTCCTCAGTACTGCCCCTCCGACAGTGCGGCGCTCCCTCAGTACTGCCCCTCCGACAGTGCGGCGCTTCCTCAGTACTGCCCCTCCGACAGTGCCGCGCTCCCTCAGCACTGTCCCTCCGACAGTGCCGCGCTCCCTCAGTACTGTCCCTCCGACAGTGCGGCGCTCCCTCAGTACTGCCTCTCCCACAGTGCGGCGCTCCCTCAGTGCCGCCCCTCCGACAGTGCAGCACTCCCTCAGTACTGCCCCTCCGACAGTGCCGCGCTACCTCAGTACTGCCCCTCCGACAGTGCGGCGCTCCCTCAGTACTGCCCCTCCGACAATGCAGCGCTCCCTCAGTACCGCCCCTCCGACAGTGCCGCGCTCCCTCAGTACTGCCCCTCCGACAGTGCAGCGCTCCCTCAGTACCGCCCCTCCGACAGTGCGGCGCTCCCTCAGTACTGCCCCTCCGACAGTGCAGCGCTCCCTCAGTACTGCCCCTCCGACAGTGCTGCGCTCTCTCAGTACCGCCCCTCCGACAGTGCCGCGCTCCCTCAGTACCGTCCCTCCGACAGTGCGGCTCTCCCTCAGTACTGACCCTCCGACAGTGCCGCGCTCCCTCAGTACTGCCCCTCCGACAGTGCGGCGCTCCCTCAGTACTGACCCTCTGACAGTGCGGCACTCCCTCAGTACTGACCCTCCGACAGTGCAGCGCTCCCTCAGTACTGTCCCTCCGACAGTGCAGTGCTCCCTCAGTACTGACCCTCCGACAGTGCGGTGCTCCCTCAGTACTGACCCTCCGACAGTGCGTCTCTCCCTCAGTACTGACCCTCCGACAGTGCGGTGCTCCCTCAGTACTGAACCTCCGACAGTGCGGCGCTCCCTCAGTACTGCCCCTCCGACAGTGCGGCGCTCCCTCAGTACTGCCCCTCCGACAGTGCGGCGCTCCCTCAGTACTGACCCTCCGAAAGTGCGGCGATCCCTCAGTACTGACCCTCTGACAGTGCAGCGCTCCCTCAGTACTGCCCCTCCGACAGTGCGGAGCTCCCTCAGTACTGCCCCTCCGACAGTGCGGAGCTCCCTCAGTACTGCTCCTCTGACAGTGCGGTGCTCCCTCAGTACTGTCCCTCCGACAGTGCGGCGCTCCCTCAGTACTGACCCTCCGACAGTGCGGCGCTCCCTCAGTACTGCTCCTCCAACAGTGCAGCGCTCTCTCAGTACTGACCCTCCGACAGTGCGGCACTCCCTCAGTACTGCCCCTCCGACAGTGCGGAGCTCCCTCAGTACTGACCGTCCGACAGTGCCGCGCTCCCTCAGTACCACCCCTCCAACAGTGCGGCGCTCCCTCAGTACCGCCCGTCCGACAGTGCCGCGCTCCTTCAGTACTGCCCCTCCGACAGTGCAGCGCTCCCTCAGGACCGCCCCTCCGACAGTGCGGCGCTCCCTCAGTACTGCCCCTCCGACAGTGCAGCGCTCCCTCAGTACTGCCCCTCCGACAGTGCTGCGCTCTCTCAGTACCGCCCCTCCGACAGTGCAGCGCTCCCTCAGTACTGCCCCTCCGACAGTGCAGCGCTCCCTCAGGACCGCCCCTCCGACAGTGCGGCGCTCCCTCAGTACTGCCCCTCCGACAGTGCTGCGCTCTCTCAGTACCGTCCCTCCGAAAGTGCGGCGATCCCTCAGTACTGACCCTCTGACAGTGCAGCGCTCCCTCAGTACTGCCCCTCCGACAGTGCGGAGCTCCCTCAGTACTGCCCCTCCGACAGTGCGGAGCTCCCTCAGTACTGCTCCTCTGACAGTGCGGTGCTCCCTCAGTACTGTCCCTCCGACAGTGCGGCGCTCCCTCAGTACTGCTCCTCCAACAGTGCAGCGCTCTCTCAGTACTGACCCTCCGACAGTGCGGCACTCCCTCAGTACTGCCCCTCCGACAGTGCGGAGCTCCCTCAGTACTGACCGTCCGACAGTGCCGCGCTCCCTCAGTACCACCCCTCCAACAGTGCGGCGCTCCCTCAGTACCGCCCGTCCGACAGTGCCGCGCTCCTTCAGTACTGCCCCTCCGACAGTGCAGCGCTCCCTCAGGACCGCCCCTCCGACAGTGCGGCGCTCCCTCAGTACTGCCCCTCCGACAGTGCAGCGCTCCCTCAGTACTGCCCCTCCGACAGTGCTGCGCTCTCTCAGTACCGCCCCTCCGACAGTGCAGCGCTCCCTCAGTACTGCCCCTCCGACAGTGCAGCGCTCCCTCAGGACCGCCCCTCCGACAGTGCGGCGCTCCCTCAGTACTGCCCCTCCGACAGTGCTGCGCTCTCTCAGTACCGTCCCTCCGACAGTGCAGTGCTCCCTCAGTACTGCCCCTCCGACAGTGCGGCGCTCCCTCAGTACTGCCCCTCCAACAGTGCGGCGCTCCCTCAGTACTGACCCTCCGTCAGTGTGGCGCTCCCTCAGTACTGACCCTCTGACAGTGCAGCGCTCCCTCAGTACTGCCCCTCCGACAGTGCGGAGCTCCCTCAGTACTGCCCCTCCGACAGTGCGGAGCTCCCTCAGTACTGCTCCTCTGACAGTGCGGCACTCCCTCAGTACTGCCCCTCCGACAGTGCGGAGCTCCCTCAGTACTGACCGTCCGACAGTGCCGCGCTCCCTCAGTACTGCCCCTCCGACAGTGCGGCGCTCCCTCAGTACTGGCCCTCTGACAGTGCGGCGCTCCCTCAGTACTGGCCCTCCGACAGTGCGGCGCTCCCTCAGTACTGACCCTCCGACAGTGCGGCGCTCCCTCAGTACTCCCCCTCCGACAGTGCGGCGCTCCCTCAGTACTTACCCTCCGACAGTGCAGCGCTCCCTCAGTACTGCCCCTCCGACAGTGCGGCGCTCCCTCAGTACTGACCCTCTGACAGTGCGGCGCTCCCTCAGTTCTGCCCCTCCGACAGTGCGGCGCTCCCTCAGTACCGCCCCTCCGACAGTGCAGCGCTCCCTCAGTACTGCCCCTCCGACAATGCAGCGCTTCCTCAGTACTGCCCCTCCGACAGTGCGGCGCTCCCTCAGTACTGTCCCTCCGACAGTGCGGCACTCCCTCAGTACTGACCCTCCGACAGTGCGGCACTCCCTCAGTACTGCCCCTCCGACAGTGCGGCACTCCCTCAGTACTGCCCCTCCGACAGGGCGGCACTCCCTCAGTACTGACCCTCCGACAGTGCGGCGCTCCCTCAGTACTGCCCCTCCGACAGTGCAGCGCTTCCTCAGTACTGCCCCTCCGACAGTGCGGCGCTCCCTCAGTACTGCCCCTCCGACAGTGCGGCGCTTCCTCAGTACTGCCCCTCCGACAGTGCCGCGCTCCCTCAGCACTGTCCCTAATCAGTAAAAATAATGAGGAGGAGGAATTCCTTGAGTGTTTAAGGGATGGTTATCTGGATCAATATGTCGAGGAACCAACTCGGGAACAGGCTATATTGGACTGGGTACTGTGCAATGAGAAGGGACTAATTAGTAATCTTGTTGTACGGGGACCCTTGGGTCAGAGCGATCATAACATGATCGATTTCTCACTCGAAATGGAGAGCGAAGAAATTGACTCAGAGACTCAGGTCCTGAATTTAAACAAGGGGAATTATGATGCCATTAGACGGGAACTGAGTAGGTCTGATTGGACAACGTTCCTGGGAGGACTGGAGGTAGATAAACAATGGCAAGCATTTAAAGATAGAATGACAAAATTGCAAAAATTGTTTATACCAATCTGGCATAAAAGGAAATCTAAAAAGGTGACTCAACCGTGGATAACAGGGGAAATTAGAGACAGCATAAAATCCAAAGATAGGGCGTATAAAATAGCCAAAAAACGCGCCAGAGCGGAAGATTGGGAACAGTTTAAGATAGAGCAAAGGAGGGCAAAGGGCTTAATCAAGAAGGGCAAAATAGCTTACGAAAGCAAGCTGGCGGAAAATATAAAAACTAACTCCAAAAGCTTTTATAAGTATGTCAAGAGGAAAAGACTGGTGAAAACCAAAGTTGGTCCATTGCAGTCAGATACGGGGGAATATATAATGGGAAATAAGGAAATGGCAGACCAACTAAATGCATACTTTGGGTCAGTCTTTACGAAGGAAGACACAAAAAACCTCCCTGGGATATCGGGAAAAATAGGGACATTGGCAAAGGAGGAACTGACGCAAATCAATATCTCTAAGGATATGGTGTTAAGGAAGCTAAAGGGATTGAAGGCGGACAAATCCCCAGGGCCTGATAACATGCATCCTAGGGTACTGAAGGAGGTGGCCCTAGAGATAGCGGATGCACTAAGCATGATTTTTCAGAATTCATTAGACTCGGGAACAGTGCCCATGGATTGGAGGGTAGCTAACGTTACCCCACTATTCAAAAAGGGGGGTAGGGAAAAAGCAGGTAATTACAGACCTGTAAGCCTTACATCAGTTGTGGGCAAAATGCTGGAGTCCATCATTAAGGATGAAATAGCCGAGCACTTAGCAAATGGGGACAGGATAGGACAGAGTCAACATGGATTTACAAAGGGTAAATCGTGCTTGACTAATCTATTGGAATTTTTTGAGGGAGTAACTGGTAAAATAGATGGGGGAGAGCCAGTAGATGTGGTGTACCTGGACTTCCAAAAGGCCTTCGATAAGGTCCCACATAAAAGATTAGCATGGAAAATTGAAGCTCATGGGATAAAGGGGAAAGTATTGACGTGGATAGAGAACTGGCTGTCAGATAGAAAACAGAGAGTTGGAATAAACGGCTCATTTTCTGAATGGCAGGCAGTAACAAGTGGGGTACCACAGGGATCTGTCCTGGGTCCCCAGCTGTTCACAATTTATATTAATGACCTGGATCAGGGAGTCGGATGCAGCATTTCCAAATTTGCAGACGACACTAAACTAGGAGGGGGGGTGGGCTCAGAGGAGGAGACCAGGAAGCTCCAGAGCGATTTGGACAGACTGGGTGATTGGGCGGATAAATGGCAGATGCACTATAATGTGGACAAGTGCGAAGTTATCCACCTTGGGTGCAGGAACGGGAGGGCAAATTATTATTTAAATGGCAATAAATTGGGAGAGGGGGAAGTACAGAGAGACCTGGGTGTTCTTGTACACCAGTCACTGAAGGCGAGCATGCAGGTGCAACAGGCGGTCAAGAAGGCAAACGGTATGCTGGCCTTCATAGCAAAAGGGTTGGAATACAGGAACAGGGATACCTTGCTGCAGCTGTACAGGGCACTGGTGAGACCACACCTCGAGTACTGTGTACAGTTTTGGTCGCCTCATCTGAGGAAAGATGTTCTTGCCATGGAGGGGGTGCAGCGGCGATTCACCAGGCTGATACCAGGAATGGCGGGATTGACCTATGAGGAGAGACTATGTAGTTTAGGGATGTACACACTGGAGTTTAGAAGATTGAGAGGGGACCTCATAGAAGTGTATAAAATTCTGACAGGTCTAGACAGATTAGATGCAGAAGGAATGTTTCCCTTGGCGGGTGAGAACAGAACTAGAGGACATAATTTAAGGATAAGGGCGAAACCATTTAGGACAGAAATGAGGGGGAATTTCTTCACTCAGAGAGTGGTGAACCTGTGGAACTCATTGCCACAGAGGGCAGTGTACGCCAGCTCATTAAATATATTTAAGAGGGAATTAGATATATTTCTACAGGCAAAAGGGGTTAAGGGTTACGGAGAGAAGGCGGGGACGGGATACTGAATTGAAGGATCAGCCATGATCTCATTAAATGGCGGAGCAGGCTCGAAGGGCCGGATGGCCTACTCCTGCTCCTATCTTCTATGTATCTATGTATCTATGTACTGCTCCTCCAACAGTGCAGCGCTCTCTCAGTACTGACCCTCCGACAGTGCGGCACTCCCTCAGTACTGCCCCTCCGACAGTGCGGAGCTCCCTCAGTGCTGACCGTCCGACAGTGCCGCGCTCCCTCAGTACTGCCCCTCCGACAGTGCGGCGCTCCCTCAGTACCGCCCCTCCGACAGTGCCGCGCTCCTTCAGTACTGCCCCTCCGACAGTGCGGCGCTCCCTCAGTACTGACCCTCTGACAGTGCGGCACTCCCTCAGTACTGACCCTCCGACAGTGCAGCGCTCCCTCAGTACTGTCCCTCCGACAGTGCAGTGCTCCCTCAGTACTGACCCTCCGACAGTGCGGTGCTCCCTCAGTACTGACCCTCCGACAGTGCGTCTCTCCCTCAGTACTGACCCTCCGACAGTGCGGTGCTCCCTCAGTACTGAACCTCCGACAGTGCGGCGCTCCCTCAGTACTGCCCCTCCGACAGTGCGGCGCTCCCTCAGTACTGCCCCTCCGACAGTGCGGCGCTCCCTCAGTACTGACCCTCCGAAAGTGCGGCGATCCCTCAGTACTGACCCTCTGACAGTGCAGCGCTCCCTCAGTACTGCCCCTCCGACAGTGCGGAGCTCCCTCAGTACTGCCCCTCCGACAGTGCGGAGCTCCCTCAGTACTGCTCCTCTGACAGTGCGGTGCTCCCTCAGTACTGTCCCTCCGACAGTGCGGCGCTCCCTCAGTACTGACCCTCCGACAGTGCGGCGCTCCCTCAGTACTGCTCCTCCAACAGTGCAGCGCTCTCTCAGTACTGACCCTCCGACAGTGCGGCACTCCCTCAGTACTGCCCCTCCGACAGTGCGGAGCTCCCTCAGTACTGACCGTCCGACAGTGCCGCGCTCCCTCAGTACTGCCCCTCCGACAGTGCGGCGCTCCCTCAGTACCGCCCCTCCGACAGTGCCGCGCTCCTTCAGTACTGCCCCTCCGACAGTGCAGCGCTCCCTCAGGACCGCCCCTCCGACAGTGCGGCGCTCCCTCAGTACTGCCCCTCCGACAGTGCAGCGCTCCCTCAGTACTGCCCCTCCGACAGTGCTGCGCTCTCTCAGTACCGCCCCTCCGACAGTGCAGCGCTCCCTCAGTACTGTCCCTCCGACAGTGCAGTGCTCCCTCAGTACTGCCCCTCCGACAGTGCGGCGCTCCCTCAGTACTGCCCCTCCGACAGTGCGGCGCTCCCTCAGTACTGACCCTCCGTCAGTGTGGCGCTCCCTCAGTACTGACCCTCTGACAGTGCAGCGCTCCCTCAGTACTGCCCCTCCGACAGTGCGGAGCTCCCTCAGTACTGCCCCTCCGACAGTGCGGAGCTCCCTCAGTACTGCTCCTCTGACAGTGCGGCACTCCCTCAGTACTGCCCCTCCGACAGTGCGGAGCTCCCTCAGTACTGACCGTCCGACAGTGCCGCGCTCCCTCAGTACTGCCCCTCCGACAGTGCGGCGCTCCCTCAGTACTGGCCCTCTGACAGTGCGGCGCTCCCTCAGTACTGGCCCTCCGACAGTGCGGCGCTCCCTCAGTACTGACCCTCCGACAGTGCGGCGCTCCCTCAGTACTCCCCCTCCGACAGTGCGGCGCTCCCTCAGTACTTACCCTCCGACAGTGCAGCGCTCCCTCAGTACTGCCCCTCCGACAGTGCGGCGCTCCCTCAGTACTGAACCTCTGACAGTGCGGCGCTCCCTCAGTTCTGCCCCTCCGACAGTGCGGCGCTCCCTCAGTACTGCCCCTCCGACAGTGCAGCGCTCCCTCAGTACTGCCCCTCCGACAATGCAGCGCTTCCTCAGTACTGCCCCTCCGACAGTGCGGCGCTCCCTCAGTACTGTCCCTCCGACAGTGCGGCACTCCCTCAGTACTGACCCTCCGACAGTGCGGCACTCCCTCAGTACTGCCCCTCCGACAGTGCGGCACTCCCTCAGTACTGCCCCTCCGACAGGGCGGCACTCCCTCAGTACTGACCCTCCGACAGTGCGGCGCTCCCTCAGTACTGCCCCTCCGACAGTGCAGCGCTTCCTCAGTACAGCCCCTCCGACAGTGCGGCGCTCCCTCAGTACTGCCCCTCCGACAGTGCGGCGCTTCCTCAGTACTGCCCCTCCGACAGTGCCGCGCTCCCTCAGCACTGTCCCTCCGACAGTGCCGCGCTCCCTCAGTACTGTCCCTCCGACAGTGCGGCGCTCCCTCAGTACTGCCTCTCCCACAGTGCGGCGCTCCCTCAGTACCGCCCCTCCGACAGTGCAGCACTCCCTCAGTACTGCCCCTCCGACAGTGCCGCGCTACCTCAGTACTGCCCCTCCGACAGTGCGGCGCTCCCTCAGTACTGCCCCTCCGACAATGCAGCGCTCCCTCAGTACCGCCCCTCCGACAGTGCCGCGCTCCCTCAGTACTGCCCCTCCGACAGTGCAGCGCTCCCTCAGTACCGCCCCTCCGACAGTGCGGCGCTCCCTCAGTACTGCCCCTCCGACAGTGCAGCGCTCCCTCAGTACTGCCCCTCCGACAGTGCTGCGCTCTCTCAGTACCGCCCCTCCGACAGTGCCGCGCTCCCTCAGTACCGTCCCTCCGACAGTGCGGCTCTCCCTCAGTACTGACCCTCCGACAGTGCCGCGCTCCCTCAGTACTGCCCCTCCGACAGCGCGGCGCTCCCTCAGTACTGACCCTCTGACAGTGCGGCACTCCCTCAGTACTGACCCTCCGACAGTGCAGCGCTCCCTCAGTACTGTCCCTCCGACAGTGCAGTGCTCCCTCAGTACTGACCCTCCGACAGTGCGGTGCTCCCTCAGTACTGACCCTCCGACAGTGCGTCTCTCCCTCAGTACTGACCCTCCGACAGTGCGGCGCTCCCTCAGTACTGCCCCTCCGACAATGCAGCGCTCCCTCAGTACCGCCCCTCCGACAGTGCCGCGCTCCCTCAGTACTGCCCCTCCGACAGTGCAGCGCTCCCTCAGTACCGCCCCTCCGACAGTGCGGCGCTCCCTCAGTACTGCCCCTCCGACAGTGCAGCGCTCCCTCAGTACTGCCCCTCCGACAGTGCTGCGCTCTCTCAGTACCGCCCCTCCGACAGTGCCGCGCTCCCTCAGTACCGTCCCTCCGACAGTGCGGCTCTCCCTCAGTACTGACCCTCCGACAGTGCCGCGCTCCCTCAGTACTGCCCCTCCGACAGCGCGGCGCTCCCTCAGTACTGACCCTCTGACAGTGCGGCACTCCCTCAGTACTGACCCTCCGACAGTGCGGCGCTCCCTCAGTACTGCCCCTCCGACAGTGCGGCGCTCCCTCAGTACTGCCCCTCCGACAGTGCGGCGCTCCCTCAGTACTGACCCTCCGAAAGTGCGGCGATCCCTCAGTACTGACCCTCTGACAGTGCAGCGCTCCCTCAGTACTGCCCCTCCGACAGTGCGGAGCTCCCTCAGTACTGCCCCTCCGACAGTGCGGAGCTCCCTCAGTACTGCTCCTCTGACAGTGCGGTGCTCCCTCAGTACTGTCCCTCCGACAGTGCGGCGCTCCCTCAGTACTGACCCTCCGACAGTGCGGCGCTCCCTCAGTACTGCTCCTCCAACAGTGCAGCGCTCTCTCAGTACTGACCCTCCGACAGTGCGGCACTCCCTCAGTACTGCCCCTCCGACAGTGCGGAGCTCCCTCAGTGCTGACCGTCCGACAGTGCCGCGCTCCCTCAGTACTGCCCCTCCGACAGTGCGGCGCTCCCTCAGTACCGCCCCTCCGACAGTGCCGCGCTCCTTCAGTACTGCCCCTCCGACAGTGCAGCGCTCCCTCAGGACCGCCCCTCCGACAGTGCGGCGCTCCCTCAGTACTGCCCCTCCGACAGTGCAGCGCTCCCTCAGTACTGCCCCTCCGACAGTGCTGCGCTCTCTCAGTACCGCCCCTCCGACAGTGCAGCGCTCCCTCAGTACTGTCCCTCCGACAGTGCAGTGCTCCCTCAGTACAGCCCCTCCGACAGTGCGGCGCTCCCTCAGTACTGCCCCTCCGACAGTGCCGCGCTCCCTCAGTACTTACCCTCCGACAGTGCAGCGCTCCCTCAGTACTGCCCCTCCGACAGTGCGGCGCTCCCTCAGTACTGACCCTCTGACAGTGCGGCGCTCCCTCAGTTCTGCCCCTCCGACAGTGCGGCGCTCCCTCAGTACTGCCCCTCCGACAGTGCAGCGCTCCCTCAGTACTGCCCCTCCGACAATGCAGCGCTTCCTCAGTACTGCCCCTCCGACAGTGCGGCGCTCCCTCAGTACTGTCCCTCCGACAGTGCGGCACTCCCTCAGTACTGACCCTCCGACAGTGCGGCACTCCCTCAGTACTGCCCCTCCGACAGTGCGGCACTCCCTCAGTACTGCCCCTCCGACAGGGCGGCACTCCCTCAGTACTGACCCTCCGACAGTGCGGCGCTCCCTCAGTACTGCCCCTCCGACAGTGCAGCGCTCCCTCAGTACAGCCCCTCCGACAGTGCGGCGCTTCCTCAGTACTGCCCCTCCGACAGTGCCGCGCTCCCTCAGCACTGTCCCTCCGACAGTGCCGCGCTCCCTCAGTACTGTCCCTCCGACAGTGCGGCGCTCCCTCAGTACTGCCTCTCCCACAGTGCGGCGCTCCCTCAGTACCGCCCCTCCGACAGTGCAGCACTCCCTCAGTACTGCCCCTCCGACAGTGCCGCGCTACCTCAGTACTGCCCCTCCGACAGTGCGGCGCTCCCTCAGTACTGCCCCTCCGACAATGCAGCGCTCCCTCAGTACCGCCCCTCCGACAGTGCCGCGCTCCCTCAGTACTGCCCCTCCGACAGTGCAGCGCTCCCTCAGTACCGCCCCTCCGACAGTGCGGCGCTCCCTCAGTACTGCCCCTCCGACAGTGCAGCGCTCCCTCAGTACTGCCCCTCCGACAGTGCTGCGCTCTCTCAGTACCGCCCCTCCGACAGTGCCGCGCTCCCTCAGTACCGTCCCTCCGACAGTGCGGCTCTCCCTCAGTACTGACCCTCCGACAGTGCAGCGCTCCCTCAGTACTGCCCCTCCGACAGCGCGGCGCTCCCTCAGTACTGACCCTCTGACAGTGCGGCACTCCCTCAGTACTGACCCTCCGACAGTGCAGCGCTCCCTCAGTACTGTCCCTCCGACAGTGCAGTGCTCCCTCAGTACTGACCCTCCGACAGTGCGGTGCTCCCTCAGTACTGACCCTCCGACAGTGCGTCTCTCCCTCAGTACTGACCCTCCGACAGTGCGGCGCTCCCTCAGTACTGCCCCTCCGACAATGCAGCGCTCCCTCAGTACCGCCCCTCCGACAGTGCCGCGCTCCCTCAGTACTGCCCCTCCGACAGTGCAGCGCTCCCTCAGTACCGCCCCTCCGACAGTGCGGCGCTCCCTCAGTACTGCCCCTCCGACAGTGCAGCGCTCCCTCAGTACTGCCCCTCCGACAGTGCTGCGCTCTCTCAGTACCACCCCTCCGACAGTGCCGCGCTCCCTCAGTACCGTCCCTCCGACAGTGCGGCTCTCCCTCAGTACTGACCCTCCGACAGTGCCGCGCTCCCTCAGTACTGCCCCTCCGACAGCGCGGCGCTCCCTCAGTACTGACCCTCTGACAGTGCGGCACTCCCTCAGTACTGACCCTCCGACAGTGCGGCGCTCCCTCAGTACTGCCCCTCCGACAGTGCGGCGCTCCCTCAGTACTGCCCCTCCGACAGTGCGGCGCTCCCTCAGTACTGACCCTCCGAAAGTGCGGCGATCCCTCAGTACTGACCCTCTGACAGTGCAGCGCTCCCTCAGTACTGCCCCTCCGACAGTGCGGAGCTCCCTCAGTACTGCCCCTCCGACAGTGCGGAGCTCCCTCAGTACTGCTCCTCTGACAGTGCGGTGCTCCCTCAGTACTGTCCCTCCGACAGTGCGGCGCTCCCTCAGTACTGACCCTCCGACAGTGCGGCGCTCCCTCAGTACTGCTCCTCCAACAGTGCAGCGCTCTCTCAGTACTGACCCTCCGACAGTGCGGCACTCCCTCAGTACTGCCCCTCCGACAGTGCGGAGCTCCCTCAGTGCTGACCGTCCGACAGTGCCGCGCTCCCTCAGTACTGCCCCTCCGACAGTGCGGCGCTCCCTCAGTACCGCCCCTCCGACAGTGCCGCGCTCCTTCAGTACTGCCCCTCCGACAGTGCAGCGCTCCCTCAGGACCGCCCCTCCGACAGTGCGGCGCTCCCTCAGTACTGCCCCTCCGACAGTGCAGCGCTCCCTCAGTACTGCCCCTCCGACAGTGCTGCGCTCTCTCAGTCCCGCCCCTCCGACAGTGCAGCGCTCCCTCAGTACTGTCCCTCCGACAGTGCAGTGCTCCCTCAGTACTGCCCCTCCGACAGTGCGGCGCTCCCTCAGTACTGCCCCTCCAACAGTGCGGCGCTCCCTCAGTACTGTCCCTCCGACAGTGCGGCACTCCCTCAGTACTGACCCTCCGACAGTGCGGCACTCCCTCAGTACTGCCCCTCCGACAGTGCGGCACTCCCTCAGTACTGCCCCTCCGACAGGGCGGCACTCCCTCAGTACTGACCCTCCGACAGTGCGGCGCTCCCTCAGTACTGCCCCTCCGACAGTGCAGCGCTTCCTCAGTACAGCCCCTCCGACAGTGCGGCGCTCCCTCAGTACTGCCCCTCCGACAGTGCGGCGCTTCCTCAGTACTGCCCCTCCGACAGTGCCGCGCTCCCTCAGCACTGTCCCTCCGACAGTGCCGCGCTCCCTCAGTACTGTCCCTCCGACAGTGCGGCGCTCCCTCAGTACTGCCTCTCCCACAGTGCGGCGCTCCCTCAGTACCGCCCCTCCGACAGTGCAGCACTCCCTCAGTACTGCCCCTCCGACAGTGCCGCGCTACCTCAGTACTGCCCCTCCGACAGTGCGGCGCTCCCTCAGTACTGCCCCTCCGACAACGCAGCGCTCCCTCAGTACTGCCCCTCCGACCGTGCCGCGCTCCCTCAGTACTGCCCCTCCGACAGTGCAGCGCTGCCTCAGTACCGCCCCTCCGACAGTGCGGCGCTCCCTCAGTACTGCCCCTCCGACAGTGCAGCGCTCCCTCAGTACTGCCCCTCCGACAGTGCCGCGCTCTCTCAGTACCGCCCCTCCGACAGTGCCGCGCTCCCTCAGTACCGTCCCTCCGACAGTGCGGCTCTCCCTCAGTACTGACCCTCCGACAGTGCCGCGCTCCCTCAGTACTGCCCCTCCGACAGCGCGGCGCTCCCTCAGTACTGACCCTCTGACAGTGCGGCACTCCCTCAGTACTGACCCTCCGACAGTGCAGCGCTCCCTCAGTACTGTCCCTCCGACAGTGCAGTGCTCCCTCAGTACTGACCCTCCGACAGTGCGGTGCTCCCTCAGTACTGACCCTCCGACAGTGCGTCTCTCCCTCAGTACTGACCCTCCGACAGTGCGGCGCTCCCTCAGTACTGCCCCTCCGACAATGCAGCGCTCCCTCAGTACCGCCCCTCCGACAGTGCCGCGCTCCCTGAGTACTGCCCCTCCGACAGTGCAGCGCTCCCTCAGTACCGCCCCTCCGACAGTGCGGCGCTCCCTCAGTACTGCCCCTCCGACAGTGCAGCGCTCCCTCAGTACTGCCCCTCCGACAGTGCTGCGCTCTCTCAGTACCGCCCCTCCGACAGTGCCGCGCTCCCTCAGTACCGTCCCTCTGACAGTGCGGCTCTCCCTCAGTACTGACCCTCCGACAGTGCCGCGCTCCCTCAGTACTGCCCCTCCGACAGCGCGGCGCTCCCTCAGTACTGACCCTCTGACAGTGCAGCACTCCCTCAGTACTGACCCTCCGACAGTGCGGCGCTCCCTCAGTACTGCCCCTCCGACAGTGCGGCGCTCCCTCAGTACTGCCCCTCCGACAGTGCGGCGCTCCCTCAGTACTGACCCTCCGAAAGTGCGGCGATCCCTCAGTACTGACCCTCTGACAGTGCAGCGCTCCCTCAGTACTGCCCCTCCGACAGTGCGGAGCTCCCTCAGTACTGCCCCTCCGACAGTGCGGAGCTCCCTCAGTACTGCTCCTCTGACAGTGCGGTGCTCCCTCAGTACTGTCCCTCCGACAGTGCGGCGCTCCCTCAGTACTGACCCTCCGACAGTGCGGCGCTCCCTCAGTACTGCTCCTCCAACAGTGCAGCGCTCTCTCAGTACTGACCCTCCGACAGTGCGGCACTCCCTCAGTACTGCCCCTCCGACAGTGCGGAGCTCCCTCAGTGCTGACCGTCCGACAGTGCCGCGCTCCCTCAGTACTGCCCCTCCGACAGTGCGGCGCTCCCTCAGTACCGCCCCTCCGACAGTGCCGCGCTCCTTCAGTACTGCCCCTCCGACAGTGCAGCGCTCCCTCAGGACCGCCCCTCCGACAGTGCGGCGCTCCCTCAGTACTGCCCCTCCGACAGTGCAGCGCTCCCTCAGTACTGCCCCTCCGACAGTGCTGCGCTCTCTCAGTACCGCCCCTCCGACAGTGCAGCGCTCCCTCAGTACTGTCCCTCCGACAGTGCAGTGCTCCCTCAGTACTGCCCCTCCGACAGTGCGGCGCTCCCTCAGTACTGCCCCTCCAACAGTGCGGCGCTCCCTCAGTACTGACCCTCCGTCAGTGTGGCGCTCCCTCAGTACTGACCCTCTGACAGTGCAGCGCTCCCTCAGTACTGCCCCTCCGACAGTGCAGCGCTCCCTCAGTACTGCCCCTCCGACAGTGCGGAGCTCCCTCAGTACTGCCCCTCCGACAGTGCGGAGCTCCCTCAGTACTGCTCCTCTGACAGTGCGGCACTCCCTCAGTACTGCCCCTCCGACAGTGCGGAGCTCCCTCAGTACTGACCGTCCGACAGTGCCGCGCTCCCTCAGTACTGCCCCTCCGACAGTGCGGCGCTCCCTCAGTACTGGCCCTCTGACAGTGCGGCGCTCCCTCAGTACTGGCCCTCCGACAGTGCGGCGCTCCCTCAGTACTGACCCTCCGACAGTGCGGCGCTCCCTCAGTACTCCCCCTCCGACAGTGCGGCGCTCCCTCAGTACTTACCCTCCGACAGTGCAGCGCTCCCTCAGTACTGCCCCTCCGACAGTGCGGCGCTCCCTCAGTACTGACCCTCTGACAGTGCGGCGCTCCCTCAGTTCTGCCCCTCCGACAGTGCGGCGCTCCCTCAGTACTGCCCCTCCGACAGTGCAGCGCTCCCTCAGTACTGCCCCTCCGACAATTCAGCGCTTCCTCAGTACTGCCCCTCCGACAGTGCGGCGCTCCCTCAGTACTGTCCCTCCGACAGTGCGGCACTCCCTCAGTACTGACCCTCCGACAGTGCGGCACTCCCTCAGTACTGCCCCTCCGACAGTGCGGCACTCCCTCAGTACTGCCCCTCCGACAGGGCGGCACTCCCTCAGTACTGACCCTCCGACAGTGCGGCGCTCCCTCAGTACTGCCCCTCCGACAGTGCAGCGCTTCCTCAGTACTGCCCCTCCGACAGTGCGGCGCTCCCTCAGTACTGCCCCTCCGACAGTGCGGCGCTTCCTCAGTACTGCCCCTCCGACAGTGCCGCGCTCCCTCAGCACTGTCCCTAATCAGTAAAAATAATGAGGAGGAGGAATTCCTTGAGTGTTTAAGGGATGGTTATCTGGATCAATATGTCGAGGAACCAACTTGGGAACAGGCTATATTGGACTGGGTACTGTGCAATGAGAAGGGACTAATTAGTAATCTTGTTGTACGGGGACCCTTGGGTCAGAGCGATCATAACATGATCGATTTCTCACTCGAAATGGAGAGCGAAGAAATTGACTCAGAGACTCAGGTCCTGAATTTAAACAAGGGGAATTATGATGCCATTAGACGGGAACTGAGTAGGTCTGATTGGACAACGTTCCTGGGAGGACTGGAGGTAGATAAACAATGGCAAGCATTTAAAGATAGAATGACAAAATTGCAAAAATTGTTTATACCAATCTGGCATAAAAGGAAATCTAAAAAGGTGACTCAACCGTGGATAACAGGGGAAATTAGAGACAGCATAAAATCCAAAGATAGGGCGTATAAAATAGCCAAAAAACGCGCCAGAGCGGAAGATTGGGAACAGTTTAAGATAGAGCAAAGGAGGGCAAAGGGCTTAATCAAGAAGGGCAAAATAGCTTACGAAAGCAAGCTGGCGGAAAATATAAAAACTAACTCCAAAAGCTTTTATAAGTATGTCAAGAGGAAAAGACTGGTGAAAACCAAAGTTGGTCCATTGCAGTCAGATACGGGGGAATATATAATGGGAAATAAGGAAATGGCAGACCAACTAAATGCATACTTTGGGTCAGTCTTTACGAAGGAAGACACAAAAAACCTCCCTGGGATATCGGGAAAAATAGGGACATTGGCAAAGGAGGAACTGACGCAAATCAATATCTCTAAGGATATGGTGTTAAGGAAGCTAAAGGGATTGAAGGCGGACAAATCCCCAGGGCCTGATAACATGCATCCTAGGGTACTGAAGGAGGTGGCCCTAGAGATAGCGGATGCACTAAGCATGATTTTTCAGAATTCATTAGACTCGGGAACAGTGCCCATGGATTGGAGGGTAGCTAACGTTACCCCACTATTCAAAAAGGGGGGTAGGGAAAAAGCAGGTAATTACAGACCTGTAAGCCTTACATCAGTTGTGGGCAAAATGCTGGAGTCCATCATTAAGGATGAAATAGCCGAGCACTTAGCAAATGGGGACAGGATAGGACAGAGTCAACATGGATTTACAAAGGGTAAATCGTGCTTGACTAATCTATTGGAATTTTTTGAGGGAGTAACTGGTAAAATAGATGGGGGAGAGCCAGTAGATGTGGTGTACCTGGACTTCCAAAAGGCCTTCGATAAGGTCCCACATAAAAGATTAGCATGGAAAATTGAAGCTCATGGGATAAAGGGGAAAGTATTGACGTGGATAGAGAACTGGCTGTCAGATAGAAAACAGAGAGTTGGAATAAACGGCTCATTTTCTGAATGGCAGGCAGTAACAAGTGGGGTACCACAGGGATCTGTCCTGGGTCCCCAGCTGTTCACAATTTATATTAATGACCTGGATCAGGGAGTCGGATGCAGCATTTCCAAATTTGCAGACGACACTAAACTAGGAGGGGGGGTGGGCTCAGAGGAGGAGACCAGGAAGCTCCAGAGCGATTTGGACAGACTGGGTGATTGGGCGGATAAATGGCAGATGCACTATAATGTGGACAAGTGCGAAGTTATCCACCTTGGGTGCAGGAACGGGAGGGCAAATTATTATTTAAATGGCAATAAATTGGGAGAGGGGGAAGTACAGAGAGACCTGGGTGTTCTTGTACACCAGTCACTGAAGGCGAGCATGCAGGTGCAACAGGCGGTCAAGAAGGCAAACGGTATGCTGGCCTTCATAGCAAAAGGGTTGGAATACAGGAACAGGGATACCTTGCTGCAGCTGTACAGGGCACTGGTGAGACCACACCTCGAGTACTGTGTACAGTTTTGGTCGCCTCATCTGAGGAAAGATGTTCTTGCCATGGAGGGGGTGCAGCGGCGATTCACCAGGCTGATACCAGGAATGGCGGGATTGACCTATGAGGAGAGACTATGTAGTTTAGGGATGTACACACTGGAGTTTAGAAGATTGAGAGGGGACCTCATAGAAGTGTATAAAATTCTGACAGGTCTAGACAGATTAGATGCAGAAGGAATGTTTCCCTTGGCGGGTGAGAACAGAACTAGAGGACATAATTTAAGGATAAGGGCGAAACCATTTAGGACAGAAATGAGGGGGAATTTCTTCACTCAGAGAGTGGTGAACCTGTGGAACTCATTGCCACAGAGGGCAGTGTACGCCAGCTCATTAAATATATTTAAGAGGGAATTAGATATATTTCTACAGGCAAAAGGGGTTAAGGGTTACGGAGAGAAGGCGGGGACGGGATACTGAATTGAAGGATCAGCCATGATCTCATTAAATGGCGGAGCAGGCTCGAAGGGCCGGATGGCCTACTCCTGCTCCTATCTTCTATGTATCTATGTATCTATGTACTGCTCCTCCAACAGTGCAGCGCTCTCTCAGTACTGACCCTCCGACAGTGCGGCACTCCCTCAGTACTGCCCCTCCGACAGTGCGGAGCTCCCTCAGTGCTGACCGTCCGACAGTGCCGCGCTCCCTCAGTACTGCCCCTCCGACAGTGCGGCGCTCCCTCAGTACCGCCCCTCCGACAGTGCCGCGCTCCTTCAGTACTGCCCCTCCGACAGTGCGGCGCTCCCTCAGTACTGACCCTCTGACAGTGCGGCACTCCCTCAGTACTGACCCTCCGACAGTGCAGCGCTCCCTCAGTACTGTCCCTCCGACAGTGCAGTGCTCCCTCAGTACTGACCCTCCGACAGTGCGGTGCTCCCTCAGTACTGACCCTCCGACAGTGCGTCTCTCCCTCAGTACTGACCCTCCGACAGTGCGGTGCTCCCTCAGTACTGAACCTCCGACAGTGCGGCGCTCCCTCAGTACTGCCCCTCCGACAGTGCGGCGCTCCCTCAGTACTGCCCCTCCGACAGTGCGGCGCTCCCTCAGTACTGACCCTCCGAAAGTGCGGTGATCCCTCAGTACTGACCCTCTGACAGTGCAGCGCTCCCTCAGTACTGCCCCTCCGACAGTGCGGAGCTCCCTCAGTACTGCCCCTCCGACAGTGCGGAGCTCCCTCAGTACTGCTCCTCTGACAGTGCGGTGCTCCCTCAGTACTGTCCCTCCGACAGTGCGGCGCTCCCTCAGTACTGACCCTCCGACAGTGCGGCGCTCCCTCAGTACTGCTCCTCCAACAGTGCAGCGCTCTCTCAGTACTGACCCTCCGACAGTGCGGCACTCCCTCAGTACTGCCCCTCCGACAGTGCGGAGCTCCCTCAGTACTGACCGTCCGACAGTGCCGCGCTCCCTCAGTACTGCCCCTCCGACAGTGCGGCGCTCCCTCAGTACCGCCCCTCCGACAGTGCCGCGCTCCTTCAGTACTGCCCCTCCGACAGTGCAGCGCTCCCTCAGGACCGCCCCTCCGACAGTGCGGCGCTCCCTCAGTACTGCCCCTCCGACAGTGCAGCGCTCCCTCAGTACTGCCCCTCCGACAGTGCTGCGCTCTCTCAGTACCGCCCCTCCGACAGTGCAGCGCTCCCTCAGTACTGTCCCTCCGACAGTGCAGTGCTCCCTCAGTACTGCCCCTCCGACAGTGCGGCGCTCCCTCAGTACTGCCCCTCCGACAGTGCGGCGCTCCCTCAGTACTGACCCTCCGTCAGTGTGGCGCTCCCTCAGTACTGACCCTCTGACAGTGCAGCGCTCCCTCAGTACTGCCCCTCCGACAGTGCGGAGCTCCCTCAGTACTGCCCCTCCGACAGTGCGGAGCTCCCTCAGTACTGCTCCTCTGACAGTGCGGCACTCCCTCAGTACTGCCCCTCCGACAGTGCGGAGCTCCCTCAGTACTGACCGTCCGACAGTGCCGCGCTCCCTCAGTACTGCCCCTCCGACAGTGCGGCGCTCCCTCAGTACTGGCCCTCTGACAGTGCGGCGCTCCCTCAGTACTGACCCTCCGACAGTGCGGCGCTCCCTCAGTACTCCCCCTCCGACAGTGCGGCGCTCCCTCAGTACTTACCCTCCGACAGTGCAGCGCTCCCTCAGTACTGCCCCTCCGACAGTGCTGCGCTCTCTCAGTACCGCCCCTCCGACAGTGCAGCGCTCCCTCAGTACTGTCCCTCCGACAGTGCAGTGCTCCCTCAGTACTGCCCCTCCGACAGTGCGGCGCTCCCTCAGTACTGCCCCTCCGACAGTGCGGCGCTCCCTCAGTACTGACCCTCCGTCAGTGTGGCGCTCCCTCAGTACTGACCCTCTGACAGTGCAGCGCTCCCTCAGTACTGCCCCTCCGACAGTGCGGAGCTCCCTCAGTACTGCCCCTCCGACAGTGCGGAGCTCCCTCAGTACTGCTCCTCTGACAGTGCGGCACTCCCTCAGTACTGCCCCTCCGACAGTGCGGAGCTCCCTCAGTACTGACCGTCCGACAGTGCCGCGCTCCCTCAGTACTGCCCCTCCGACAGTGCGGCGCTCCCTCAGTACTGGCCCTCTGACAGTGCGGCGCTCCCTCAGTACTGACCCTCCGACAGTGCGGCGCTCCCTCAGTACTCCCCCTCCGACAGTGCGGCGCTCCCTCAGTACTTACCCTCCGACAGTGCAGCGCTCCCTCAGTACTGCCCCTCCGACAGTGCGGCGCTCCCTCAGTACTGACCCTCTGACAGTGCGGCGCTCCCTCAGTTCTGCCCCTCCGACAGTGCGGCGCTCCCTCAGTACTGCCCCTCCGACAGTGCAGCGCTCCCTCAGTACTGCCCCTCCGACAATGCAGCGCTTCCTCAGTACTGCCCCTCCGACAGTGCGGCGCTCCCTCAGTACTGTCCCTCCGACAGTGCGGCACTCCCTCAGTACTGACCCTCCGACAGTGCGGCACTCCCTCAGTACTGCCCCTCCGACAGTGCGGCACTCCCTCAGTACTGCCCCTCCGACAGGGCGGCACTCCCTCAGTACTGACCCTCCGACAGTGTGGCGCTCCCTCAGTACTGCCCCTCCGACAGTGCAGCGCTTCCTCAGTACAGCCCCTCCGACAGTGCGGCGCTCCCTCAGTACTGCCCCTCCGACAGTGCGGCGCTTCCTCAGTACTGCCCCTCCGACAGTGCCGCGCTCCCTCAGCACTGTCCCTCCGACAGTGCCGCGCTCCCTCAGTACTGTCCCTCCGACAGTGCGGCGCTCCCTCAGTACTGCCTCTCCCACAGTGCGGCGCTCCCTCAGTACCGCCCCTCCGACAGTGCAGCACTCCCTCAGTACTGCCCCTCCGACAGTGCCGCGCTACCTCAGTACTGCCCCTCCGACAGTGCGGCGCTCCCTCAGTACTGCCCCTCCGACAATGCAGCGCTCCCTCAGTACCGCCCCTCCGACAGTGCCGCGCTCCCTCAGTACTGCCCCTCCGACAGTGCAGCGCTCCCTCAGTACCGCCCCTCCGACAGTGCGGCGCTCCCTCAGTACTGCCCCTCCGACAGTGCAGCGCTCCCTCAGTACTGCCCCTCCGACAGTGCTGCGCTCTCTCAGTACCGCCCCTCCGACAGTGCCGCGCTCCCTCAGTACCGTCCCTCCGACAGTGCGGCTCTCCCTCAGTACTGACCCTCCGACAGTGCCGCGCTCCCTCAGTACTGCCCCTCCGACAGCGCGGCGCTCCCTCAGTACTGACCCTCTGACAGTGCGGCACTCCCTCAGTACTGACCCTCCGACAGTGCAGCGCTCCCTCAGTACTGTCCCTCCGACAGTGCAGTGCTCCCTCAGTACTGACCCTCCGACAGTGCGGTGCTCCCTCAGTACTGACCCTCCGACAGTGCGTCTCTCCCTCAGTACTGACCCTCCGACAGTGCGGTGCTCCCTCAGTACTGCCCCTCCGACAATGCAGCGCTCCCTCAGTACCGCCCCTCCGACAGTGCCGCGCTCCCTCAGTACTGCCTCTCCGACAGTGCAGCGCTCCCTCAGTACCGCCCCTCCGACAGTGCGGCGCTCCCTCAGTACTGCCCCTCCGACAGTGCAGCGCTCCCTCAGTACTGCCCCTCCGACAGTGCTGCGCTCTCTCAGTACCGCCCCTCCGACAGTGCCGCGCTCCCTCAGTACCGTCCCTCCGACAGTGCGGCTCTCCCTCAGTACTGACCCTCCGACAGTGCCGCGCTCCCTCAGTACTGCCCCTCCGACAGCGCGGCGCTCCCTCAGTACTGACCCTCTGACAGTGCGGCACTCCCTCAGTACTGACCCTCCGACAGTGCGGCGCTCCCTCAGTACTGCCCCTCCGACAGTGCGGCGCTCCCTCAGTACTGCCCCTCCGACAGTGCGGCGCTCCCTCAGTACTGACCCTCCGAAAGTGCGGCGATCCCTCAGTACTGACCCTCTGACAGTGCAGCGCTCCCTCAGTACTGCCCCTCCGACAGTGCGGAGCTCCCTCAGTACTGCCCCTCCGACAGTGCGGAGCTCCCTCAGTACTGCTCCTCTGACAGTGCGGTGCTCCCTCAGTACTGTCCCTCCGACAGTGCGGCGCTCCCTCAGTACTGACCCTCCGACTGTGCGGCGCTCCCTCAGTACTGCTCCTCCAACAGTGCAGCGCTCTCTCAGTACTGACCCTCCGACAGTGCGGCACTCCCTCAGTACTGCCCCTCCGACAGTGCGGAGCTCCCTCAGTGCTGACCGTCCGACAGTGCCGCGCTCCCTCAGTACTGCCCCTCCGACAGTGCGGCGCTCCCTCAGTACCGCCCCTCCGACAGTGCCGCGCTCCTTCAGTACTGCCCCTCCGACAGTGCAGCGCTCCCTCAGGACCGCCCCTCCGACAGTGCGGCGCTCCCTCAGTACTGCCCCTCCGACAGTGCAGCGCTCCCTCAGTACTGCCCCTCCGACAGTGCTGCGCTCTCTCAGTACCGCCCCTCCGACAGTGCAGCGCTCCCTCAGTACTGTCCCTCCGACAGTGCAGTGCTCCCTCAGTACTGCCCCTCCGACAGTGCGGCGCTCCCTCAGTACTGCCCCTCCAACAGTGCGGCGCTCCCTCAGTACTGACCCTCCGTCAGTGTGGCGCTCCCTCAGTACTGACCCTCTGACAGTGCAGCGCTCCCTCAGTACTGCCCCTCCGACAGTGCGGAGCTCCCTCAGTACTGCCCCTCCGACAGTGCGGAGCTCCCTCAGTACTGCTCCTCTGACAGTGCGGCACTCCCTCAGTACTGCCCCTCCGACAGTGCGGAGCTCCCTCAGTACTGACCGTCCAACAGTGCCGCGCTCCCTCAGTACTGCCCCTCCGACAGTGCGGCGCTCCCTCAGTACTGGCCCTCCGACAGTGCGGCGCTCCCTCAGTACTGGCCCTCCGACAGTGCGGCGCTCCCTCAGTACTGACCCTCCGACAGTGCGGCGCTCCCTCAGTACTCCCCCTCCGACAGTGCGGCGCTCCCTCAGTACTTACCCTCCGACAGTGCAGCGCTCCCTCAGTACTGCCCCTCCGACAGTGCGGCGCTCCCTCAGTACTGACCCTCTGACAGTGCGGCGCTCCCTCAGTTCTGCCCCTCCGACAGTGCGGCGCTCCCTCAGTACTGCCCCTCCGACAGTGCGGCGCTCCCTCAGTACTGACCCTCCGACAGTGCGGCGCTCCCTCAGTACTCCCCCTCCGACAGTGCGGCGCTCCCTCAGTACTTACCCTCCGACAGTGCAGCGCTCCCTCAGTACTGCCCCTCCGACAGTGCGGCGCTCCCTCAGTACTGACCCTCTGACAGTGCGGCGCTCCCTCAGTTCTGCCCCTCCGACAGTGCGGCGCTCCCTCAGTACTGCCCCTCCGACAGTGCAGCGCTCCCTCAGTACTGCCCCTCCGACAGTGCGGAGCTCCCTCAGTACTGCCCCTCCGACAGTGCGGAGCTCCCTCAGTACTGCTCCTCTGACAGTGCGGCACTCCCTCAGTACTGCCCCTCCGACAGTGCGGAGCTCCCTCAGTACTGACCGTCCGACAGTGCCGCGCTCCCTCAGTACTGCCCCTCCGACAGTGCGGCGCTCCCTCAGTACTGGCCCTCCGACAGTGCGGCGCTCCCTCAGTACTGGCCCTCCGACAGTGCGGCGCTCCCTCAGTACTGACCCTCCGACAGTGCGGCGCTCCCTCAGTACTGCCCCTCCGACAGTGCAGCGCTCCCTCAGTACTGCCCCTCCGACAGTGCTGCGCTCTCTCAGTACCGCCCCTCCGACAGTGCAGCGCTCCCTCAGTACTGTCCCTCCGACAGTGCAGTGCTCCCTCAGTACTGCCCCTCCGACAGTGCGGCGCTCCCTCAGTACTGCCCCTCCGACAGTGCGGCGCTCCCTCAGTACTGACCCTCTGTCAGTGTGGCGCTCCCTCAGTACTGACCCTCTGACAGTGCAGCGCTCCCTCAGTACTGCCCCTCCGACAGTGCGGAGCTCCCTCAGTACTGCCCCTCCGACAGTGCGGAGCTCCCTCAGTACTGCTCCTCTGACAGTGCGGCACTCCCTCAGTACTGCCCCTCCGACAGTGCGGAGCTCCCTCAGTACTGACCGTCCGACAGTGCCGCGCTCCCTCAGTACTGCCCCTCCGACAGTGCGGCGCTCCCTCAGTACTGGCCCTCTGACAGTGCGGCGCTCCCTCAGTACTGACCCTCCGACAGTGCGGCGCTCCCTCAGTACTCCCCCTCCGACAGTGCGGCGCTCCCTCAGTACTTACCCTCCGACAGTGCAGCGCTCCCTCAGTACTGCCCCTCCGACAGTGCTGCGCTCTCTCAGTACCGCCCCTCCGACAGTGCAGCGCTCCCTCAGTACTGTCCCTCCGACAGTGCAGTGCTCCCTCAGTACTGCCCCTCCGACAGTGCGGCGCTCCCTCAGTACTGCCCCTCCGACAGTGCGGCGCTCCCTCAGTTCTGACCCTCCGTCAGTGTGGCGCTCCCTCAGTACTGACCCTCTGACAGTGCAGCGCTCCCTCAGTACTGCCCCTCCGACAGTGCGGAGCTCCCTCAGTACTGCCCCTCCGACAGTGCGGAGCTCCCTCAGTACTGCTCCTCTGACAGTGCGGCACTCCCTCAGTACTGCCCCTCCGACAGTGCGGAGCTCCCTCAGTACTGACCGTCCGACAGTGCCGCGCTCCCTCAGTACTGCCCCTCCGACAGTGCGGCGCTCCCTCAGTACTGGCCCTCTGACAGTGCGGCGCTCCCTCAGTACTGACCCTCCGACAGTGCGGCGCTCCCTCAGTACTCCCCCTCCGACAGTGCGGCGCTCCCTCAGTACTTACCCTCCGACAGTGCAGCGCTCCCTCAGTACTGCCCCTCCGACAGTGCGGCGCTCCCTCAGTACTGACCCTCTGACAGTGCGGCGCTCCCTCAGTTCTGCCCCTCCGACAGTGCGGCGCTCCCTCAGTACTGCCCCTCCGACAGTGCAGCGCTCCCTCAGTACTGCCCCTCCGACAATGCAGCGCTTCCTCAGTACTGCCCCTCCGACAGTGCGGCGCTCCCTCAGTACTGTCCCTCCGACAGTGCGGCACTCCCTCAGTACTGACCCTCCGACAGTGCGGCACTCCCTCAGTACTGCCCCTCCGACAGTGCGGCACTCCCTCAGTACTGCCCCTCCGACAGGGCGGCACTCCCTCAGTACTGACCCTCCGACAGTGCGGCGCTCCCTCAGTACTGCCCCTCCGACAGTGCAGCGCTTCCTCAGTACAGCCCCTCCGACAGTGCGGCGCTCCCTCAGTACTGCCCCTCCGACAGTGCGGCGCTTCCTCAGTACTGCCCCTCCGACAGTGCCGCGCTCCCTCAGCACTGTCCCTCCGACAGTGCCGCGCTCCCTCAGTACTGTCCCTCCGACAGTGCGGCGCTCCCTCAGTACTGCCTCTCCCACAGTGCGGCGCTCCCTCAGTACCGCCCCTCCGACAGTGCAGCACTCCCTCAGTACTGCCCCTCCGACAGTGCCGCGCTACCTCAGTACTGCCCCTCCGACAGTGCGGCGCTCCCTCAGTACTGCCCCTCCGACAATGCAGCGCTCCCTCAGTACCGCCCCTCCGACAGTGCCGCGCTCCCTCAGTACTGCCCCTCCGACAGTGCAGCGCTCCCTCAGTACCGCCCCTCCGACAGTGCGGCGCTCCCTCAGTACTGCCCCTCCGACAGTGCAGCGCTCCCTCAGTACTGCCCCTCCGACAGTGCTGCGCTCTCTCAGTACCGCCCCTCCGACAGTGCCGCGCTCCCTCAGTACCGTCCCTCCGACAGTGCGGCTCTCCCTCAGTACTGACCCTCCGACAGTGCCGCGCTCCCTCAGTACTGCCCCTCCGACAGCGCGGCGCTCCCTCAGTACTGACCCTCTGTCAGTGCGGCACTCCCTCAGTACTGACCCTCCGACAGTGCAGCGCTCCCTCAGTACTGTCCCTCCGACAGTGCAGTGCTCCCTCAGTACTGACCCTCCGACAGTGCGGTGCTCCCTCAGTACTGACCCTCCGACAGTGCGTCTCTCCCTCAGTACTGACCCTCCGACAGTGCGGCGCTCCCTCAGTACTGCCCCTCCGACAATGCAGCGCTCCCTCAGTACCGCCCCTCCGACAGTGCCGCGCTCCCTCAGTACTGCCCCTCCGACAGTGCAGCGCTCCCTCAGTACCGCCCCTCCGACAGTGCGGCGCTCCCTCAGTACTGCCCCTCCGACAGTGCAGCGCTCCCTCAGTACTGCCCCTCCGACAGTGCTGCGCTCTCTCAGTACCGCCCCTCCGACAGTGCCGCGCTCCCTCAGTACCGTCCCTCCGACAGTGCGGCTCTCCCTCAGTACTGACCCTCCGACAGTGCCGCGCTCCCTCAGTACTGCCCCTCCGACAGCGCGGCGCTCCCTCAGTACTGACCCTCTGACAGTGCGGCACTCCCTCAGTACTGACCCTCCGACAGTGCGGCGCTCCCTCAGTACTGCCCCTCCGACAGTGCGGCGCTCCCTCAGTACTGCCCCTCCGACAGTGCGGCGCTCCCTCAGTACTGACCCTCCGAAAGTGCGGCGATCCCTCAGTACTGACCCTCTGACAGTGCAGCGCTCCCTCAGTACTGCCCCTCCGACAGTGCGGAGCTCCCTCAGTACTGCCCCTCCGACAGTGCGGAGCTCCCTCAGTACTGCTCCTCTGACAGTGCGGTGCTCCCTCAGTACTGTCCCTCCGACAGTGCGGCGCTCCCTCAGTACTGACCCTCCGACAGTGCGGCGCTCCCTCAGTACTGCTCCTCCAACAGTGCAGCGCTCTCTCAGTACTGACCCTCCGACAGTGCGGCACTCCCTCAGTACTGCCCCTCCGACAGTGCGGAGCTCCCTCAGTGCTGACCGTCCGACAGTGCCGCGCTCCCTCAGTACTGCCCCTCCGACAGTGCGGCGCTCCCTCAGTACCGCCCCTCCGACAGTGCCGCGCTCCTTCAGTACTGCCCCTCCGACAGTGCAGCGCTCCCTCAGGACCGCCCCTCCGACAGTGCGGCGCTCCCTCAGTACTGCCCCTCCGACAGTGCAGCGCTCCCTCAGTACTGCCCCTCCGACAGTGCTGCGCTCTCTCAGTACCGCCCCTCCGACAGTGCAGCGCTCCCTCAGTACTGTCCCTCCGACAGTGCAGTGCTCCCTCAGTACTGCCCCTCCGACAGTGCGGCGCTCCCTCAGTACTGCCCCTCCAACAGTGCGGCGCTCCCTCAGTACTGACCCTCCGTCAGTGTGGCGCTCCCTCAGTACTGACCCTCTGACAGTGCAGCGCTCCCTCAGTACTGCCCCTCCGACAGTGCGGAGCTCCCTCAGTACTGCCCCTCCGACAGTGCGGAGCTCCCTCAGTACTGCTCCTCTGACAGTGCGGCACTCCCTCAGTACTGCCCCTCCGACAGTGCGGAGCTCCCTCAGTACTGACCGTCCGACAGTGCCGCGCTCCCTCAGTACTGCCCCTCCGACAGTGCGGCGCTCCCTCAGTACTGGCCCTCCGACAGTGCGGCGCTCCCTCAGTACTGGCCCTCCGACAGTGCGGCGCTCCCTCAGTACTGACCCTCCGACAGTGCGGCGCTCCCTCAGTACTCCCCCTCCGACAGTGCGGCGCTCCCTCAGTACTTACCCTCCGACAGTGCAGCGCTCCCTCAGTACTGCCCCTCCGACAGTGCGGCGCTCCCTCAGTACTGACCCTCTGACAGTGCGGCGCTCCCTCAGTTCTGCCCCTCCGACAGTGCGGCGCTCCCTCAGTACTGCCCCTCCGACAGTGCGGCGCTCCCTCAGTACTGCCCCTCCGACAGTGCAGCGCTCCCTCAGTACTGCCCCTCCGACAGTGCAGCACTCCCTCAGTACTGCCCCGCCGACAGTGCGGAGCTCCCTCAGTACTGGCTCTCTGACAGTGCGGAGCTCCCTCAGTACTGTCCCTCCGACAGTGCAACACTCCCTCAGTACTGCCCCGCCGAAAGTGCGGCGCTCCCTCAGTACTGCCTCTCCGACAGTATGGCGCTCCCTCAGTACTGCCCCTCCGACAGTGTGGAGCTCCCTCAGTACTGCCCCTCTGACAGTGCAGCGCTCTCTCAGTACTGTCCCTCCGACAGTGCGGCACTCCCTCAGTACTGCCTCTCTGACAGTGCGGAGCTCCCTCAGTACTGCCTCTCCGACAGTGCCGCGCTCCCTAAATACTGCACTGGAGAGTCATCCTTGATTTTTGTGCTCACGTCCTTGGGGTGGAATTGAACACACAACCTTCTGACTCAGAGGCGAGTTTTCTACCAACTGAGCCCATTGAATCTGCACCAACAACCTTTCGGAGAGTTCATTCCAAATCATCTCACTGCGTGATCAAAGTTCGTCCATTTGGTAATGACAAGTCAGCCAGTGGAAAATGTTCCCCTTACTTACTCTATCATAAGAAATAGGAGCAGGAATAGGCCACACGGCCCCTCGAGCCTGCTCCGCCATTCAATAAGATCATGGCTGATCTTGGGCTCAAAGCCACTTCCCCGCCCGCTCCCCATAACCCTTCACTCCCTTATCTTGCAAAAATGTGTCTATCTCCACTTTAAATGTATTTAATGACCCAGCCTCCACGGCTCTCTGGGGCAGAAGATTCCACAAATTTACGACCCTCTGAGGGAAGAAGTTCTTCCTCATCTCAGTTCTAAAAGGGCGACCGTTTATTCTGAGACTGTGCCCCAGAGATCTAGATTTCCCCACGAGGGGAAACATCCTCTCTGCAACTACCATGTCGAGCATCCTCAGTATCTTATATATTTCGATAAGATCACCTCTCATTCATCTAAATTCCAAATAAGTATAGGCCCAGCCAGCTCAACCTTTCCTCATAAGTCAACCCCCTCATCTCTGGAATTAACCTCGTGAATCGTCTCTGAACTGCCTCCAATGCAAGTATATCCTTCCTTAAATAAGGAGACCAAAACTGTACGCAGTACTCCAGGTGTGGTGTCAACAATACCTTGTACAGTTGTAGCAGGACTTCCCTGCTTTTATACTCCAACCCCCCTGAAATAAAGGCCAACATGCAATTTGCCTTTCTGATTATTTACTGTACCTGCATGCTAACTTTTGTGTTTCATGCACAAGGACCCCCAGGTCCCTCTGAACTGTAGCATGTTGTAATCTCTCTGCATTGAAATAATAGTTTGCTTTTTTATTTTTCCTGCCAAAGTGGATAACCTCGCTCTTTCCCACATTATACTCCATCTGGCAAATATTTGCCCTCTCACCAAAGTTGTCTATATCCCTTTGCAGATTCTTTGAGTCCTCTGCACAACTTGCTTTCCCACCCATCTTTGTATCATCCGCAAACTTGTCTACATTACACTTGATCCCTTCATCCAAGTCGTTAATGTAGGTTGTAAATAGTTGGGGCCCCAGCACCGATCCTTGTGGCACCCCAATAGTTACCGTTTGCCAACCAGAAAATGACCCATTTATCCCGATCTCTGCTTTCTGTTAGTTAGCCAATTCTCTATCCATGCTAATATATTACCCCCAATTCCGTGAGCTCTTATCTTATGCAGTAAACTTTTATTTGGCACCTTATCGAATGCCTTCTGGAAATCCAAATACACCACATCCACTGGCTCACCCTTGTCCACCCTGCTTGTTACATCCTCAAAGAAATCCAGCAAATTTGTTAAACATGATTTCCCTTTCCTAAAACCATGCGGACACTGTTTGACTACAGCATGTTCTTCTAATGCCCTGGAAATGCTTCCTTAATGAAGGACTCCAGCATTTTCCCAACAGCAGATGTTAGGCGAACTGGTCTATAGTTGCCTGCTTTCTGTCTCCCTCCTTTCTTAAATAGGGGTGTTACATTAGCGGTTTTCCAATCCATGGACCTCTCCAGAGTCCAGGGAATTTTGGTGTATTGCAACCAATGCATCCATTATCTATGCAGACACTTCTTTTAAGACACTGGGATGCAGGCCATCTGATCCAGGGGACTTGTCTTTTAGTCCCCTTATTTTACCGAGTACCATTTCCTTAGTGATAGTGATTGTCTTCAGTTCTCCACTCCCTGTGGCCGTTGATTATCCATTATTGGGATGTTGTTAGTGTCTTCTGCCGTGAAGACAGATGCAAAATATTTGGTCAGAGTCTCGGCCATTTCCCCGTTCCCCATTATTAATTCCCCAATCTCATCCTCTAAGGGACCAACGTTTACTTTAGCTACCCTCTTCCTTTTTATATACCTGTAGAAGCTCTTACTACCTGTTTTAATGTTTTTTGCCAGCTTACTCTCATAATTAATCTTCTCTATCTTTATTATTTTTTTAGTCATCCTTTGCTGGTTTTTAAATAGTTCCCAATCCTCTGCTCTCCCACTAATGTTGGCAACATTGTATGCCTTCGTTTTGAATTTGATACCACCCTTTACTTCCTAAGCTAGCCATGGATTGTGCACCTTTCTCTTAAAATCTTTCTTTCTCACTGGAATATATTTTGTTGAGAGTTATGAAATATCTCCTTAAATGTCCGCCACTGCACTTCAAATTCCTTGCCCTTTAATTTATTTTTCCAGTCCACTTCAGCCAGTTCTGCCTTCATGCCATTATATTTGCCATTGTTTAAGATCAGGTAACTGGTTTGGGATACAACTTTCTCACCCTCCAACTGAATTTGCAATTCAACCATGCTATGAGCACTCTTTCTGAGAGGATCCTTTACTATGAGATCATTTATTAATTCTGTCTCATTACATAATACGAGATCCAAGATAGCCTGCTATCGGGTTGGTTCCATTACATACTGTTCTAAGAAAACATCCTGGATGCACTCTATGAACTGCTCCTCCATGCTACCATGGCCAATTTGATTTGTACAATCAATGTGGAGATTAAAATCACCCATGATAATTAGAGAACTTTTTTTTCAGGCTTCCATTGTTTGTTGATTTATACTCTGTCCAACAGCATTGCTACTGTTCGTGGACCTGTAGAATACGCTCACCAGAGACTTTTTCCCCTTATTATTTTTTATTACCACCCAAACCGATTCTACATCTTGATCTTCTGAGCCAATATCACTTCTCACCACTGCACTGATCCCATCCTTTACCAACAAAGCCACCCCACCTCCCTTTCCTTTCTTTCTGCCCTTCCGAATTGTCAAATACCCTGGAATATTCAGTTACAGGCCATGTCGACTTGCAACCACGTCTCTGTAATGGCGATCAGATCATAACCATTTGTATCTATTTGAGCCGTCAACTCATCTATCTTGTTACAAATGCTGCGTGCATTCAGATATAGAGCTTCTAACTTTGTCTTTTGCACATTTTTCCTTCTTTTGGCCTTTTTTTCTGTTACACTCTCATTTTTCAACATTCTGTCCCTTCCTGTCACACACTGGTTATTATTTCCCCCATCTGTAACCTGCTCTATTGCTTTCTCATTTCTCATTGACTTTTCATTTTCCCGCTCACCTGGATCCTCCACCCCACCCCACTATTTCGTTTGAAGCCCTCTCTACAGCCCTAGTTATTCGATTTGCCAGGACTCTAGCCCCAGCATGGTTCAAGTGAAGCCCGTCCAAACGGAACAGCTCCCCCTTATCCCAGTGCTGGTGCCAGTGCCCCACAAATCTAAACCCATTTATCCCACACCAATCTTTGAGCCACTCGTTCATTTCTCTGAACTTATTTATCCTATGCAAATTCGCTCGTGGCTCAGGTAGTCATCCAGCGATTATTACCTTTGTGGTTCTTCTTTTTAATTTAGCCCCTAGCTGCTCATACTCTGTCAGCAGAACCTCTTTCTTTGTCCTACATATGTCATTGGCACCAACATGGAGAATTACAACTGGATCTTCCCCCTCTCACTCCAATTTCTCTCCAGCCCAGAGGAGATGACCTTAACCCTGGCACCGGGCAGGCAACACAGCCTTCGGGACTCAGGCTCTGGGCTGCAGAGAACAGTATCTATCCCCCTCACTATACTCTCCCCAATCACTACAACATTTAATTTTGCTCCCCCCACTTGAATGGTTCCCTGCACCATGGTGCTGTGGTCAGTTTGCTCACCCTCCCTGCAGTCCCTGGCCTCGTCCACACAGGGAGCAAGAATCTCGTACCTGTTGGACAAGACCAAGGGCTGAGGCTCCTCCACCTGGATCCCAATACCTGCCTCGCTTGTAGTCACACCCTCCTGTCCCAGACCATGGACCAAATTGGAAGCAATTATTTTAGTGGCTGTGACTGCCTCCTGGAGCTTAGTGTCCAGGTAACGCTCCCCCTCCCTAATATTTCGCAGTGTCTGAAGCTCGGACTCCAGCTCATCAACTCTGAGCCAAAGTTCTTCCAGCAGCCAACATTTGCTGCAGATGTGGTCACCCTGGATCTCAATGCTGTCCTCAGCTCCCACACCAACACATTGCCTGGTCTCCCATCTCAATTAAATGATTAGTTTTAAATTTGGAAAACTTATATCTTTTAATCTACACCAAGGCACTTAAATTTAGACGCTCAAGTTTGGAAAAAAGGCGTGAAATAGAGAACTACTCACCAACCAATCACTTGCCTGCTTTCTGGTGACATCAACACTTCGATAAGTTTTTACTTCTTCACACTCACTCTGTGTCTCAGCGTCTCCCGCTGCTCTTGAACTCTCCCGGGTTTTGGCGCTCTCACTCTGCTCCCGCTGCTTTTGAACTCTCCCGGGATTTGGCGCTCTCGGTCTGCTCCGCTGCTTTTGAACTCTCCCGGGATTTGGCGCTCTCGCTCTGCTCCGCTGCTTTTGAACTCTCCCGGAATTTGGCGCTCTCGCTCTGCTCCCGCTGCTTTTGAACTCTCCCGGGTTTTATCGATCTTGCCCTGCTCCCGCTGCTTTTGAACTCTCCCGGGTTATCAGAACCCGCAACATGTTGAACACATCTATTCAATCCCCCTCTAACCTTCTCTGCTCTAAGGCAAAGAAGCCCAGCTTCTGTAAGGGTTGATGATGTCTCTCAGCCTGTGAGATTCGTGTGGCTCTGTGCAGCCCGGGTGCTAGTGCGGGTTTAGGCCTTGTTGCCTGTTCTGGTCTCCAGCCAGTCTGGGAGCACTAGACACACCTGTGAGTGGTTCGACCCACTCGCCCTTACGGTTCTAGACACTGGACTTAGATGCGAGAGCAGTAATGGAGATGAAACTCAGGTAGACTCGGTTGAATGGTACAAAATGGAAAATCTTTATTGCATAATACTTAAGATTACGAAATACATGTCATAAGCACAGATTAACGACAGTACAATCTTGCATGCAGTTATGTAATTAATTTCAGGGAAACGAGGAACGAACGACACATCGTAAATGGGGGCGCACATTACAATTATCCTTAATACTTAAAAACCCTCCCCTATCAATATCTGTCCTAAGCTAGATTCGTAGGATTCGAGACTCATGCTCACCACTCGTGATAACTCGGAGAATTCCGAAAACTCTGATCGGATGTTTTTCACCGCAGCGCCCACGTGTCGATCAGGGGGTCTCCTGGCCCCACTTGTTTACTCGTTTCTACTCCGGCTAGCAGGCTGGAACGTCTGCTGTCATGAAGATCTGTGTTGTCCTCGGAGTTCCGACTATACTCAAAAAAGAGTCTTCCTGTGTCCTCACACCGGTTCGATAAAACTCGAAGAAGAGTCTTCCTGTGTCAGTTCTGTAGAACTCAAAGAAGTCTTCCTGGCAAGGAAAATGTCTATTCGACCTACAGGTGCGGTCGGGGCTTACTGACCGTGGCGATAAGTATGGTCTTCTTCTCTTCTCATCTCATCTCATCTCATCTCATCTCGGGCCTTCGGTTCCAACACCGTTTACCGACTTATCGGAATGGTGCGCCCGCTTTCAAGGCTTCAGAGCCCAGTTCTACACAGGTCTTCGCGACACGACACGAGGTAGATCCGAGCGGATCATAAAGTTCAACAGACTTTTGAAAAGAGACACGAGGCAAGCAGGAACAAGACGGCGAGTCAAGAGCACAGGAGCAGCCACGAGGATGAACACCAGCAAGATAAGAGAAAGATGGACGGTTGGAGCTTGTAATTATAGTGCAAAATCTTCCGTTTCCCGCCCAACCTTAATGTATTTTCTTTTGTTAGGGTTTGGCGCTCAAATGTCTTGTATAGGGTGATCTCCGTTTTAATGGGTTTCGGGGCTACTCGTAATTGTCTGAGTACCTGTTAATATTTCTCCCATTGTTTAATCGGTCGGTGTTCTCCCTGGAGGGGTTTTGGGGCTTCCAAGTGTTTTCTGTAACTACCCGCTAACGGCTCTCTCATCGTAGAGTCGTTGGGATTTTACATATTAATGTCTTTGGATGGGTTCTTGATTACTGGGTACAATAGCTTTCATTCGTACCTGGGAGACCGATTTCAGTATTTATGTGTATACTGTAAACCCATGATGTCTCGTGTATTATCTTCAATGTGCTGAGTCTTAATCGATCTTGCACAAATGTTTATTGGAACGCCATCTTGTCTGCCTGTCGAAAAGTCTAGAATGTTCCGCCACGAGGTGCGGCGGCCATTTTACAAGCTGCTTGTGTCCACTTTGAAAACCTGACAGCATTCTGCTGAAATAAAAGCTGTTTGAACGAAACTCTGTGTTTTTCTCCTTATTTATAAAATCGCGATATATTGCGAATTCTACACTTCTCTAGTCTCTCCACTTAATTGAAGTCCCTCATCCCTAGTGTCATTGTGGTAAATTGTCTCCACACAAGCAACAGGCGATGACCACCTTCAGCAAGAGATATTCTAAATTGCTCCATTTGACAGTAAATTGCATTTCCATCACCGAATCCTCCAGCATCAATATCCTAGGGGTCGCCATTAATCAGAAAATCAACTGGACCAGCCACATAAATAATTATAACAGCAGGTCAGAGTCTGGTTTTCTGCAGTGTGTAACTCACCTCCTGACTCCCCAAAGAATTTCCAAAACCTAAAAGGCACAAGTCAAGAGTGTTATGGATTACTATCTGTGGACACCGAATGTATTAGCATCGTGGTTATTTTACTGGACTAGTGTTCCAGAGGCCTGTACTAATAATCCGTGAGACGTGAGTTCAAATCCCACCACAGCAGCTGGGGAATTTAAATTCAGTTAATTAAATAAATTTGGAATTAAAAAGCTGGTATCTGTAATGGAGACCATGAAACTACCGGATTGTTGGAAAAAACAAACTGGTTCACTAAGGTCCTTTAAGGAAGGAGATCTGCCATCCTTACCTGGGCTGCCCATATGTGGTTGACAATTAACTGCCCTCCGAAAAGGCCAAGAGAGCCACACAGTTATACCAAAGTCAGACACTGTGGGAGTATCTTAAACTCAAGGACTGCAGCGCTTCAAGAAGGCGGCTCACCACCTTCTCACGGACAATTAGGGATTGGCTTGCCTTGCCAGCGATGCCCACATTTCGTGAATGATTCAATAAATAAAAAACACCGAAACTTTCTCAAAATTAAGGATAATTAAACATATTAAAACTCAGAGTCTGCAAAAATAAGCACGTTCTGAGGCATCATATTCAGGACAAGATTACAAGCTGTGTTCGAACATTAATTATCTAAGAATCTGTAAGGACAGATATGAGGGCCTAGAAATTCCGGTCCGAAACCTTCTGTTTCGTGCCTTCATAGAAACATAGAAACATAGAAAATAGGTGCAGGAGTAGACCATTCGGTCCTTCGAGCCTGCACCGCCATTCAATGCGTTCATGGCTGAACATGCTACCTCAGTACCCCATTCCTGCTTTCTCGCCATACCCCTTGATCCCCCTAGTTGTGAGTATTATATCTAACTCGCTCGAGAGGGAGTTCTAGACCCTTGAGCTTTCACCGTTGTTTCTCCTTAACACGCCTGTGTGACTGGGTCTGTCTATTAAAGATGCCTGTGTGACTGGTGTGTCTTTAACTGGTGTGAACGTTCAGGCAGGACCTCATAATTCATTTTCGGGTCCTGCTCTCATCTGCCAAAATTGTTCAGTATTCCAGAATCATTTTGGAATGCAAAGATAAATTCCGGCTCCTATTTTCGACTGCTAACCGTCTTCTTAAACCCCTCTCCCCTGTGTCGCACACCCTCACCGCCGATAACAAGTGTAAGGAGCTCATGGACATATTTGTCTCTAAGATTGAGACCATCCGTTCAGCTGCCTCTGCCACTTCCCTTCCTTCCTCTAGCCCACCGGGCCAAACTTCCTCTAAGGTTCCCCCCTGCACTAGCCCTGAACTAAGAATATAAGAACATAAGAAATAGGAGCAGGAGTAGGCCATACGGCAGTTCGATCCTGCTCCGCCATTCAATAAGATCATGGCTGTTCTTCTGCCTCAACTCCATTCACCGGCCCTATCACCATATCCCTTGATGCCTTTAGTTGTCACAAATCTAGCAACTTCTGTTTTGAATATACCCAATGACTGAGCCTCCACAGCCCTCTGGGGTAGAGAATTCCAAATATTCATCACCCTCTGTGGGAAGAAATTTCTTCTCATCTCAGTCCTGAATGGCCTACCCTTTATCCTGAGGCTGTGGCCCCTGGTTCTGGAATCCCCAGCAAAGGGAAACATTCTCCAAGCATCCAGCAGATCAAGCCCTGTAATAATTTTGTATGCTTCAATGAGATCCCCTCTCAAATTTTCAGAATTCAAGTGAATACAGGCCTAGTTTACTCAATCTCTTCTAATACAACAGTCCTGCCATCCCAGGAATCAATCTCGTGAACCTTCATTGCACACCCTCTATGACAAGTATATCCTTCCTTAGGTAAGGAGACCAAAATTGTACACAGTACTCCAGGTGTGGTCTCAACAAGGCCCAATATAATTGGAGTAAGACTTATTTACTCTTGTACTCAAATGCTCTTGTAATGAAGGTCAGCATACCATTTGTCTTCCGAATGGCTTACTGCACCTGCACATTCACTTTCAATGACTCATGTACAAGGACACCAAGGTCCCTTTGAGCATTTGCATTCCCCAATCTTTCACCATTTTGGAAATACTCTGCATTTCTGTTTTTTCTACCAAAGTGGGTAACTTCACACTTATCCACGCTATTTTCCATCTGCCATATCCTCGCCCACTCGCTGAGCTTGTCGAGATCCCCTTGAAGCCTCTTCATAACCTCTTCACAACTGGCACTACCACCTAGCTTTGTATCATCAGAAAATTGGGAAATGTTACAATTATATCCCTCATCCTAATGATTCATATAGATTGTGAATAGCTGGGGCCCAAGAACCGATCCTTGCGGTAAACTTCTAGTCACAGCATGCCATCCTGAAAAAGACCCGTTTATTCCTACTCTTTGATTTCTGTCTGTTAACTAATTCTCAATCCATGCTGGTATATTACCCCCAATTCCAAATCACATCTTTCTCCAGATTCTCTCCATCTCCCCTCATGACCTCTCCGCGCTCAAGTTGTCCATGAGAACCACTTCCTCCTCCCTCTAAACTATTCCCAGCAAACTGCTGACCACCCAACTTTCTTTTCAGGCTTCCATGTAAGCTGACGTTGTTGCCGATTCTCTCTCCTCAGGTACTGTCCCTACCAACCTCCCTTTCCTCTCCAAAGTAATTGAATGTGTCCAAATCCGTGGCATATTTCCCTCAATTCCTTGTTTGAACCCCTGCAATCAGGCTTCCGCCCTTGCCTCAGGGCCGAAACGGCTCTCATCAATGTCACAAATGACATCCTTTGTGACTGTGACAAAGGTAAACTCTCCATCCTCGTCCTTCTTGACTTGTCTGCAGCCTTTGACAAGGTTGACCACTTCATCCTTCTCCAACGCCTATCCACCGTCGTCCAGCTGGGTGGGACTGCACTCGCCTGGTTCCATTCTTATCTATCTAATCGTAGCCAGAGAATCACCTGCAACGGCTTCTCTTCCCGCTCCCGCATCATTACCTCTGGTGTCCCCCAATGAACTATCCTTGGCCCCCTCCTATTTCTCATACATGTTACCCCTTGGCGACATCATCCGAAAACAGCGTTAGTTTCCACATGTAGGCTGACGACACCCAGCTCTACCTCACTACCTCTTCTCTCGGCTGTTTGTCATACATACTGTTCTGGATGAGCTGAAATGTTCTCGAATTAATTATTGGTTGGACCGATGCCATTGTTTTTGGCCCCTGCCACTAACTCTGTTCCCTAGCCACAAACTCCATCCCTCTCCCTAACATTTTTGTGAGGCTGAACCACACTGTTCGCAACCTTGGTGTCGTATTTCACCTTGAAATGAGCTTACGAACACATATCTGCAGCATAACTAATAGTGCCTATTTCCACCTCCCTAACGTCGACCATCTGCACACCTGCCTGAGCACATCCGCTGGTGAAAACCTCATCCATGCCTCTGTTACCTCTCGACTTGAATATTATAATGCACTCCTGGCTGGCATCCCATATTCTACCCTACGGAAACTTGAGGTCATACTAAACAGGGCTGCACATATCCTAAATCAAGCAAGTTCCGTTCGCCCATCACCCATGCTCTCGCTGAACTAGATTTGCTCCTGGTTAAGCATCGCCTCGATTTAAAATTTCTGATTCTTTTTTTAAAATCCCTCCATGGCTCGCCTCTCCCTATCTCTGTAATCTTTTTCATCCACAACCCCGTCCCCCCCGCCCATCGAGATATCTGCGCTTCTCTAATTCTGCCCTCTTGAGCACTCCTGATGATAATCGCTCAATGATTTGTGGCTGTGCCTTCTGTCGCCTCGGCCTTAACCTCTGGAATTTACTGCCTAAAACTTTCGGCTCGCTACTTCTCTATCCTCCTTAAAGATGCACATTGAAATCTACCTCTTTCACCAAGCTTTTGGTCACCTGCCCTAATTTCTCTTTACGTGGCTCTGTGAAATTTTGTTTGACTCATAATTATCCTGTGCAGTGCCTTGTGAAGTTTTACTACGTTAAAGGCGCTATATAACAAGTTGTTATTGTTGTTGTTGTTGTTGTTAAAGAAGACCAGATGGGTTTTTACCACAATCCGGTAGTTCCATGGTCACCATTACTTACAAAAGCTTTTTATTCCACATTTGTTTAATAAATTGAGTTTAATTTCCCCAGCTGTTGGGATTGGAACTCAGGATCAATCGTCCGGGCATCTGGTTTACTAGTCCAGCAACATAAATATTATGCTACCGCACCCTTCAAATATATCGCCGTTCCTTCATCGTCACTGGGTCAAAAGTCTGAAATTCCTTCCGTAATTGTATTGTGGGAGCACCTTCACCACACGGACTGCAGCGGTTCAAGATGAAGGCCCACCATTTTATCATGGGTAACAAGGGATGGACAAGTAACACCGGCCTTGACAGCGCCACCCATATCCTGAGAACAAGTAAATATAAATAATAAAATGGGAATAAAGTCAATAATTTTGTAATTCATTGATTGAAACCAGGCGAGACATATGATCCATGCGGACGTCATGCACCGCTAAACAAATTGTCAAAGCAACTTGGCTCATCAATTCTATGGTTTTATGATTGATACTACTCACACTTTCCCAATTTCCCTATCCTTTCGAAAGGTTTTTGATAAAGTACCACATAATAACAAAATTGAAGCCCGTGGGATTAAAGGGGCAGTGGCAACATGGCTCGGAAATTGCCTAAGAGACAGAGAGTAGTGGTAACCGATTGTTTTTCAGACTGGAGGGAAGTATAAATTGGTGCTCCCCAGGGGTCGGTATTGGGACCATTGCTCTTTTCATGTATATCAATGCCATGGAATTGGGTATACAGCACATAATTTCAAAGCTTGCAGATCATAGAAAACTCGGAAATGTTAATTAACAGTGAGAAGGTAGTAACAGACTTCAGGAGCACACAGATAGACTGGTGAAATGGGCAGTTACATGGCAGAAACAATTTAACACATAGAGGTGTGTGAAGTGATACATTTTGGTAGGAAGTATGAGAAGAGGCAACATAAACTCAACGGCACAATTAAAAAAGTGGGTGCACGATCAGACAGACCTGGGGAGTATTATACAACTTTTTGAAGGTGGCAGGGCAAGTTGCGACAGCTGCTAATAAAACATACGGAGTCCTTGGCTTTACAAACAGAGACACAGAGTAACAAATACCAGGAAGAAATGCTAACCTTTTCTAAATCACTGGTTAGGCCACAGCTGGAGAATTTTGTCCTATTCTGGGCACCACAGTTTGGTAAGCATGTCAAGGATTAGAGAATGTGATGGGATTTTACCAGAATGGTACCTGGGATCTGGGACTTCAGTTACGTGGAGAGACTGGAGAAGCTGGGATCGTTATTTTTAGAGCAGCGAATGTCAAGAAACATAGAATTATAGAATCATAGAAATGTACGGCACAGAAGGAGGCCATTCGACCCAGCGTGGCTGCACTGGTCGCAAAAGAGCTATCCAGCCTAATCCCACTTTCCAGCTCTTGGTCCGTAGCCTTGAAAGTTGTGGCAAATCTACCTTATAATGTGATGAGGGTTTCTGCCTCTACCACCCTTTCAGGCAGTGAGTTCCAGACCCCCACTACCCACTTGGTAAAAGGAATTCACAACTCCCCTCGAATCCTTCTACCAATAACGTTAAATCTATGCCCCTCGTCATTCATCACTCCGCTGATGGAAATAGGTGCTTCCCATCTACTGCATCCAAGCCTCTTATTATTTTATGCACCTTAATTAAATCTTCCCTCAGCCTCCTCTGCTCCAAAGAAAGCAGCCCCAGCCTGTGCAATTTTTCCTCATAGCTAAAATTCCCCAGTCCTGGCAACATCCTCGTAAATCTCCTCTGTACCCTCTCTAGTGCAATCACATCTTCCTGTAAAGTAACCAGAAATGTACGCAGTATTAGATAGATAGATAGATAGAAGATAGGAGCAGGAGTAGGCCATCCGGCCCTTCGAGCCTGCTCCGCCATTTAATGAGATCATGGCTGATCCTCCAATTCAGTATCCCGTCCCCGCCTTCTCTCCGTAACACTTAACCCCTTTTGCCTGTAGAAATATATCTAATTCCCTCTTAAATATATTTAATGAGCTGGCGTACACTGCCCTCTGTGGCAATGAGTTCCACAGGTTCACCACCCTCTGAGTGAAGAAATTCCCCCTCATTTCTGTCCTAAATGGTTTAGTCCTTATCCTTAAATTATGTCCTCTAGTTCTGTTCTCACCCGCCAAGGGAAACATTCCTTCTGCATCTAGTCTGTCTAGACCTGTCAGAATTTTATACACTTCTATGAGGTCCCCTCTCAATCTTCTAAACTCCAGTGTGTACATCCCTAAACTACATAGTCTCTCCTCATAGGTCAATCCCGCCATTCCTGGTATCAGCCTGGTGAATCGCCGCTGCACCCCCTCCATGGCAAGAACATCTTTCCTCAGATGAGGCGACCAAAACTGTACACAGTACTCGAGGTGTGGTCTCACCAGTGCCCTGTACAGCTGCAGCAAGGTTTCCCTGTTCCTGTATTCCAACCCTTTTGCTATGAAGGCCAGCATACCGTTTGCCTTCTTGATCGCCTGTTGCACCTGCATGCTCGCCTTCAGTGACTGGTGTACAAGAACACCCAGGTCTCTCTCAGTCTCGGTCTCACTCTCTCTCAGTCTCGGTCTCACTCTCTCTCAGTCTCTGTCTCACTCTCTCTCAGTCTCGGTCTCACTCTCTCTCAGTCTCGGTCTCAATCTCTCTCAGTCTCGGTCTCACTCTCTCTCAGTCTCGGCCTCACTCTCTCTCAGGCTCGATCTCAATCTCTCTCAGTCTCGGTCTCATTCTCTCGCAGTCCCCGTCTCACTCTCTCTCAGTCTGTGTCTCATTCTCTCTCAGTCTCGGTCTGATTCACCTGCATGCTCGCCTTCAGTGACTGGTGTACAAGAACACCCAGGTCTCTCTGTACTTCCCCCTCTCCCAATTTATTGCCATTTAAATAATAATTTGCCCTCCCGTTCCTGCACCCAAGGTGGATAACTTCGCACTTGTCTACATTATAGTGCATCTGCCATTTATCCGCCCAATCACCCAGTCTGTCCAAATCGCTCTGGAGCTTCCTGGTCTCCTCCTCTGAGCCCACCCCCCCTCCTAGTTTAGTGTCGTCTGCAAATTTGGAAATGCTGCATCCGACTCCCTGATCCAGGTCATTAATGTAAATTGTGAACAGCTGGGGACCCAGGACAGATCCCTGTGGTACCCCACTTGTTACTGCCTGCCATTCAGAAAATGAGCCGTTTATTCCAACTCTCTGTTTTCTATCTGACAGCCAGTTCTCTATCCACGTCAATACTTTCCCCTTTATCCCATGAGCTTCAATTTTCCCTGCTAATCTTTTATGTGGGACCTTATCGAAGGCCTTTTGGAAGTCCAGGTACACCACATCTACTGGCTCTCCCCCATCTATTTTACCAGTTACTCCCTCAAAAAATTCCAATAGATTAGTCAAGCATGATTTACCCTTTGTAAATCCATGTTGACTCTGTCCTATCCTGTCCCCATTTGCTAAGTGCTCCGCTATTTCATCCTTAATGATGGACTCCAGCATTTTGCCCACAACTGATGTAAGGCTTACAGGTCTGTAATTACCTGCTTTTTCCCTACCCCCCTTTTTGAATAGTGGGGTAACGTTAGCTACCCTCCAATCCATGGGCACTGTTCCCGAGTCTAATGAATTCTGAAAAATCATACTTAGTGCATCCGCTATCTCTAGGGCCACCTCCTTCAGCACCCTAGGATGCATGTTATCAGGCCCTGGGGATTTGTCCGCCTTCAATCCCTTTAGCTTCCTTAACACCATATCCTTAGAGATATTGATTTGCGTCAGTTCCTCCTTTGCAAATGTCCCTATTTTTCCCGATATCCCAGGGAGGTTTTTTGTGTCTTCCTTCGTAAAGACTGACCCAAAGTATGCATTTAGTTGGTCTGCCATTTCTTTATTTCCCGTTATATATTCCCCCGTATCTGACTGCAATGGGCCAACTTTGGTTTTCACCAGTCTTTTCCTCTTGATATACTTATAAAAGCTTTTGGAGTTAGTTTTTATATTTTCCGCCAGCTTGCTTTCGTAAGCTATTTTGCCCCTCTTGATTAAGCCCTTTGTCCTCCTTTGCTCTATCTTAAACTGTTCCCAATCTTCCGCTCTGGCGCTTTTTTTGGCTATTTTATACGCCCTATCTTTGGATTTTATGCTGTCTCTAATTTCCCCTGTTATCCACGGTTGAGTCACCTTTTTAGATTTCCTTTTATGCCAGATTGGTATAAATAATTTTTGCAATTTTGTCATTCTATCTTTAAATGCTTGCCATTGTTTATCTACCTCCAGTCCTCCCAGGAACATTGTCCAATCAGACCTACTCAGTTCCCGTCTAATGGCATCATAATTCCCCTTGTTTAAATTCAGGACCTTAGTATCTGAGTCAATTTCTTCGCTCTCCATTTCGAGTGAGAATTCGATCATGTTATGATCGCTCTGACCCAAGGGTCCCCGTACAACAAGATTACTAATTAGTCCCTTCTCATTGCACAGTACCCAGTCCAATATAGCCTGTTCCCGAGTTGGTTCCTCGACATATTGATCCAGATAACCATCCCTTAAACACTCAAGGAATTCCTCCTCCTCATTATTTTTACTGATTAGGCTATTCCAATCTATATGTAAGTTAAAGTCACCTATGATGACAGCTGTGCTCTTATTGCACGCTTCTCTAATTTCCCTCGTGATGCCCTCCCCAACCTCTATTTTACTATTTGGAGGCCTATATACCACTCCTATTAATGTTTTTCGCCCCTCGCTATTTCTTAGCTCCACCCATATAGATTCTGTATTAACTGAGTTAATATCCTTCCTTTCAATTGCATTTATCCCTTCTTTTACCAGCAATGCTACCCCTCCTCCCTTTCTTTTTTGTCGATCCTTCCTAAATACTGAATACCCCTGTATGTTAAGCTCCCAGCCCTGCTCACCCTGCAACCATGTTTCCGTAATCCCAATTAGATCATAATTATTAACCTCTATTTCCACAGCTAATTCATCTACCTTGTTCCTGATGCTTCTCGCATTAAGGTATAAAACCCTCAGGCTTTTTTTATGCTCACATTTTTTATGAATTGGTTTGGCCCTTTGTTTTTTGTTCCTCACCCTTTTACCATTTATTTCTGTCTGCCTTTCACTTTCCTCTATTTCACTACATAGGTTTCCAGCCCCCTGCCATACTAGTTTAAATGCTCACGAACTGCTTTATCAAAAATTACCCCGAGAACATCAGTTCCATCTTTGCACAGGTGTAGACCGTCCCTTTTGTATAGGTCACACCTACCACAAAACTGGTTCCAATGCCTCAAAAATTTAAAACCCTCCCTCTTACACCACTGCTCAAGCCACGTATTTAGCCTAACTATCCTGTTCTCTGTACTCTTACTTGCACGTGGCACTGGTAGTAATCCAGAGATTACTACCTTCGAGGTCCTACTTTTTAGCTATGGCCTAACTAGTGTTTTTTACAGTTCTGGCATTACCTCTCTGCTGTTACATTCTATGCCTCGGCTAAAAAAGGAGATTATCCAGTATACCTTCTTAACCACCTTATTTACCTGTCCTGCTACCTTCAGGGATTGGTGGGCATGCACTTCAAGGTCCCTCTGTTCCTCTACAATTCTCAGTATGCTACCATTTGTTGTGTATTCCCTTGCTTTGTTAGCCCTCCCCACTTCCTCGGATTGAATTCCTTCTGCCACTTTTCTGCCCACCTGATCAGTCCATTGATATCTTCCTGCAGTCTACAGCTTTCTTCCTCACTGCCAAACGCAGGGACAATTTTTGTAGCATCTGCAAACTTTTTAATCATGCCCCCTATATTGAGGTCTAAATCATTGATATATACCACAAAAAGCAAGGCACCTGGTACCATGACCTGCATAATCCCATTGGAAGCAGCCTTCCATTCACAAAAACACCCATTGTTCATTACACTTTGCTTCCTGCCACTGAGCCAACTATGGATCCAACTTTCCATTGGATCTCATGGGCTTTTACTTTTTTGACCAACCTGTCAATTGAAACCTTGTCAAACGCCTAGCTAATATCTGTGTGGACTACATCAAATACACTACCCTCATCGACCCTCCTCGTTACCTCCTCAAAACATTCAATCAAGTCTCTCAGAAACAATATTCTCTTGCCTCTCTTAACAGCCTCGGATACATTTCATCCGGGCCTGGCAATTTATCTGCTTTCAAACATGCAAAAGCTCTTAATACTTCCTCTCTCTCTATGCTAAGCTCATGTAATAGTTCACACACTTCCTCTTTAACTACAGTGTCTGCGTTACTACTCTTTTCTGTGATGACAGTAACAAAGTATTCCTTAACAGCCAAACTCATGTCTTTCACCTCTACACACAGGTTACCTTTTTGGTTTCTAATAGGCCCTACTCTTTCCTTAGTTATCCCATTGCTCTTTATCTGTTTATGAAATATATTTGGGTTTTCCTTGATTTAATTGGATAATACTTTTTTCATCTCCTCTCTTTGATTTCACTGAGACATGGCTACCGAAAAATAAGGACTGGAAATTAAACATTGCTGGTTATGACATATTTAGAAAAGATACAAAAAGGGAAAAAGGGAGGTGGAGTAGCTGTAATTATTAGGGGTAACATAATGGCAGTAGATAAAAGTGACGCAGGTATCAGCAAGAAAGAAATATATATAAAGTGGATATAGATGAAATATTTTAAAGGATCAATCACACTAACAGGGGTCGTCAATATACCACCTAATATTGGAAGAGAGGTGGAGGAAGACATATGAAGACAAATTAGGGAAATTAGTAAAAAAAACACAGAATAATAATCATGGGGGCTTTCAAAAACCCAGATATTAATTGGCCAAATGAGGCAGGATAAGGGAATAAGAGAATGGACCTGCAACAATGTGTACAAGACTCCTTTCTAACCCAATATGTAAAAAGCCCAACAAGGGAGGATTCACTATTGGATCAATAAAAGGGAATGAACCTTAGCAGATAAGAGAAGTAAAAGTAGGGGAACATCGAGGCAATAGTGACCATAATATAATAAGCTTTAAGATAATAATTGAGAAGGAAATAGGTATGACAAAGACAAGGGTAATAGATTGGAGAACAGCTGATTTTGAGGGACTGAGAAAAGCACTGAGGAAAATAAAATGGGCAACATTGGCAAACAATGATGTAGAACAGCAATGGGAAACATTAAAAACAGTCTTCAACAGAGTCCAGGAAAAATATATTCTGCTAATAAACAAGAACAAGCTAAACATTATTGAGACACCGTGGATGAAGAAAGGCATAAGGGAAAAATTGAGCATAAGGAAAGCGGCATTCATTAAGTCCATGGTCAGCAGGGGAGAGTGATGAGAGAGAATATGAAGGGATTAGAAGAGGTGTCAAAAAAACAATTAGGAAGGCAAACAGGAACTAAGAAATTAAATTATCAAGGAACATAAAACAAAATATTGAAATATTTTACAGGCATATCATTAAAAAAGGAAGGTCGCGATGGGAATAGAGCCACTAAGTGATGGAGACGATAATACCACAGGCAGCAAAAGAGAGTTGGCAGAGATATTAAATAATTCCTTTTCTTCAGTATTTTCCAGGGAGATAGAAGAGGTGGAGATGACATCGGATGACGAGATTAGTAATGAGTTAACTGCTTTTAATATAAAATGAAGAGATATACTAAATAATCTAATCAAACTCAAAGAGGATAAAACCCCTGGTGTGGGCGGATCCACGCATTTAAGAGAATCTAGGGAAGAGATAGCAGAGGCCTTACTACACATACTTAATAATTCGTTAGAAAATGGTGTATGGCCAGAGGACGAGTGGAGTGCTAACGTAATACTTATATCTAAGATGGGAGATAGAACATATCCAGGGAACTATAGGCCAATCAGATTAACATCGGTGGTTGGGAAAATAATGGAATTCCTGCTAAAGGATAACATTTACGTACATCTAGAAATGAAAAATCTAAGAATTAATAGTCAGCTTGGAATTCAAAAGGGAGAATCTTGCTTGACCAAACGAATGGTATTTATTGAAGAGTTAACAGAGAGAGTAGACAATGCAAATGCAGTAATGAAATCAGAATGGATAGCTAGCTGGCTTCAACCAAGAAAGCAAAGAGTAGGGGTAAAGGGTAGCTATTGAGAGTGGCAGAAGCTGGGTAGTGGTGTTCGACAAGGATCAGTGCTGGGACCACTGTTGTTAATAATTTATATTAATGAATTAGACTTTGGAATCTAAAACACAATTTCTAAATTTTTGGACGGCACCAAATTGGAGTGGATGGCCAATACTGAGGAGGACTGCAACAAATTACAAGAAGACATTAATAAACTTGCAGAATGGGCATATAATTAGAAAATTAAATTAAACACAGAGAAATGTGAGGTGTTTCATTTTGGTAAGACAAATAGGGAGGTCACATATTACTTGGAAAATAAGAATCAACAATAGGGTGAGGAATAAAGGGATCTAGGAGTACAAATACACAAATCATTGAAAAGTATTGGCGCAGGTTAACAAGGGCATACAGAAAGCAAACCAAACACTCGTGTTTATTTCTAGAAAGATAGAATTGTAAAGTAGAGAAGTTATGCTAAACTTGCATTGAACCTTGGTGAGGACTTGGTTAGACCACACTTGGATTAATGTGTGCAATTCTGATCGCCACATTATAAAAAATGATATAGAGGCACTGGAGAGGGAACACAGAAGATTTAAAAAGAAGATACCAGAAATGCAAGGGAACACCTATCAGGAAATGATGAAGAATCTGGGTCTCTTTTCTCTTGCAAAGAGAAGGCTGAGGGGTGAACTAATAGAGCTCTTAAAAATCATGAATGCTTTTGATAGAGTAGATACAGAGACTGTGAATCCACTTTTGGGGGAGAGCAAACAAGAGATCATCAATATGAAATAGTCACCAAAAAATCAAATAGGAATTTCAGAATAGACTTATTTACCAAGAGAGTGGTGGGAATGTGGAACTCGCTGCCACAGGCATTGGTTGAAGCGAATAGTGTAGATGCATTCAAGGAGCGGTTAGATAAGCATATGTGGGAGAAGGGAATAGAGGTTGTTGAGTCCCATTCTTTTTGTCAACTGTGGCTCAGTTGGTAGCACACTCGCCTCTGAGTTAGAAGGTTGTGGGTTCAAGTCCCACTCCAGGGACCTGAGCACATAAAGCTATGCTGACACTCCAGTGGAGTGCTGCACTGTCGGAGGTGCCGTCTTTCGGATGAGACGTTAAATCGAGAGCCCGTCTGCTCTCTCAGGTGGACGTAAAAGACCCCGTGTCACCATTTCGAAGAAGAGCAGGTGAGTTATAAGAACATAAGAACATAAGAAATAGGAGCAGGAGTAGGCCAATCGGCCCCTCGAGCCTGCTCCGCCATTCAATAAGATCATGGCTGATCTGATCCTAACCGCCAATCTACTATCTATCACAGAACCATCTCCTGCATCTAACAGAATTGCACACACGAAATAGGAGCAGAATCAGGCTACACGGTCCCCGGGCCCGCTCCACTACCCACAGGGCCATGACCGATCCGAACCTGGACTCATGTCCAAATTCCTGCCCGCTCCCCGTAACCCTTAATGCCCTTTACTTCTAGGAAACTGTCTATTTCTGTTTAAAATTTATTTAATGATGTAGCTTCTACAGCTTTTTGTGGCAGCATATTCCATGGACCTACCACCCTCTGAGTGAAGTAGTTCCTCCTCATCTCAGTTTTGAAAGAGCAGCCCCTTATTCTAAGACTATGTCCCCTAGTTCTAGTCTCACCCGTCATCGGGAACATCCTCCCCGCATCCACCCGATCCAACCCCTTCACAATCTTATATGTTTCAATAAGATCGCCTCTCATTCTTCTGAACTCCAATGAGTAGAGTCCCAATCTACCCAACCTCTCCTCATATGACCACCCCCTCATCCCCGGGATTAACCGAGTGAACCTTTTTTGCACTGCCTCGAGAGCAAGGATGTCTTTCCTTAAGTAAGGACACCAAAACTGTATGCAGTATTCCAGGTGCGGTCTCACCAATACCTTGTACAACTGAAGCAATACCTCCCTATTTTTATATTCTATCCCCCTAGCAATGAAAGCCAACATTCCATTTGCCTTCTTAATCACTTGCTGCACCTGCATACTAACCTTTTGAGTTTCGTGCACCAGGACCCCCAGATCCCTTTGCACTTCAGTACTCTCCAGTTTCTTGCCATTAAGATAATAAATTGCTCTAGGATTTTTCCTGCCAAAGTTATCCCCGGTGTCCTGGCAAATATTTATCTTTTAATCAGCATAACAGAACAGATTATCTGTTCATTATCACATTGCTGTTTGTGGGACCTTGCTGTGCGCAAATGGGCTGCCGTGTTTCCCACAATACAACAGTGACTCCACTTCAAATATACTTCATTGGCTGTAAAGCGCGTTGAGACGTCCGCTGGCCGTGAAAGGCGCTATAGAAATGCAAGTCTTCCTTTTCCTTTTTTCTTTGTGGGAACATATTTGCTCTGAACCGTCACTATCTCCTCCTTGAATGCCCCCCCATTGCTGTGACACTGATTTACCTTCAAGTAGCTGTTTCCAGTTCACTTTTGGTGACTCACATCTCAGCTTAGTAAAATTGACCTTTCTCAACTTGAAACCTTTTACACCTTGTCTATCTTAGTCCTTTTTCATAAAGGGAGATTTAATATAGATTTCAAAACTTTGATGGGATTTGATCGAGTGCATTTGTCAATTGTTTTATCCAGTGGCAGAAAGGTGGTTAAACAGAGGTCACAGATTTAAGGTAATAGGCAAAAGAACCAGAGGAGCGATGAGGAGAATTTTCTTTTTGCAGTGAGTTATTGTGATCTGGAATGCACTGTCTGAGAACGTGGTGGAAGAAGATTCAATCGTAACTGTCGAAAGGTAATGGGATAATTAGTTGAAGAGGATTTTTTTATAGGGCTCTGGCTAAAGAGTAGGAATAATGAGACAGCTCTTTCAAACAGAAGGCACGGACACGATGGGCCGAATGGCCTCCTTCTGTGCTGTACCATTTTATGATTCTATGAGCAAGAAACAGAGAGAGAGAAGTGGGAGAGTGAGAGACAGAGAGAAAGAAAAATAGTGACAGAATTACTGGGAGAGGCACAGCAGGGAATAAATTAACTTTAAAAGGGGAATTGGATTAATACTTGAAGGGTAACAATTTGCAGGACTACGGGAAAAGAACTGGGGAATGGGACTAATTGTAGGGGTGAGGCCACGGTGGGATTTGATCTTAATGATAAGAATATTAAGATCGAGGCTTTTACCGCTCGGGAGCAAATGTTGGTCAGCGAGCAAAGGGTTGATGGGTGAACAGGAAATGGTGCGTGTTCGGTTATGGGCAGCAGAGTTTTGAATGAGCTTAAGTTTATGGAGGTCAGCCAGGAGATTATTGGAATAGTCCAGTCAGGTTTAACAAAGGCATGGGTGAGGATTTCTGCAGTGGAAGGGCAGAGGAGATGCGGGCACGGTCGATATTATGGAGGTGGTTTTAGGCAGGACTGGTGATTCAGAGGATACGAGGTCGGTACTCAGCTCAGGGTCAAAAAAACGCCGTGGTTGCGAAGAGTCTGGTTCATCCTCACACGTTGGCCAGGGAGGGGGATTGTATTGGTAGATTAAAACAATGGACTTTGTAACGAGGAATGAAGACAATGGTTTTGGTATTCCCAAGATTTAAATGACAAATACAGTAATACAGTGAGACGTGGTGAGCAGACTTAACAGGAACACCAACAGTGGCAAAGATGAGGGAGTAACTTCCGAGAATAGTAATACAGTCGGCAAAGGTTTGGAGAGTTAATAGCTGGATACAGAGACAACCCACATTACAACAGTGACTCGACTTCAAAAAGTACTTAATTGGCTGTAAAGCACTTTGAGACGTACGGTTGTCGTGAAAGACGCTATATAAATGCAAGCCTTTATTTTTCTTTCTACCAGGAATAACAACCGCAGCAAAGGAGGGGAGAGTAAAAGATAAGAACAGTAATGCTGTTAAACACGGTTTATAGACTTAATAGCAATATAGAGAGCCTTACCAGGAACACCAACAACAGCAAGGAGGGGATAGTAAATGGATTGAATCGTCTGAAGTGCGTAAAGGATCCGACTTTGTAATGATAGCATATCATAATATTCATAAAGAAAGTCAAACGCTGAGGAAAAACTCTTGACCATTGTTGTAACATTCCAATCTACTGTTCTCAGATTCCAATCCATTGTGTAACATTCCAATCTACTCTTCTCAGATTCCGACTCCCTCTCTGTGGAGCAGCGCGCTGATCCCTGTTAGTACCAGAGGTGATGCCGTCACTGATACTATGGGATGATACATTGAAAGGAGTCCCTTATTAACAGAAGAGGGAAACCTTGCACTGATGCATTAGGGTCCATGGAGACTGACATTAATTACAGTCACTGAACAAACACTTTCAGTTAACCATTTTCAATCCAGCACGTTTTCTACCATAGTAAATTAGAACTTTTCCGCGGTCCAGATGGAATGTATGATGGCTGCTGAGTGAAGGAATGGTGGAAATAGCGCAGGATCTGGCCAGAATCTTTCAATCCTCCTTGGATATGGGAGTGGTGCCAAATGATTGCACGGTTGCAAATGTTACACCCAGTTAAAAAAAGGAGGGAGGGATAAACAATGTAACTACAGGACAGTCAGGATAACGTCTGTGGTGGGGAAACTTCTAGAGGCCATATTCCCGGAGAAAATTATCTGTCACTTGGATAGAAACATGGATTAATAGATGACAACCAGCACAGATATGTTAACGGCAAAGTGTGTCTGACAATCTTGATTAAGTATTTTGATGAAGTAACGTAGAGGATTGATGAGTTTGGTGTGTTTGACTTTGTGTATATGGACTTTAAAAATCCATTTAATGAAGTGCCATTAAACAAACGTGTTAAGACTAAAGGGGCTGTGGCAATGGGGATCTGACTTTGACTAGGGACAGAAAACAAAAAGTAGTGGTGACTGGTTGTTGTTCAGACTGGAGGCAAGTATCCAGTGGTTCCCCAAGGGGTACCTATTCTAACCATTGATCGTTTTGATAAATATTAATGATATAGGTTTATATATATATAAAGGGCATAATTTGAACGTATGCAGATGAACCGAAACTGGGAAATGTAGTAAACACTGAGTGGGATAGTATAGGCTTCAGGAGACAGAGACAGATTGGTGAAATGAGCAAAGTGATAAAAGGTGTCATCGACACTGCTATTAAGTGGTCCTTACCCACCAGCAACCTACTCACCGAAGCTCAGTTTGTGTTCAGCCAGGACCATTCGGCTCCAGACTACATTAAAGCCTTGGTCGAAACATGGACACAGAGCTGAATTCCAGTGGTGAGGTGAGAGTGACTGCCCTGGACATCAAGGCAGCATTTGACCAAGTGAGGCATTAAGGAGCACTCGTAAAGCTGGAGTCATTGGGAATGAGGGGGTAAACTCTTCATTGGCTGGAGTCATACCTAACACAAAGGAAGATGGCTGTGGTTGTTGGAAGTCAATAATCTCAGTCGCAGGACATCGCTGCAGGAGTTGCTCAATGAAGTCTCCTAGGCCCAACCATCTTCAGCTGCTTCATCAATGACCATCCCTTCATCATATGGTCAGAAATGTGGATATTCGCTTAAGTTTGCAGTGGTCACTTCCATTCGCAACTCCTCAGATAATGAAGCAGCCCGTGTCCACATGCAGCAAGACCCGGTCGAATTTCAGGCTTGGGCTGATAAGTGCCAAGTAACACTCGCACAGTACAAGTGCCAGGCAATGACAATCTCTAACAAGAGTCACCTCCCCGTGAATTTCAGTGTCATTACCACCGCCAAATCCCCCACCATCATTATCCTGAGGGTCACCATTCAAAAGAAACTGAACTGGACCGGGACCAGCCACTTAAAAATCGTGTCTACAAAATCAGGTCAGAGCCTGGGTATTCTGCTACGATTATCTCACATCCTGACATCCCAAAGCATTTCAACCATCTACAAGGCACAAGTCAGGAGTGTTATGGAATACATTCCACTTGCCTGGATGAGTGCAGCTCCAACAACACTCAAGATGCTCGACATCACCCAGTACAAAGCAGCCTGTTTGATTGGCACCAAAACCAGGACATTAAACGTTCACTTGCTCTATCGCCGGCGCACCGTGGCTGCAGTGTGTACCATCTACAAGATGCATTGCAGCAACTGGCCAAGGCTTCTTCGACAGCACCTCCCAAACCCGCGAACTCTATCACCTAGAAGGACAAGGGCAGCAGGCGCAAGGAAATGTACCACCTCCAAGTTCCCTTCCAATTCAGACACCTTCCTGGTTTGGAAGTATATCGCCGTTCCTTCATCGTCGTTGGGTCAAAATCCTGCAACTCACTTCGTAACAGCTCTGTGGGGGAACCTTCAGCTCACGGGCTGCAGCGGTTCCAGAAGGTGGCTTAACTCCACCTTCTCAAGGGCATTTAGGGATGTGCATTAATTGCTGACCGTGTCTGTCATGGCCACATCAGATGTATTAATAAAAATGAAATAAAGACTAAAGACATTTAATGCAGAGAACTGTGCACGATAAATCTGGGAGAAAAATGAGTAGAGAAAATATAAAATTAACTGTACAATTTTAAGCCCCGACTGGAGTATTGTGTCCAATTCTTGGCTGCACACTTTAGGCAGGATTTCAAGGACTTGGAGTGGACACAAAGGAGATTTACTGGAATGGTACCAAGGATGAACGACTTAATTTATGCTGAGAGACAAGTGAAGCTGGAGTTGTTCTCCAGAAAGCACGCAATAAAAAAAGGAGATATACTGGAGATGTTCAAAAGAATGACGGGTTTCATAGAGTAAATAAGGAGAAAATATCTAGTCGTTAACCAGAAGACAAAGATATAAGATAATTCGGAAAAGAATCAGAGGGATGATGAGGAGAATCTGTTCTAAGAAGCGAGTTGTTATGATCGTGTATGCACTGCCTGAAAAGGTGATAGAAGAAGGTTCAATATGACTTTCAAAAAGGAACGGGATCACTTATGGAAGTAAGGGATTTGCAGGACTATGGGGAAAGAAGAGGGGAGGGGCACTAATTGAATAGCTCTTTCAAATAGCTGGCACAGGCTCGCTGGAATGAATGGCCTGTTTCTGTGCTGGACATTCTATGTAATTTGTTTAGCGGAGCATGACGCCACGCTCTGATCACAGGCCTTGCCTGGATTCAATCAGTGAATTAAAAACCATTGATTATATTCCTATCACATTATTTATAACTATTTGTTCTCAGGATATCGTGTCTAGAGGTAACCAAGACATGGATGAGGGTTTCAGCAGAAGATGAGCTCAGGCAGGGGCGGAGACGGCCGATGTTATGCAAGCGGAAATCGCGATGGAGTCTGACCGTGACGCCTCCCAGGGTTCAATAGCAACACTCAGCATTGACCCGTGAAGGAACTGCCCGAGGAACCCGGACCCCGGCGCTAGACAGAACCTTACAGGCTGAACAGAAGGAATTTTGTACTAACAGGACTGACCGACACAAAAACAGTCTCAGATTAATGCTCAGGAATTTGAGGCGTGGTTAATGACAGCCATCTTAGTTTAATCTGTTCCCCCGGCAGGTACAGCTCGGGGTTAGATACAGAGTAAAACTCCATCTACACTGTCCCATCAAACACTTCCAGGGCAGGTACAACAAGGGTGAGATACAGAGCAAAGCTCCCATTACACTGTCCCATCAAACACTCCCAGGGCCGGTATACCAAGGGTGAGATAAAGAGTAAAGCTCCCTTACACTGTCCCAGCAAACACTCATAGGGCAGGTATAACAAGGGTTAGATAATGTATAAAGCTCCCTCTACGCTGTCCCATCAAACACTCCAAATGCAGGTACAGCAAGGCTTCGAATGAGAGTAAAGCTCCTCCTGCACTGCCCCATCAAACACTCCCAGGGCATGAACAGCACGTGATAGATACAAAATAAAGCTCTCTCTAGGTCCCTTGCAGTCAGAATCAGGGGAATTTATAATGGGGAACAAAGACATGGCTGACAAATTAAATACATACTTTGGTTCTGTCTTCACAAAGGAGGACACAAATAAACTGCCAGAGATGTCGGGGAACATAGGGTCTAATGAGAGAGAGGAATTGAATGAAATCACTATTTGTAGGGAAATGGTGTTAGGGAAATTAACGGGATTGAAGGCCGATAAATCCCCAGGGCCTGTAATGTACATCCTAGGGTACTTAAGGAAGTGGCCCTAGAAATATTAGATGCATTGCTGGTCATCTATCAAAATTATATAGACTCTGGAACAGTTCCCATGGATTGGAGGGTAAATAGTGTAAGCCCAGTATTTAAAAAAGATGGTAGAGAAAAAACGGGGAATTATAGACCGGTAAGCCTGACATCGGCAGTGGGCAAAATGCTAGAGTCCATTATAAAAGATGTAATAGCAGAGCACTTGGAAAACAGTGACAGGATCGGACAAAGTCAACATGGATTTAGAAAAGGGAAATCATGCCTGACTAATCTAGTGGAATTTTTTGAGGATGTAACTGGTAGAATAGATAAGGGAGAAACAGTGTGTAGAATTCGCAATATATCGCGATTTTATTAAATAAGGAGAAAACACATAGTTTCGTTCAAACAGCTTTTATTTCAGCAGAATGCTGTCAGGTTTCAAAGTGGACACAGGCAGCTTGTAAAATGGCCGCCGCACCTCGTGGCGGAACATTCTGGACTTTTCGACAGGCAGACAAGATGGCGTTCCAATAAACATTTGTACAAGACCGATTAAGATTCAGCACATTGAAGATAATACACGAGACATCATGGGTTTGCAGTATACACATAGATACTGAAATCGGTCTCCCAGGTACGAATGAAGGCTATTGTACCAAGTAATCAAGGGCCCATCCAAAGACATTAATATGTAAAATCCCAACGACTCTACGATGAGAGAGCCGTTAGCGGGTAGTTACAGAAAACACTTGGAGGCCCCAAAACCCCTCCAGGGAGAACACCGACCGATTAAACAATGGGAGAAATATTAACAGGTACTCAGACATTTACGAGTAGCCCCGAAACCCATTAAAAACGGAGATCACCTATACAAGACATTTGAGCGCCAAACCCAAACAAAAGAAAAGACATTAAGGTTGGGCGGGAAACGGAAGATTTTGCACTATAATTGCAAGCCCCAAACCGTCCATCTTTCTCTTATCCTCTTATCTTGCTGGTGTTCATCCTCGTGGCTGCTCCTGTGTTCTTGACTCGCCGTCTTGTTCCTGTTTGCCTGGTGTCTCTTTTAAAAGACTGTTGAACTTTGTGATCCGTTCGGATCTACCTCGTGTCGTGTCACGAAGACCTGTGTTGGTAACCGGCATCGGAACCAAAGGCCCGAGAAGAGATGAGATGAGATGAGAAGAGACGAAGACCATACTTATCGCCACGGTCAGTAAGCCCCGACCGCGCCTGTAGCTCGAATAGACATTTCTCCTTGCCAGGAAGACTTCTTTGAACTTTAAGGAACGGACCCCGGAAGATTCTTCTTTGAGATACATAGATACATAGATACATAGAAGATAGGAGCAGGAGTAGGCCATCCGGCCCTTCGAGCCTGCTCCGCCATTTAATGAGATCATGGCTGATCCTCCAATTCAGTATCCCGTCCCCGCCTTCTCTCCGTAACCCTTAACCCCTTTTGCCTGTAGAAATATATCTAATTCCCTCTTAAATATATTTAATGAGCTGGCGTACACTGCCCTCTGTGGCAATGAGTTCCACAGGTTCACCACTCTCTGAGTGAAGAAATTCCCCCTCATTTCTGTCCTAAATGGTTTAGCCCTTATCCTTAAATTATGTCCTCTAGTTCTGTTCTCACCCGCCAAGGGAAACATTCCTTCTGCATCTAATCTGTCTAGACCTGTCAGAATTTTATACACTTCTATGAGGTCCCCTCTCAATCTTCTAAACTCCAGTGTGTACATCCCTAAACTACATAGTCTCTCCTCATAGGTCAATCCCGCCATTCCTGGTATCAGCCTGGTGAATCGCCGCTGCACCCCCTCCATGGCAAGAACATCTTTCCTCAGATGAGGCGACCAAAACTGTACACAGTACTCGAGGTGTGGTCTCACCAGTGCCCTGTACAGCTGCAGCAAGGTATCCCTGTTCCTGTATTCCAACCCTTTTGCTATGAAGGCCAGCATACCGTTTGCCTTCTTGACCGCCTGTTGCACCTGCATGCTCGCCTTCAGTGACTGGTGTACAAGAACACCCAGGTCTCTCTGTACTTCCCCCTCTCCCAATTTATTGCCATTTAAATAATAATTTGCCCTCCCGTTCCTGCACCCAAGGTGGATAACTTCGCACTTGTCCACATTATAGTGCATCTGCCATTTATCCGCCCAATCACCCAGTCTGTCCAAATCGCTCTGGAGCTTCCTGGTCTCCTCCTCTGAGCCCACCCCCCCTCCTAGTTTAGTGTCGTCTGCAAATTTGGAAATGCTGCATTCGACTCCCTGATCCAGGTCATTAATATAAATTGTGAACAGCTGGGGACCCAGGACAGATCCCTGTGGTACCCCACTTGTTACTGCCTGCCATTCAGAAAATGAGCCGTTTATTCCAACTCTCTGTTTTCTATCTGACAGCCAGTTCTCTATCCACGTCAATACTTTCCCCTTTATCCCATGAGCTTCAATTTTCCCTGCTAATCTTTTATGTGGGACCTTATCGAAGGCCTTTTGGAAGTCCAGGTACACCACATCTACTGGCTCTCCCCCATCTATTTTACCAGTTACTCCCTCAAAAAATTCCAATAGATTAGTCAAGCACGATTTACCCTTTGTAAATCCATGTTGACTCTGTCCTATCCTGTCCCCATTTGCTAAGTGCTCGGCTATTTCATCCTTAATGATGGACTCCAGCATTTTGCCCACAACTGATGTAAGGCTTACAGGTCTGTAATTACCTGCTTTTTCCCTACCCCCCTTTTTGAATAGTGGGGTAACGTTAGCTACCCTCCAATCCATGGGCACTGTTCCCGAGTCTAATGAATTCTGAAAAATCATGCTTAGTGCATCCGCTATCTCTAGGGCCACCTCCTTCAGTACCCTAGGATGCATGTTATCAGGCCCTGGGGATTTGTCCGCCTTCAATCCCTTTAGCTTCCTTAACACCATATCCTTAGAGATATTGATTTGCGTCAGTTCCTCCTTTGCCAATGTCCCTATTTTTCCCGATATCCCAGGGAGGTTTTTTGTGTCTTCCTTCGTAAAGACTGACCCAAAGTATGCATTTAGTTGGTCTGCCATTTCCTTATTTCCCATTATATATTCCCCCGTATCTGACTGCAATGGACCAACTTTGGTTTTCACCAGTCTTTTCCTCTTGATATACTTATAAAAGCTTTTGGAGTTAGTTTTTATATTTTCCGCCAGCTTGCTTTCGTAAGCTATTTTGCCCTTCTTGATTAAGCCCTTTGCCCTCCTTTGCTCTATCTTAAACTGTTCCCAATCTTCCGCTCTGGCGCGTTTTTTTGGCTATTTTATACGCCCTATCTTTGGATTTTATGCTGTCTCTAATTTCCCCTGTTATCCACGGTTGAGTCACCTTTTTAGATTTCCTTTTATGCCAGATTGGTATAAACAATTTTTGCAATTTTGTCATTCTATCTTTAAATGCTTGCCATTGTTTATCTACCTCCAGTCCTCCCAGGAACGTTGTCCAATCAGACCTACTCAGTTCCCGTCTAATGGCATCATAATTCCCCTTGTTTAAATTCAGGACCTGAGTCTCTGAGTCAATTTCTTCGCTCTCCATTTCGAGTGAGAAATCGATCATGTTATGATCGCTCTGACCCAAGGGTCCCCGTACAACAAGATTACTAATTAGTCCCTTCTCATTGCACAGTACCCAGTCCAATATAGCCTGTTCCCGAGTTGGTTCCTCGACATATTGATCCAGATAACCATCCCTTAAACACTCAAGGAATTCCTCCTCCTCATTATTTTTACTGATTAGGCTAGTCCAATCTATATGTAAGTTAAAGTCACCTATGATGACAGCTGTGCTCTTATTGCACGCTTCTCTAATTTCCCTCGTGATGCCCTCCCCAACCTCTATTTTACTATTTGGAGGCCTATATACCACTCCTATTAATGTTTTTCGCCCCTCGCTATTTCTTAGCTCCACCCATATAGATTCTGTATTAACTGAGTTAATATCCTTCCTTTCAATTGCATTTATCCCCTCTTTTACCAGCAATGCTACCCCTCCTCCCTTTCTTTTTTGTCGATCCTTCCTAAATACTGAATACCCCTGTATGTTAAGCTCCCAGCCCTGCTCACCCTGCAACCATGTTTCCGTAATCCCAATTAGATCATAATTATTAACCTCTATTTCCACAGCTAATTCATCTACCTTGTTCCTGATGCTTCTCGCATTAAGGTATAAAACCCTCAGGCTTTTTTTATGCTCACATTTTTTATGAATTAGTTTGGCCCTTTGTTTTTTGTTCCTCTCCTTTTTACCATTTATTTCTGTCTGCCTTTCACTTTCCTCTATTTCACTACATGGGTTTCTAGCCCCCTGCCATACTAGTTTAAATGCTCCTGAACTGCTTTATCAAAATTGACTGATCTGTGAAACCCATCAGGGCAGATCCTCATGACGGACACCGAGAGATTATTCTCTTAAGTGTTGACTGGTACGTGAAACCAACCAACACAGATCTTCATAACAACAGACGTTCCAGCCTGCTAGCCGGAGCAGAAGCAAGTAAACAAGTGGGGCCAGGAGACCCCCTGATCGACACGTGGGTGCTGCGGTGAAAACATCCGATCAGCTATTCGGAATTTCTCCGAGTTATCACGAGTGGTGAGCATGAGTCTCGAATCCTACGAATCTAGCTAGGACAGATATTGATAGGGGAGGGTTTAAGTACTAAGGATAATTGTAATGTGTGCCCCCATTTACGGTGTGTCGTTCGTTCCTCGTTTCCCTAGAATTAGTTACATAACTGCGTGTAAGATTGTACTGTCATTAATCCGTGCTTATGACATGTATTTCGTAATCTTAAACATTATGCAATAAAGATTTTCCATTTTGTACCATTCAACCGAGTCTACATGAGTTTCATCTCCATTACTGCTCTCGCATCTAAGTCCAGTGTCTAGAACCGTAAGGGCGAGTGATTCGAACCACTCACAGGTGTGTCTAGTGTTCCCAGACTGGCTGGAGACCAGAACAGGCAACAAGGCCTAAACCCGCACTGATATACAGGCTGCACAGAGCCACACGAATCTCACAGGCTGAGAGACACGCACGCAAACCCTTACAAGTGGATGTGGTGTATTTGGACTTTCAGAAGGCTTTCGATAAGGTCCCACATAAGAGATTAGCGTGCAACGTTACAGCACATGGGAATGTGGGTGAGGTACTGATTTGGATAGAGAACTGGTTGGCAGACAGGAAGCAAAGAGTTGGAAAAAAGGGTATTTTTCCAAGTGGCAGGCAGTGACTAGTGGGGTGCCACAGGGATCGGTGCTAGGACCCCAGCTATTCACAATGTATATTAATGATCTGGACGAGGGAACTAGATGTAATATCTCTAAGTTTGCAGATGACACAAAGCTGGGTGGGCGTGTGTGCTGTGAGGAGGATGCAGAGAAACTCCAGTATGATTTGGACAGGTTGGGTGATTGGGCAGATGCATGGCAGATGCAGTATAATGTGGATAAATGCGAGGTTATCCACTTTGGTGGCAAAAACAGGAAGACAGATTATTATCTGAACGGCAATAGATTGGGAAAAGGGGAAGTGCAACGAGATCTGGGAGTCTTTGTGCACCAGTCGCTGAAGGTAAGCATGCAGGTGCAGCAGGCGGTTAAGAAGGCAAATGGTATGTTGTCCTTCATAGCGAGAGGATTCGAGTACAGGAGCAAGGATGTCTTGCTGCAGTTGTACAAGGTCTTGGTGAGACCACACCTTGAGTATTGTGTGCAGTGTTGGTCACCTTATCTGAGGAAGGATGTTCTTCCCATGTAGGGAGTGCAGCGAAGATTCACCAGACTGATACCTGGGATGGCAGGAATGACGTATGAGGAGAGATTGGGTCGATTAGGCATATATTCGCTAGTTTTTCGAAGAATGAGAGGGTATCTCATTGAAACTTATAAAATTCTAACAGGACTAGACAGACTGGATGCAGGAAGGATGTTCCCGATGGCGGAGGACTCCAGAACCAGAGGTGACAGTCTAAGGATAAGGGTAAGCCATTTAGGACTGAGATGAGGAGGAATTTTTCACCCAGAGAGTGGTGAACCTGTGGAATTCTATACCACAGATGGCAGTTGAGGATAATTCATTAAATATATTCAAGAAGGAGATAGAGATATTTCTTAATGCTAAAGGGATCATGGGATATCGGGAGAAAGCAGGGACAGGGTACTGAATTTGGATGATCAGCCATGATATCATCGAATGGCGGAGCAGGCTCGAGGGGCCGAATTTTCTACTCCTGCTCCTATCTTCTATGCTTCTATGCTCTGCACTGTCCCATTAAACAGTCCAAGGGCAGATAAAGAACGGGTTCTGTCCGTCGTCCTCTCTCTCAGTCGTGCTCTCTCTCTCAGTCTTGGTCTCACTCTCTCTCAGTCTCGTTCTCATTCTCTCTCCGTCGCGGTCTCACTCTCTCTCAGTCGTGCTCTCTCTCTCAGTCTCGGTCTCACTCTCTCTCAGTCTCGGTCTCACTCTCTCTCAGTCTCGGTCTCACTCTCTCTCAGTCTCGGTCTCACTCTCTCTCAGTCTCGGTCTCACTCTCTCTCAGTCTCGGTCTCATTCTCTCTCAGTCTCAGTCTCACTCTCTCTCAGTCTCGGTCTCACTCTCTCTCAGTCTCGGTCTCACTCTCTATCAGTCTCGGTCTCACTCTCTCTCAGTCTTGGCCTCACTCTCTCTCAGTCTCGGTCTCACTCTCTCTCAGTCTCGGTCTCACTCTCTCTCAGTCTCTGTCTCACTCTCTCTCAGTCTCGGTCTCACTCTCTCTCAGTCTCGGTCTCAATCTCTCTCAGTCTCGGTCTCACTCTCTCTCAGTCTCGGCCTCACTCTCTCTCAGGCTCGATCTCAATCTCTCTCAGTCTCGGTCTCATTCTCTCGCAGTCCCCGTCTCACTCTCTCTCAGTCTGTGTCTCATTCTCTCTCAGTCTCGGTCTGATTCACCTGCATGCTCGCCTTCAGTGACTGGTGTACAAGAACACCCAGGTCTCTCTGTACTTCCCCCTCTCCCAATTTATTGCCATTTAAATAATAATTTGCCCTCCCGTTCCTGCACCCAAGGTGGATAACTTCGCACTTGTCCACATTATAGTGCATCTGCCATTTATCCGCCCAATCACCCAGTCTGTCCAAATCGCTCTGGAGCTTCCTGGTCTCCTCCTCTGAGCCCACCCCCCCTCCTAGTTTAGTGTCGTCTGCAAATTTGGAAATGCTGCATCCGACTCCCTGATCCAGGTCATTAATGTAAATTGTGAACAGCTGGGGACCCAGGACAGATCCCTGTGGTACCCCACTTGTTACTGCCTGCCATTCAGAAAATGAGCCGTTTATTCCAACTCTCTGTTTTCTATCTGACAGCCAGTTCTCTATCCACGTCAATACTTTCCCCTTTATCCCATGAGCTTCAATTTTCCCTGCTAATCTTTTATGTGGGACCTTATCGAAGGCCTTTTGGAAGTCCAGGTACACCACATCTACTGGCTCTCCCCCATCTATTTTACCAGTTACTCCCTCAAAAAATTCCAATAGATTAGTCAAGCACGATTTACCCTTTGTAAATCCATGTTGACTCTGTCCTATCCTGTCCCCATTTGCTAAGTGCTCGGCTATTTCATCCTTAATGATGGACTCCAGCATTTTGCCCACAACTGATGTAAGGCTTACAGGTCTGTAATTACCTGCTTTTTCCCTACCCCCCTTTTTGAATAGTGGGGTAACGTTAGCTACCCTCCAATCCATGGGCACTGTTCCCGAGTCTAATGAATTCTGAAAAATCATGCTTAGTGCATCCGCTATCTCTAGGGCCACCTCCTTCAGTACCCTAGGATGCATGTTATCAGGCCCTGGGGATTTGTCCGCCTTCAATCCCTTTAGCTTCCTTAACACCATATCCTTAGAGATATTGATTTGCGTCAGTTCCTCCTTTGCCAATGTCCCTATTTTTCCCGATATCCCAGGGAGGTTTTTTGTGTCTTCCTTCGTAAAGACTGACCCAAAGTATGCATTTAGTTGGTCTGCCATTTCCTTATTTCCCATTATATATTCCCCCGTATCTGACTGCAATGGACCAACTTTGGTTTTCACCAGTCTTTTCCTCTTGATATACTTATAAAAGCTTTTGGAGTTAGTTTTTATATTTTCCGCCAGCTTGCTTTCGTAAGCTATTTTGCCCTTCTTGATTAAGCCCTTTGCCCTCCTTTGCTCTATCTTAAACTGTTCCCAATCTTCCGCTCTGGCGCGTTTTTTGGCTATTTTATACGCCCTATCTTTGGATTTTATGCTGTCTCTAATTTCCCCTGTTATCCACGGTTGAGTCACCTTTTTAGATTTCCTTTTATGCCAGATTGGTATAAACAATTTTTGCAATTTTGTCATTCTATCTTTAAATGCTTGCCATTGTTTATCTACCTCCAGTCCTCCCAGGAACGTTGTCCAATCAGACCTACTCAGTTCCCGTCTAATGGCATCATAATTCCCCTTGTTTAAATTCAGGACCTGAGTCTCTGAGTCAATTTCTTCGCTCTCCATTTCGAGTGAGAAATCGATCATGTTATGATCGCTCTGACCCAAGGGTCCCCGTACAACAAGATTACTAATTAGTCCCTTCTCATTGCACAGTACCCAGTCCAATATAGCCTGTTCCCGAGTTGGTTCCTCGACATATTGATCCAGATAACCATCCCTTAAACACTCAAGGAATTCCTCCTCCTCATTATTTTTACTGATTAGGCTAGTCCAATCTATATGTAAGTTAAAGTCACCTATGATGACAGCTGTGCTCTTATTGCACGCTTCTCTAATTTCCCTCGTGATGCCCTCCCCAACCTCTATTTTACTATTTGGAGGCCTATATACCACTCCTATTAATGTTTTTCGCCCCTCGCTATTTCTTAGCTCCACCCATATAGATTCTGTATTAACTGAGTTAATATCCTTCCTTTCAATTGCATTTATCCCCTCTTTTACCAGCAATGCTACCCCTCCTCCCTTTCTTTTTGTCGATCCTTCCTAAATACTGAATACCCCTGTATGTTAAGCTCCCAGCCCTGCTCACCCTGCAACCATGTTTCCGTAATCCCAATTAGATCATAATTATTAACCTCTATTTCCACAGCTAATTCATCTACCTTGTTCCTGATGCTTCTCGCATTAAGGTATAAAACCCTCAGGCTTTTTTTATGCTCACATTTTTTATGAATTAGTTTGGCCCTTTGTTTTTTGTTCCTCTCCTTTTTACCATTTATTTCTGTCTGCCTTTCACTTTCCTCTATTTCACTACATGGGTTTCTAGCCCCCTGCCATACTAGTTTAAATGCTCCTGAACTGCTTTATCAAAATTGACTGATCTGTGAAACCCATCAGGGCAGATCCTCATGACGGACACCGAGAGATTATTCTCTTAAGTGTTGACTGGTACGTGAAACCAACCAACACAGATCTTCATAACAACAGACGTTCCAGCCTGCTAGCCGGAGCAGAAGCAAGTAAACAAGTGGGGCCAGGAGACCCCCTGATCGACACGTGGGTGCTGCGGTGAAAACATCCGATCAGCTATTCGGAATTTCTCCGAGTTATCACGAGTGGTGAGCATGAGTCTCGAATCCTACGAATCTAGCTAGGACAGATATTGATAGGGGAGGGTTTAAGTACTAAGGATAATTGTAATGTGTGCCCCCATTTACGGTGTGTCGTTCGTTCCTCGTTTCCCTAGAATTAGTTACATAACTGCGTGTAAGATTGTACTGTCATTAATCCGTGCTTATGACATGTATTTCGTAATCTTAAACATTATGCAATAAAGATTTTCCATTTTGTACCATTCAACCGAGTCTACATGAGTTTCATCTCCATTACTGCTCTCGCATCTAAGTCCAGTGTCTAGAACCGTAAGGGCGAGTGATTCGAACCACTCACAGGTGTGTCTAGTGTTCCCAGACTGGCTGGAGACCAGAACAGGCAACAAGGCCTAAACCCGCACTGACATACAGGCTGCACAGAGCCACACGAATCTCACAGGCTGAGAGACACGCACGCAAACCCTTACAAGTGGATGTGGTGTATTTGGACTTTCAGAAGGCTTTCGATAAGGTCCCACATAAGAGATTAGCGTGCAACGTTACAGCACATGGGAATGTGGGTGAGGTACTGATTTGGATAGAGAACTGGTTGGCAGACAGGAAGCAAAGAGTTGGAAAAAAGGGTATTTTTCCAAGTGGCAGGCAGTGACTAGTGGGGTGCCACAGGGATCGGTGCTAGGACCCCAGCTATTCACAATGTATATTAATGATCTGGACGAGGGAACTAGATGTAATATCTCTAAGTTTGCAGATGACACAAAGCTGGGTGGGCGTGTGTGCTGTGAGGAGGATGCAGAGAAACTCCAGTATGATTTGGACAGGTTGGGTGATTGGGCAGATGCATGGCAGATGCAGTATAATGTGGATAAATGCGAGGTTATCCACTTTGGTGGCAAAAACAGGAAGACAGATTATTATCTGAACGGCAATAGATTGGGAAAAGGGGAAGTGCAACGAGATCTGGGAGTCTTTGTGCACCAGTCGCTGAAGGTAAGCATGCAGGTGCAGCAGGCGGTTAAGAAGGCAAATGGTATGTTGTCCTTCATAGCGAGAGGATTCGAGTACAGGAGCAAGGATGTCTTGCTGCAGTTGTACAAGGTCTTGGTGAGACCACACCTTGAGTATTGTGTGCAGTGTTGGTCACCTTATCTGAGGAAGGATGTTCTTCCCATGTAGGGAGTGCAGCGAAGATTCACCAGACTGATACCTGGGATGGCAGGAATGACGTATGAGGAGAGATTGGGTCGATTAGGCATATATTCGCTAGTTTTTCGAAGAATGAGAGGGTATCTCATTGAAACTTATAAAATTCTAACAGGACTAGACAGACTGGATGCAGGAAGGATGTTCCCGATGGCGGAGGACTCCAGAACCAGAGGTGACAGTCTAAGGATAAGGGTAAGCCATTTAGGACTGAGATGAGGAGGAATTTTTCACCCAGAGAGTGGTGAACCTGTGGAATTCTATACCACAGATGGCAGTTGAGGATAATTCATTAAATATATTCAAGAAGGAGATAGAGATATTTCTTAATGCTAAAGGGATCATGGGATATCGGGAGAAAGCAGGGACAGGGTACTGAATTTGGATGATCAGCCATGATATCATCGAATGGCGGAGCAGGCTCGAGGGGCCGAATTTTCTACTCCTGCTCCTATCTTCTATGCTTCTATGCTCTGCACTGTCCCATTAAACAGTCCAAGGGCAGATAAAGAACGGGTTCTGTCCGTCGTCCTCTCTCTCAGTCGTGCTCTCTCTCTCAGTCTTGGTCTCACTCTCTCTCAGTCTCGTTCTCATTCTCTCTCCGTCGCGGTCTCACTCTCTCTCAGTCGTGCTCTCTCTCTCAGTCTCGGTCTCACTCTCTCTCAGTCTCGGTCTCACTCTCTCTCAGTCTCGGTCTCACTCTCTCTCAGTCTCAGTCTCACTCTCTCTCAGTCTCGGTCTCACTCTCTCTCAGTCTCGGTCTCACTCTCTATCAGTCTCGGTCTCACTCTCTCTCAGTCTCGGCCTCACTCTCTCTCAGTCTCGGTCTCACTCTCTCTCAGTCTCGGTCTCACTCTCTCTCAGTCTCTGTCTCACTCTCTCTCAGTCTCGGTCTCACTCTCTCTCAGTCTCGGTCTCAATCTCTCTCAGTCTCGGTCTCACTCTCTCTCAGTCTCGGCCTCACTCTCTCTCAGGCTCGATCTCAATCTCTCTCAGTCTCGGTCTCATTCTCTCGCAGTCCCCGTCTCACTCTCTCTCAGTCTGTGTCTCATTCTCTCTCAGTCTCGGTCTGATTCACCTGCATGCTCGCCTTCAGTGACTGGTGTACAAGAACACCCAGGTCTCTCTGTACTTCCCCCTCTCCCAATTTATTGCCATTTAAATAATAATTTGCCCTCCCGTTCCTGCACCCAAGGTGGATAACTTCGCACTTGTCCACATTATAGTGCATCTGCCATTTATCCGCCCAATCACCCAGTCTGTCCAAATCGCTCTGGAGCTTCCTGGTCTCCTCCTCTGAGCCCACCCCCCCTCCTAGTTTAGTGTCGTCTGCAAATTTGGAAATGCTGCATCCGACTCCCTGATCCAGGTCATTAATGTAAATTGTGAACAGCTGGGGACCCAGGACAGATCCCTGTGGTACCCCACTTGTTACTGCCTGCCATTCAGAAAATGAGCCGTTTATTCCAACTCTCTGTTTTCTATCTGACAGCCAGTTCTCTATCCACGTCAATACTTTCCCCTTTATCCCATGAGCTTCAATTTTCCCTGCTAATCTTTTATGTGGGACCTTATCGAAGGCCTTTTGGAAGTCCAGGTACACCACATCTACTGGCTCTCCCCCATCTATTTTACCAGTTACTCCCTCAAAAAATTCCAATAGATTAGTCAAGCACGATTTACCCTTTGTAAATCCATGTTGACTCTGTCCTATCCTGTCCCCATTTGCTAAGTGCTCGGCTATTTCATCCTTAATGATGGACTCCAGCATTTTGCCCACAACTGATGTAAGGCTTACAGGTCTGTAATTACCTGCTTTTTCCCTACCCCCCTTTTTGAATAGTGGGGTAACGTTAGCTACCCTCCAATCCATGGGCACTGTTCCCGAGTCTAATGAATTCTGAAAAATCATGCTTAGTGCATCCGCTATCTCTAGGGCCACCTCCTTCAGTACCCTAGGATGCATGTTATCAGGCCCTGGGGATTTGTCCGCCTTCAATCCCTTTAGCTTCCTTAACACCATATCCTTAGAGATATTGATTTGCGTCAGTTCCTCCTTTGCCAATGTCCCTATTTTTCCCGATATCCCAGGGAGGTTTTTTGTGTCTTCCTTCGTAAAGACTGACCCAAAGTATGCATTTAGTTGGTCTGCCATTTCCTTATTTCCCATTATATATTCCCCCGTATCTGACTGCAATGGACCAACTTTGGTTTTCACCAGTCTTTTCCTCTTGATATACTTATAAAAGCTTTTGGAGTTAGTTTTTATATTTTCCGCCAGCTTGCTTTCGTAAGCTATTTTGCCCTTCTTGATTAAGCCCTTTGCCCTCCTTTGCTCTATCTTAAACTGTTCCCAATCTTCCGCTCTGGCGCGTTTTTTGGCTATTTTATACGCCCTATCTTTGGATTTTATGCTGTCTCTAATTTCCCCTGTTATCCACGGTTGAGTCACCTTTTTAGATTTCCTTTTATGCCAGATTGGTATAAACAATTTTTGCAATTTTGTCATTCTATCTTTAAATGCTTGCCATTGTTTATCTACCTCCAGTCCTCCCAGGAACGTTGTCCAATCAGACCTACTCAGTTCCCGTCTAATGGCATCATAATTCCCCTTGTTTAAATTCAGGACCTGAGTCTCTGAGTCAATTTCTTCGCTCTCCATTTCGAGTGAGAAATCGATCATGTTATGATCGCTCTGACCCAAGGGTCCCCGTACAACAAGATTACTAATTAGTCCCTTCTCATTGCACAGTACCCAGTCCAATATAGCCTGTTCCCGAGTTGGTTCCTCGACATATTGATCCAGATAACCATCCCTTAAACACTCAAGGAATTCCTCCTCCTCATTATTTTTACTGATTAGGCTAGTCCAATCTATATGTAAGTTAAAGTCACCTATGATGACAGCTGTGCTCTTATTGCACGCTTCTCTAATTTCCCTCGTGATGCCCTCCCCAACCTCTATTTTACTATTTGGAGGCCTATATACCACTCCTATTAATGTTTTTCGCCCCTCGCTATTTCTTAGCTCCACCCATATAGATTCTGTATTAACTGAGTTAATATCCTTCCTTTCAATTGCATTTATCCCCTCTTTTACCAGCAATGCTACCCCTCCTCCCTTTCTTTTTTGTCGATCCTTCCTAAATACTGAATACCCCTGTATGTTAAGCTCCCAGCCCTGCTCACCCTGCAACCATGTTTCCGTAATCCCAATTAGATCATAATTATTAACCTCTATTTCCACAGCTAATTCATCTACCTTGTTCCTGATGCTTCTCGCATTAAGGTATAAAACCCTCAGGCTTTTTTTATGCTCACATTTTTTATGAATTAGTTTGGCCCTTTGTTTTTTGTTCCTCTCCTTTTTACCATTTATTTCTGTCTGCCTTTCACTTTCCTCTATTTCACTACATGGGTTTCTAGCCCCCTGCCATACTAGTTTAAATGCTCCTGAACTGCTTTATCAAAATTGACTGATCTGTGAAACCCATCAGGGCAGATCCTCATGACGGACACCGAGAGATTATTCTCTTAAGTGTTGACTGGTACGTGAAACCAACCAACACAGATCTTCATAACAACAGACGTTCCAGCCTGCTAGCCGGAGCAGAAGCAAGTAAACAAGTGGGGCCAGGAGACCCCCTGATCGACACGTGGGTGCTGCGGTGAAAACATCCGATCAGCTATTCGGAATTTCTCCGAGTTATCACGAGTGGTGAGCATGAGTCTCGAATCCTACGAATCTAGCTAGGACAGATATTGATAGGGGAGGGTTTAAGTACTAAGGATAATTGTAATGTGTGCCCCCATTTACGGTGTGTCGTTCGTTCCTCGTTTCCCTAGAATTAGTTACATAACTGCGTGTAAGATTGTACTGTCATTAATCCGTGCTTATGACATGTATTTCGTAATCTTAAACATTATGCAATAAAGATTTTCCATTTTGTACCATTCAACCGAGTCTACATGAGTTTCATCTCCATTACTGCTCTCGCATCTAAGTCCAGTGTCTAGAACCGTAAGGGCGAGTGATTCGAACCACTCACAGGTGTGTCTAGTGTTCCCAGACTGGCTGGAGACCAGAACAGGCAACAAGGCCTAAACCCGCACTGACATACAGGCTGCACAGAGCCACACGAATCTCACAGGCTGAGAGACACGCACGCAAACCCTTACAAGTGGATGTGGTGTATTTGGACTTTCAGAAGGCTTTCGATAAGGTCCCACATAAGAGATTAGCGTGCAACGTTACAGCACATGGGAATGTGGGTGAGGTACTGATTTGGATAGAGAACTGGTTGGCAGACAGGAAGCAAAGAGTTGGAAAAAAGGGTATTTTTCCAAGTGGCAGGCAGTGACTAGTGGGGTGCCACAGGGATCGGTGCTAGGACCCCAGCTATTCACAATGTATATTAATGATCTGGACGAGGGAACTAGATGTAATATCTCTAAGTTTGCAGATGACACAAAGCTGGGTGGGCGTGTGTGCTGTGAGGAGGATGCAGAGAAACTCCAGTATGATTTGGACAGGTTGGGTGATTGGGCAGATGCATGGCAGATGCAGTATAATGTGGATAAATGCGAGGTTATCCACTTTGGTGGCAAAAACAGGAAGACAGATTATTATCTGAACGGCAATAGATTGGGAAAAGGGGAAGTGCAACGAGATCTGGGAGTCTTTGTGCACCAGTCGCTGAAGGTAAGCATGCAGGTGCAGCAGGCGGTTAAGAAGGCAAATGGTATGTTGTCCTTCATAGCGAGAGGATTCGAGTACAGGAGCAAGGATGTCTTGCTGCAGTTGTACAAGGTCTTGGTGAGACCACACCTTGAGTATTGTGTGCAGTGTTGGTCACCTTATCTGAGGAAGGATGTTCTTCCCATGTAGGGAGTGCAGCGAAGATTCACCAGACTGATACCTGGGATGGCAGGAATGACGTATGAGGAGAGATTGGGTCGATTAGGCATATATTCGCTAGTTTTTCGAAGAATGAGAGGGTATCTCATTGAAACTTATAAAATTCTAACAGGACTAGACAGACTGGATGCAGGAAGGATGTTCCCGATGGCGGAGGACTCCAGAACCAGAGGTGACAGTCTAAGGATAAGGGTAAGCCATTTAGGACTGAGATGAGGAGGAATTTTTCACCCAGAGAGTGGTGAACCTGTGGAATTCTATACCACAGATGGCAGTTGAGGATAATTCATTAAATATATTCAAGAAGGAGATAGAGATATTTCTTAATGCTAAAGGGATCATGGGATATCGGGAGAAAGCAGGGACAGGGTACTGAATTTGGATGATCAGCCATGATATCATCGAATGGCGGAGCAGGCTCGAGGGGCCGAATTTTCTACTCCTGCTCCTATCTTCTATGCTTCTATGCTCTGCACTGTCCCATTAAACAGTCCAAGGGCAGATAAAGAACGGGTTCTGTCCGTCGTCCTCTCTCTCAGTCGTGCTCTCTCTCTCAGTCTTGGTCTCACTCTCTCTCAGTCTCGTTCTCATTCTCTCTCCGTCGCGGTCTCACTCTCTCTCAGTCGTGCTCTCTCTCTCAGTCTCGGTCTCACTCTCTCTCAGTCTCGGTCTCACTCTCTCTCAGTCTCGGTCTCACTCTCTCTCAGTCTCGGTCTCACTCTCTCTCAGTCTCGGTCTCACTCTCTCTCAGTCTCGGTCTCATTCTCTCTCAGTCTCAGTCTCACTCTCTCTCAGTCTCGGTCTCACTCTCTCTCAGTCTCGGTCTCACTCTCTATCAGTCTCGGTCTCACTCTCTCTCAGTCTTGGCCTCACTCTCTCTCAGTCTCGGTCTCACTCTCTCTCAGTCTCGGTCTCACTCTCTCTCAGTCTCTGTCTCACTCTCTCTCAGTCTCGGTCTCACTCTCTCTCAGTCTCGGTCTCAATCTCTCTCAGTCTCGGTCTCACTCTCTCTCAGTCTCGGCCTCACTCTCTCTCAGGCTCGATCTCAATCTCTCTCAGTCTCGGTCTCATTCTCTCGCAGTCCCCGTCTCACTCTCTCTCAGTCTGTGTCTCATTCTCTCTCAGTCTCGGTCTGATTCACCTGCATGCTCGCCTTCAGTGACTGGTGTACAAGAACACCCAGGTCTCTCTGTACTTCCCCCTCTCCCAATTTATTGCCATTTAAATAATAATTTGCCCTCCCGTTCCTGCACCCAAGGTGGATAACTTCGCACTTGTCCACATTATAGTGCATCTGCCATTTATCCGCCCAATCACCCAGTCTGTCCAAATCGCTCTGGAGCTTCCTGGTCTCCTCCTCTGAGCCCACCCCCCCTCCTAGTTTAGTGTCGTCTGCAAATTTGGAAATGCTGCATCCGACTCCCTGATCCAGGTCATTAATGTAAATTGTGAACAGCTGGGGACCCAGGACAGATCCCTGTGGTACCCCACTTGTTACTGCCTGCCATTCAGAAAATGAGCCGTTTATTCCAACTCTCTGTTTTCTATCTGACAGCCAGTTCTCTATCCACGTCAATACTTTCCCCTTTATCCCATGAGCTTCAATTTTCCATGCTAATCTTTTATGTGGGACCTTATCGAAGGCCTTTTGGAAGTCCAGGTACACCACATCTACTGGCTCTCCCCCATCTATTTTACCAGTTACTCCCTCAAAAAATTCCAATAGATTAGTCAAGCACGATTTACCCTTTGTAAATCCATGTTGACTCTGTCCTATCCTGTCCCCATTTGCTAAGTGCTCGGCTATTTCATCCTTAATGATGGACTCCAGCATTTTGCCCACAACTGATGTAAGGCTTACAGGTCTGTAATTACCTGCTTTTTCCCTACCCCCCTTTTTGAATAGTGGGGTAACGTTAGCTACCCTCCAATCCATGGGCACTGTTCCCGAGTCTAATGAATTCTGAAAAATCATGCTTAGTGCATCCGCTATCTCTAGGGCCACCTCCTTCAGTACCCTAGGATGCATGTTATCAGGCCCTGGGGATTTGTCCGCCTTCAATCCCTTTAGCTTCCTTAACACCATATCCTTAGAGATATTGATTTGCGTCAGTTCCTCCTTTGCCAATGTCCCTATTTTTCCCGATATCCCAGGGAGGTTTTTTGTGTCTTCCTTCGTAAAGACTGACCCAAAGTATGCATTTAGTTGGTCTGCCATTTCCTTATTTCCCATTATATATTCCCCCGTATCTGACTGCAATGGACCAACTTTGGTTTTCACCAGTCTTTTCCTCTTGATATACTTATAAAAGCTTTTGGAGTTAGTTTTTATATTTTCCGCCAGCTTGCTTTCGTAAGCTATTTTGCCCTTCTTGATTAAGCCCTTTGCCCTCCTTTGCTCTATCTTAAACTGTTCCCAATCTTCCGCTCTGGCGCGTTTTTTGGCTATTTTATACGCCCTATCTTTGGATTTTATGCTGTCTCTAATTTCCCCTGTTATCCACGGTTGAGTCACCTTTTTAGATTTCCTTTTATGCCAGATTGGTATAAACAATTTTTGCAATTTTGTCATTCTATCTTTAAATGCTTGCCATTGTTTATCTACCTCCAGTCCTCCCAGGAACGTTGTCCAATCAGACCTACTCAGTTCCCGTCTAATGGCATCATAATTCCCCTTGTTTAAATTCAGGACCTGAGTCTCTGAGTCAATTTCTTCGCTCTCCATTTCGAGTGAGAAATCGATCATGTTATGATCGCTCTGACCCAAGGGTCCCCGTACAACAAGATTACTAATTAGTCCCTTCTCATTGCACAGTACCCAGTCCAATATAGCCTGTTCCCGAGTTGGTTCCTCGACATATTGATCCAGATAACCATCCCTTAAACACTCAAGGAATTCCTCCTCCTCATTATTTTTACTGATTAGGCTAGTCCAATCTATATGTAAGTTAAAGTCACCTATGATGACAGCTGTGCTCTTATTGCACGCTTCTCTAATTTCCCTCGTGATGCCCTCCCCAACCTCTATTTTACTATTTGGAGGCCTATATACCACTCCTATTAATGTTTTTCGCCCCTCGCTATTTCTTAGCTCCACCCATATAGATTCTGTATTAACTGAGTTAATATCCTTCCTTTCAATTGCATTTATCCCCTCTTTTACCAGCAATGCTACCCCTCCTCCCTTTCTTTTTGTCGATCCTTCCTAAATACTGAATACCCCTGTATGTTAAGCTCCCAGCCCTGCTCACCCTGCAACCATGTTTCCGTAATCCCAATTAGATCATAATTATTAACCTCTATTTCCACAGCTAATTCATCTACCTTGTTCCTGATGCTTCTCGCATTAAGGTATAAAACCCTCAGGCTTTTTTTATGCTCACATTTTTTATGAATTAGTTTGGCCCTTTGTTTTTTGTTCCTCTCCTTTTTACCATTTATTTCTGTCTGCCTTTCACTTTCCTCTATTTCACTACATGGGTTTCTAGCCCCCTGCCATACTAGTTTAAATGCTCCTGAACTGCTTTATCAAAATTGACTGATCTGTGAAACCCATCAGGGCAGATCCTCATGACGGACACCGAGAGATTATTCTCTTAAGTGTTGACTGGTACGTGAAACCAACCAACACAGATCTTCATAACAACAGACGTTCCAGCCTGCTAGCCGGAGCAGAAGCAAGTAAACAAGTGGGGCCAGGAGACCCCCTGATCGACAAGTGGGTGCTGCGGTGAAAACATCCGATCAGCTATTCGGAATTTCTCCGAGTTATCACGAGTGGTGAGCATGAGTCTCGAATCCTACGAATCTAGCTAGGACAGATATTGATAGGGGAGGGTTTAAGTACTAAGGATAATTGTAATGTGTGCCCCCATTTACGGTGTGTCGTTCGTTCCTCGTTTCCCTAGAATTAGTTACATAACTGCGTGTAAGATTGTACTGTCATTAATCCGTGCTTATGACATGTATTTCGTAATCTTAAACATTATGCAATAAAGATTTTCCATTTTGTACCATTCAACCGAGTCTACATGAGTTTCATCTCCATTACTGCTCTCGCATCTAAGTCCAGTGTCTAGAACCGTAAGGGCGAGTGATTCGAACCACTCACAGGTGTGTCTAGTGTTCCCAGACTGGCTGGAGACCAGAACAGGCAACAAGGCCTAAACCCGCACTGACATACAGGCTGCACAGAGCCACACGAATCTCACAGGCTGAGAGACACGCACGCAAACCCTTACAAGTGGATGTGGTGTATTTGGACTTTCAGAAGGCTTTCGATAAGGTCCCACATAAGAGATTAGCGTGCAACGTTACAGCACATGGGAATGTGGGTGAGGTACTGATTTGGATAGAGAACTGGTTGGCAGACAGGAAGCAAAGAGTTGGAAAAAAGGGTATTTTTCCAAGTGGCAGGCAGTGACTAGTGGGGTGCCACAGGGATCGGTGCTAGGACCCCAGCTATTCACAATGTATATTAATGATCTGGACGAGGGAACTAGATGTAATATCTCTAAGTTTGCAGATGACACAAAGCTGGGTGGGCGTGTGTGCTGTGAGGAGGATGCAGAGAAACTCCAGTATGATTTGGACAGGTTGGGTGATTGGGCAGATGCATGGCAGATGCAGTATAATGTGGATAAATGCGAGGTTATCCACTTTGGTGGCAAAAACAGGAAGACAGATTATTATCTGAACGGCAATAGATTGGGAAAAGGGGAAGTGCAACGAGATCTGGGAGTCTTTGTGCACCAGTCGCTGAAGGTAAGCATGCAGGTGCAGCAGGCGGTTAAGAAGGCAAATGGTATGTTGTCCTTCATAGCGAGAGGATTCGAGTACAGGAGCAAGGATGTCTTGCTGCAGTTGTACAAGGTCTTGGTGAGACCACACCTTGAGTATTGTGTGCAGTGTTGGTCACCTTATCTGAGGAAGGATGTTCTTCCCATGTAGGGAGTGCAGCGAAGATTCACCAGACTGATACCTGGGATGGCAGGAATGACGTATGAGGAGAGATTGGGTCGATTAGGCATATATTCGCTAGTTTTTCGAAGAATGAGAGGGTATCTCATTGAAACTTATAAAATTCTAACAGGACTAGACAGACTGGATGCAGGAAGGATGTTCCCGATGGCGGAGGACTCCAGAACCAGAGGTGACAGTCTAAGGATAAGGGTAAGCCATTTAGGACTGAGATGAGGAGGAATTTTTCACCCAGAGAGTGGTGAACCTGTGGAATTCTATACCACAGATGGCAGTTGAGGATAATTCATTAAATATATTCAAGAAGGAGATAGAGATATTTCTTAATGCTAAAGGGATCATGGGATATCGGGAGAAAGCAGGGACAGGGTACTGAATTTGGATGATCAGCCATGATATCATCGAATGGCGGAGCAGGCTCGAGGGGCCGAATTTTCTACTCCTGCTCCTATCTTCTATGCTTCTATGCTCTGCACTGTCCCATTAAACAGTCCAAGGGCAGATAAAGAACGGGTTCTGTCCGTCGTCCTCTCTCTCAGTCGTGCTCTCTCTCTCAGTCTTGGTCTCACTCTCTCTCAGTCTCGTTCTCATTCTCTCTCCGTCGCGGTCTCACTCTCTCTCAGTCGTGCTCTCTCTCTCAGTCTCGGTCTCACTCTCTCTCAGTCTCGGTCTCACTCTCTCTCAGTCTCGGTCTCACTCTCTCAGTCTCGGTCTCACTCTCTCTCAGTCTCGGTCTCACTCTCTCTCAGTCTCGGTCTCATTCTCTCTCAGTCTCAGTCTCACTCTCTCTCAGTCTCGGTCTCACTCTCTCTCAGTCTCGGTCTCACTCTCTATCAGTCTCGGTCTCACTCTCTCTCAGTCTTGGCCTCACTCTCTCTCAGTCTCGGTCTCACTCTCTCTCAGTCTCGGTCTCACTCTCTCTCAGTCTCTGTCTCACTCTCTCTCAGTCTCGGTCTCACTCTCTCTCAGTCTCGGTCTCAATCTCTCTCAGTCTCGGTCTCACTCTCTCTCAGTCTCGGCCTCACTCTCTCTCAGGCTCGATCTCAATCTCTCTCAGTCTCGGACTCATTCTCTCGCAGTCCCCGTCTCACTCTCTCTCAGTCTGTGTCTCATTCTCTCTCAGTCTCGGTCTGATTCACTCTCTCTCAGTCTCTGTCTCACTCTCTCTCAGTCTCTGTCTCACTCTATTCCATTCTCCCAGTTTCTCCGTCTCCGCCGCATCTGCTCTGATGATGCCACCTTCCATACCAGTGCTTCCGACATGTCTTCCTTTTTCCTCAACCGAGGATTCCCCTCTACCGTGGTCGACACGGCCCTCGACCGTGTCCGTTCTATCTCCCGCACATCTGCCCTCACCCCTGCCCCTCCCTCCCGGAACCACGATAGGGTTCCCCTTGTCCTCACCTTTCACCCCACCAGCCTCCACATTCAACGGATCATCCTCCGCCATTTCCGCCACCTCCAGCGTGATCCCACCACCAAACACATCTTCCCCTCACCTCCCCTTTCAGCATTCCGCAGGGACCGCTCCCTCCGCGACACCCTAGTCCACTCCTCTACCACCCCCAGCACCCCTTCCCCTTCGCCCGGCACCTTCCCGTGCACGCGCAGGAGATGCAACACATGCCCTTATACCTCCCCTCTTCCCACTGTCCAGGGCCCCAAACACCCCTTCCAGGTGAAACAGCGATTTACTTGTACTTCCTGCAATTTAGTATACTGTATTCGCTGCTCACGATGTGGACTCCTCTACATTGGGGAGACCAAACGCAGATTGGGTGACCGCTTTGCGGAACACCTCCGTTCAGTCCGTAAGGGGGACCCCGAGCTCCCGGTGGCCTGTCACTTTAATTCACCGCTTCACTCCCACTCTGACCTCACCGTCCTCGGCCTAATACACTGCTCCACGGAAGCTCAGCGTAAGCTCGAGGAACAGCACCTCATCTTTCGTTTAGGCACGCTACAGCCCTCTGGACTCAATATCGAGTTCAACAATTTTAGATCATAACCTCAGCTCCAATCACATTTATATTTTATTTTATCCACCCTTTTATTTGTCCCCCCCACCTTTTTTTTCCTCCTAGAAGCTGGCAGCTGTCCTTCATTCTGCCAGTAGATTTCACACTTCATTCAGCCTTAATCTGTCACATTAACACCACCTCTAGCCTTGCATATCTCTTAATGTCTCTTAATGTCTCTTCATCTCCTCCTTTGTTCCTTTATCCCCTCCCCCTTTTCCCAGCTTTACCCTGGCCTTAAATCTATTTGATTTCCAGCTCTTCCCAGTTCTGATGAAAGGTCATCGACCTGAAACGTAAACTCTCTTTCTCTCTCCACGGATGCTGCCTGGCCTGCTGAGTTTTTCCAGCGTTTTCTGTTGTTATTTCTGTCTCACTCTCTCTCAGTCTCGTTCTCACTCTCTCTCAGTCTCGGTCTCACTCTCTCTCAGTCTCGGTCTCACTCTCTCTCAGTCTCGGTCTCACTCTCTCTCAGTCTCGGTCTCACTCTCTCTCAGTCTCGGCCTCACTCTCTCTCAGTCTCAGTCTCAATCTGTCTCAGTCTCGGTCTCACTCTCTCTCAGTCTCGGACTGACTCTCTCTCAGTCTCGGGCTCACTCTCTCTCAGTCTCTGTCTCACTCTCTCTCAGTCTCGGTCTCTCTCTCTCTCAGTCTCGGTCTCAATCTCTCTCAGTCTCGGTCTCACTCTCTCTCAGTCTCTGTCTCACTCTCTCTCAGTCTCTGTCTCATTCTCTCTCAGTCTCTGTCTCACTCTCTCTCAGTCTCGGTCTCACTCTCTCTCAGTCTCTGTCTCACTCTCTCTCAGTCTCGGTCTCACTCTCTCTCAGTCTCGGTCTCAATCTCTCTCAGTCTCGGTCTCACTCTCTCTCAGTCTCGGCCTCACTCTCTCTCAGTCTCGATCTCAATCTCTCTCAGTCTCGGTCTCATTCTCTCGCAGTCTCCGTCTCACTCTCTCTCAGTCTCTGTCTCATTCTCTCTCAGTCTCGGTCTGATTCACTCTCTCTCAGTCTCTGTCTCACTCTCTCTCAGTCTCGGTCTCACTCTCTCTCAGTCTCTGTCTCACTCTCTCTCAGTCTCTGTCTCATTCTCTCTCAGTCTCTGTCTCACTCTCTCTCAGTCTCGTTCTCACTCTCTCTCAGTCTCGGTCTCACTCTCTCTCAGTCTCGGTCTCACTCTCTCTCAGTCTCGGTCTCACTCTCTCTCAGTCTCGGTCTCACTCTCTCTCAGTCTCGGCCTCACTCTCTCTCAGTCTCAGTCTCAATCTGTCTCAGTCTCGGTCTCACTCTCTCTCAGTCTCGGACTGACTCTCTCTCAGTCTCGGGCTCACTCTCTCTCAGTCTCTGTCTCACTCTCTCTCAGTCTCGGTCTCTCTCTCTCTCAGTCTCGGTCTCAATCTCTCTCAGTCTCGGTCTCAATCTCTCTCAGTCTCGGTCTCATTCTCTCGCAGTCTCTGTCTCACTCTCTCTCTGTCTCGGTCTCTCTCTCTCAGTCTCGGTCTCACTCTCTCTCAGTCTCGGTCTCACTCTCTCTCAGTCTCTGTCTCACTCTCTCTCAGTCTCGGTCTCATTCTATCTCAGTCTCGGTCTCACTCTCTCTCAGTCTCGGTCTCGCTCTCTCTCAGTCTCGGCCTCACTCTCTCTCAGTCTCGGACTCAATCTCTCTCAGTCTCGGTCTCACTCTCTCTCAGTCTCGGCCTCACTCTCTCTCAGTCTCGGTCTCACTCTCTCGCTGTCTCGGTCTCACTCTCTCTCATTCACGGTCTCACTCTCTCTCAGTCGCGGTCTCACTCTCTCTGAGTCTCGGTCTCACTCTCTCTCAGTCTCGGTCTCACTCTCTCTCATTCTCGGTCTCACTCTCTCTCAGTCTCTGTCTCACTCACTCTCAGTCTCGGTCTCACTCTCTCTCAGTCTCTGTCTCACTCTCTCTCAGTCTCTGTCTCACTCTCTCTCAGTCTCGGTCTCACTCTCTCTCAGTCTCGGTCTCACTCTCTCTCATTCTCGGTCTCACTCTCTCTCAGTCTCGGTCTCACTCTCTCTCAGTCTCGGTCTCACTCTCTCTCAGTCTCGGTCACTCTCTCTCTCATTCACAGTCTCACTCTCTCTCAGTCTCGGTCTCGCTCTCTATCAGTCTCTGTCTCACTCTCTCTCAGTCTCGGTCTCACTCTCTCTCTCAGTCTCGGCCTCACTCTCTCTCAGTCTCAGTCTCACTCTCTCTCAGTCTCGGTCTCGCTCTCTCTCAGTCTCTGTCTCACTCTCTCTCAGTCTCGGTCTCACTCTCTCTCTCAGTCTCGGCCTCACTCTCTCTCAGTCTCAGTCTCACTCTCTCTCAGTCTCGGTCTCGCTCTCTATCAGTCTCTGTCTCACTCTCTCTCAGTCTCGGTCTCACTCTCTCTCTCAGTCTCGGCCTCACTCTCTCTCAGTCTCAGTCTCACTCTCTCTCAGTCTCGGTCTCGCTCTCTATCAGTCTCTGTCTCACTCTCTCTCAGTCTCGGTCTCACTCTCTCTCTCAGTCTCGGTCTCACTCTCTCTCAGTCTCGGTCACTCTCTCTCTCATTCACAGTCTCACTCTCTCTCAGTCTCGGTCTCGCTCTCTATCAGTCTCTGTCTCACTCTCTCTCAGTCTCGGTCTCACTCTCTCTCTCAGTCTCGGCCTCACTCTCTCTCAGTCTCAGTCTCACTCTCTCTCAGTCTCGGTCTCACTCTCTCTCAGTCTCGGCCTCACTCTCTCTCAGTCTCGGTCTCAATCTCTCTCAGTCTCGGTCACTCTCTCTCTCAGTCTTGGTCTCACTCTCTCTCAGTCTCGGTCTCACTCCCTCTCATTCACGGTCTCACTCTCTCTCAGTCTCGGTCTCGCTCTCTCTCAGTCTCTGTCTCACTCTCGCTCAGTCTCGGTCTCACTCTCTCTCTCAGTCTCGGCCTCACTCTCTCTCAGTCTCGGTCTCACTCTCTCTCAGTCTCGGCCTCACTCTCTCTCAGTCTCGGTCTCACTCTCTCTCAGTCTCGGCCTCACTCTCTCTCAGTCTCGGTCTCACTCTCTCTCAGTCTCGGCCTCACTCTCTCTCAGTCTCGGTCTCACTCTCTCTCAGTCTCGGTCTCACTCTCTCTCAGTCTCGGTCTCACTCTCTCTCTCAGTCTCGGCCTCAATCTCTCTCAGTCTCGGTCTCATTCTCTCGCAGTCTCGGTCTCACTCTCTCTCAGTCTCAGTCTCACTCTCTCTCAGTCTCGGCCTCACTCGCTCTCAGTCTCGGTCTCACTCTCTCTCAGTCTCGGTCTCACTCTCTCTCAGTCTCGGTCTCACTCTCTCTCAGTCTCGGCCTCACTCTCTCTCAGTCTCAGTCTCAATCTGTCTCAGTCTCGGTCTCACTCTCTCTCAGTCTCGGACTGACTCTCTCTCAGTCTCGGGCTCACTCTCTCTCAGTCTCTGTCTCACTCTCTCTCAGTCTCGGTCTCTCTCTCTCTCAGTCTCGGTCTCAATCTCTCTCAGTCTCGGTCTCAATCTCTCTCAGTCTCGGTCTCATTCTCTCGCAGTCTCTGTCTCACTCTCTCTCTGTCTCGGTCTCTCTCTCTCTCAGTCTCGGTCTCACTCTCTCGCTGTCTCGGTCTCACTCTCTCTCAGTCTCTGTCTCACTCTCTCTCAGTCTCGGTCTCATTCTATCTCAGTCTCGGTCTCACTCTCTCTCAGTCTCGGTCTCGCTCTCTCTCAGTCTCGGCCTCACTCTCTCTCAGTCTCGGACTCAATCTCTCTCAGTCTCGGTCTCACTCTCTCTCAGTCTCGGTCTCACTCTCTCTCAGTCTCGGTCTCACTCTCTCTCAGTCTCGATCACACTCTCCCTCAGTCTCGGCCTCACTCTCTCTCAGTCTCGGCCTCACTCTCTCTCAGTCTCGGTCTCACTCTCTCGCTGTCTCGGTCTCACTCTCTCTCATTCACGGTCTCACTCTCTCTCAGTCGCGGTCTCACTCTCTCTGAGTCTCGGTCTCACTCTCTCTCAGTCTCGGTCTCACTCTCTCTCATTCTCGGTCTCACTCTCTCTCAGTCTCTGTCTCACTCACTCTCAGTCTCGGTCTCACTCTCTCTCAGTCTCTGTCTCACTCTCTCTCAGTCTCTGTCTCACTCTCTCTCAGTCTCGGTCTCACTCTCTCTCAGTCTCGGTCTCACTCTCTCTCATTCTCGGTCTCACTCTCTCTCAGTCTCGGTCTCACTCTCTCTCAGTCTCGGTCTCACTCTCTCTCAGTCTCGGTCACTCTCTCTCTCATTCACAGTCTCACTCTCTCTCAGTCTCGGTCTCGCTCTCTATCAGTCTCTGTCTCACTCTCTCTCAGTCTCGGTCTCACTCTCTCTCTCAGTCTCGGCCTCACTCTCTCTCAGTCTCAGTCTCACTCTCTCTCAGTCTCGGTCTCGCTCTCTATCAGTCTCTGTCTCACTCTCTCTCAGTCTCGGTCTCACTCTCTCTCTCAGTCTCGGCCTCACTCTCTCTCAGTCTCAGTCTCACTCTCTCTCAGTCTCGGTCTCGCTCTCTATCAGTCTCTGTCTCACTCTCTCTCAGTCTCGGTCTCACTCTCTCTCAGTCTCGGCCTCACTCTCTCTCAGTCTCAGTCTCACTCTCTCTCAGTCTCGGTCTCGCTCTCTATCAGTCTCTGTCTCACTCTCTCTCAGTCTCGGTCTCACTCTCTCTCTCAGTCTCGGTCTCACTCTCTCTCAGTCTCGGTCACTCTCTCTCTCATTCACAGTCTCACTCTCTCTCAGTCTCGGCCTCACTCTCTCTCAGTCTCGGTCTCACTCTCTCTCAGTCTCGGTCTCACTCTCTATCAGTCTCTGTCTCACTCTCTCTCAGTCTCGGTCTCACTCTCTCTCTCAGTCTCGGCCTCACTCTCTCTCAGTCTCAGTCTCACTCTCTCTCAGTCTCGGTCTCACTCTCTCTCAGTCTCGGTCTCAATCTCTCTCAGTCTCGGTCACTCTCTCTCTCAGTCTTGGTCTCACTCTCTCTCAGTCTCGGTCTCACTCCCTCTCATTCACGGTCTCACTCTCTCTCAGTCTCGGTCTCGCTCTCTCTCAGTCTCTGTCTCACTCTCGCTCAGTCTCGGTCTCACTCTCTCTCTCAGTCTCGGCCTCACTCTCTCTCAGTCTCGGTCTCACTCTCTCTCAGTCTCGGCCTCACTCTCTCTCAGTCTCGGTCTCACTCTCTCTCAGTCTCGGTCTCACTCTCTCTCAGTCTCGGCCTCACTCTCTCTCAGTCTCGGTCTCACTCTCTCTCAGTCTCGGCCTCACTCTCTCTCAGTCTCGGTCTCACTCTCTCTCAGTCTCGGTCCCACTCTCTCTCAGTCTCGGTCTCTCTCTCTCTCAGTCTCGGTCTCAATCTCTCTCAGTCTCGGTCTCATTCTCTCGCAGTCTCGGTCTCACTCTCTCTCAGTCTCAGTCTCACTCTCTCTCAGTCTCGGCCTCACTCGCTCTCAGTCTCGGTCTCACTCTCTCTCAGTCTCGGTCTCACTCTCTCTCAGTCTCGGTCTCACTCTCTCTCAGTCTCGGTCTCACTCTCTCTCAGTCTCGGCCTCACTCTCTCTCAGTCTCAGTCTCAATCTGTCTCAGTCTCGGTCTCACTCTCTCTCAGTCTCGGACTGACTCTCTCTCAGTCTCGGGCTCACTCTCTCTCAGTCTCTGTCTCACTCTCTCTCAGTCTCGGTCTCACTCTCTCTCAGTCTCGGTCACTCTCTCTCTCATTCACAGTCTCACTCTCTCTCAGTCTCGGTCTCGCTCTCTATCAGTCTCTGTCTCACTCTCTCTCAGTCTCGGTCTCACTCTCTCTCTCAGTCTCGGCCTCACTCTCTCTCAGTCTCAGTCTCACTCTCTCTCAGTCTCGGTCTCGCTCTCTCTCAGTCTCTGTCTCACTCTCTCTCAGTCTCGGTCTCACTCTCTCTCTCAGTCTCGGCCTCACTCTCTCTCAGTCTCAGTCTCACTCTCTCTCAGTCTCGGTCTCGCTCTCTATCAGTCTCTGTCTCACTCTCTCTCAGTCTCGGTCTCACTCTCTCTCTCAGTCTCGGCCTCACTCTCTCTCAGTCTCAGTCTCACTCTCTCTCAGTCTCGGTCTCGCTCTCTATCAGTCTCTGTCTCACTCTCTCTCAGTCTCGGTCTCACTCTCTCTCTCAGTCTCGGTCTCACTCTCTCTCAGTCTCGGTCACTCTCTCTCTCATTCACAGTCTCACTCTCTCTCAGTCTCGGTCTCGCTCTCTATCAGTCTCTGTCTCACTCTCTCTCAGTCTCGGTCTCACTCTCTCTCTCAGTCTCGGCCTCACTCTCTCTCAGTCTCAGTCTCACTCTCTCTCAGTCTCGGTCTCACTCTCTCTCAGTCTCGGCCTCACTCTCTCTCAGTCTCGGTCTCAATCTCTCTCAGTCTCGGTCACTCTCTCTCTCAGTCTTGGTCTCACTCTCTCTCAGTCTCGGTCTCACTCCCTCTCATTCACGGTCTCACTCTCTCTCAGTCTCGGTCTCGCTCTCTCTCAGTCTCTGTCTCACTCTCGCTCAGTCTCGGTCTCACTCTCTCTCTCAGTCTCGGCCTCACTCTCTCTCAGTCTCGGTCTCACTCTCTCTCAGTCTCGGCCTCACTCTCTCTCAGTCTCGGTCTCACTCTCTCTCAGTCTCGGCCTCACTCTCTCTCAGTCTCGGTCTCACTCTCTCTCAGTCTCGGCCTCACTCTCTCTCAGTCTCGGTCTCACTCTCTCTCAGTCTCGGTCTCACTCTCTCTCAGTCTCGGTCTCACTCTCTCTCTCAGTCTCGGCCTCAATCTCTCTCAGTCTCGGTCTCATTCTCTCGCAGTCTCGGTCTCACTCTCTCTCAGTCTCAGTCTCACTCTCTCTCAGTCTCGGCCTCACTCGCTCTCAGTCTCGGTCTCACTCTCTCTCAGTCTCGGTCTCACTCTCTCTCAGTCTCGGTCTCACTCTCTCTCAGTCTCGGCCTCACTCTCTCTCAGTCTCAGTCTCAATCTGTCTCAGTCTCGGTCTCACTCTCTCTCAGTCTCGGACTGACTCTCTCTCAGTCTCGGGCTCACTCTCTCTCAGTCTCTGTCTCACTCTCTCTCAGTCTCGGTCTCTCTCTCTCTCAGTCTCGGTCTCAATCTCTCTCAGTCTCGGTCTCAATCTCTCTCAGTCTCGGTCTCATTCTCTCGCAGTCTCTGTCTCACTCTCTCTCTGTCTCGGTCTCTCTCTCTCTCAGTCTCGGTCTCACTCTCTCGCTGTCTCGGTCTCACTCTCTCTCAGTCTCTGTCTCACTCTCTCTCAGTCTCGGTCTCATTCTATCTCAGTCTCGGTCTCACTCTCTCTCAGTCTCGGTCTCGCTCTCTCTCAGTCTCGGCCTCACTCTCTCTCAGTCTCGGACTCAATCTCTCTCAGTCTCGGTCTCACTCTCTCTCAGTCTCGGTCTCACTCTCTCTCAGTCTCGGTCTCACTCTCTCTCAGTCTCGATCACACTCTCCCTCAGTCTCGGCCTCACTCTCTCTCAGTCTCGGCCTCACTCTCTCTCAGTCTCGGTCTCACTCTCTCGCTGTCTCGGTCTCACTCTCTCTCATTCACGGTCTCACTCTCTCTCAGTCGCGGTCTCACTCTCTCTGAGTCTCGGTCTCACTCTCTCTCAGTCTCGGTCTCACTCTCTCTCATTCTCGGTCTCACTCTCTCTCAGTCTCTGTCTCACTCACTCTCAGTCTCGGTCTCACTCTCTCTCAGTCTCTGTCTCACTCTCTCTCAGTCTCTGTCTCACTCTCTCTCAGTCTCGGTCTCACTCTCTCTCAGTCTCGGTCTCACTCTCTCTCATTCTCGGTCTCACTCTCTCTCAGTCTCGGTCTCACTCTCTCTCAGTCTCGGTCTCACTCTCTCTCAGTCTCGGTCACTCTCTCTCTCATTCACAGTCTCACTCTCTCTCAGTCTCGGTCTCGCTCTCTATCAGTCTCTGTCTCACTCTCTCTCAGTCTCGGTCTCACTCTCTCTCTCAGTCTCGGCCTCACTCTCTCTCAGTCTCAGTCTCACTCTCTCTCAGTCTCGGTCTCGCTCTCTATCAGTCTCTGTCTCACTCTCTCTCAGTCTCGGTCTCACTCTCTCTCTCAGTCTCGGCCTCACTCTCTCTCAGTCTCAGTCTCACTCTCTCTCAGTCTCGGTCTCGCTCTCTATCAGTCTCTGTCTCACTCTCTCTCAGTCTCGGTCTCACTCTCTCTCTCAGTCTCGGCCTCACTCTCTCTCAGTCTCAGTCTCACTCTCTCTCAGTCTCGGTCTCGCTCTCTATCAGTCTCTGTCTCACTCTCTCTCAGTCTCGGTCTCACTCTCTCTCTCAGTCTCGGTCTCACTCTCTCTCAGTCTCGGTCACTCTCTCTCTCATTCACAGTCTCACTCTCTCTCAGTCTCGGCCTCACTCTCTCTCAGTCTCGGTCTCACTCTCTCTCAGTCTCGGTCTCACTCTCTATCAGTCTCTGTCTCACTCTCTCTCAGTCTCGGTCTCACTCTCTCTCTCAGTCTCGGCCTCACTCTCTCTCAGTCTCAGTCTCACTCTCTCTCAGTCTCGGTCTCACTCTCTCTCAGTCTCGGTCTCAATCTCTCTCAGTCTCGGTCACTCTCTCTCTCAGTCTTGGTCTCACTCTCTCTCAGTCTCGGTCTCACTCCCTCTCATTCACGGTCTCACTCTCTCTCAGTCTCGGTCTCGCTCTCTCTCAGTCTCTGTCTCACTCTCGCTCAGTCTCGGTCTCACTCTCTCTCTCAGTCTCGGCCTCACTCTCTCTCAGTCTCGGTCTCACTCTCTCTCAGTCTCGGCCTCACTCTCTCTCAGTCTCGGTCTCACTCTCTCTCAGTCTCGGTCTCACTCTCTCTCAGTCTCGGCCTCACTCTCTCTCAGTCTCGGTCTCACTCTCTCTCAGTCTCGGCCTCACTCTCTCTCAGTCTCGGTCTCACTCTCTCTCAGTCTCGGTCCCACTCTCTCTCAGTCTCGGTCTCTCTCTCTCTCAGTCTCGGTCTCAATCTCTCTCAGTCTCGGTCTCATTCTCTCGCAGTCTCGGTCTCACTCTCTCTCAGTCTCAGTCTCACTCTCTCTCAGTCTCGGCCTCACTCGCTCTCAGTCTCGGTCTCACTCTCTCTCAGTCTCGGTCTCACTCTCTCTCAGTCTCGGTCTCACTCTCTCTCAGTCTCGGTCTCACTCTCTCTCAGTCTCGGTCTCACTCTCTCTCAGTCTCGGTCTCACTCTCTCTCTCAGTCTCGGTCTCACTCTCTCTCAGTCTCAGTCTCACTCTCTCTCAGTCTCGGTCTCACTCTCTCTCTGTCTCGGTCTCTCTCTCTCTCAGTCTCGGTCTCACTCTCTCTCAGTCTCGGTCTCACTCTCTCTCAGTCTCTGTCTCACTCTCTCTGAGTCTCGGTCTCATTCTATCTCAGTCTCGGTCTCACTCTCTCTCAGTCTCGGTCTCGCTCTCTCTCAGTCTCGGCCTCACTCTCTCTCGGTCTCGGCCTCACTCTCTCTCAGTCTCGGTCTCACTCTCTCGCTGTCTCGGTCTCACTCTCTCTCGGTCGCGGTTTCCCTCTCTCTCAGTCTCGGCCTCACTCTCTCTCAGTCTCGGTCTCACTCTCTCTCAGTCTCGGTCTCACTCTCTCTCAGTCTCGGTCTCACTCTCTCTCAGTCTCGGTCTCTCTCTCTGTCTCTCTGTCCCTCTCGCTCAGTCTCGGTCTCACTCTCTCTCAGTCTCGGTCTCACTCTCTCTCAGTCTCGGTCTCACTCTCTCTCAGTCTCGGTCTCACTCTCTCTCAGTCTCGGACTCACTCTCTCTCATTCTCGGTCTCACTCTCTCTCAGTCTCGGTCTCACTCTTTTTCATTCTCGGTCTCACTCTCTCTCAGTCTCTGTCTCACTCTCTCTCAGTCTCGGCCTCACTCTCTCTCATTCTCGGTCTCACTCTCTCTCAGTCTCTGTCTCACTCTCTCTCAGTCTCGGTCTCACTCTCTCTCAGTCTCGGTCTCACTCTCTCTCAGTCTCGGTCTCACTCTCTCTCAGTCTCGGTCTCACTCTCTCTCTCAGTCTCGGTCTCACTCTCTCTCTCTCAGTCTCGGTCTCACTCTCTCTCAGTCTCGGTCTCACTCTCTCTCAGTCTCGGTCTCACTCTCTCTCAGTCTCGGTCTCACTCTCTCTCATTCTCGGTCTCACTCTCTCTCAGTCTCGGTTTCACTCTCTCTCAGTCTCGGTCTCACTCTCTCTCAGTCTCGGTCTCACTCTTTCTCAGTCTCGGTCTCACTCTCTCTCAGTCTCGGTCTCACTCTCTCTCAGTCTCGGTCTCACTCTTTCTCAGTCTCGGTCTCTCTCTCTCTCAGTCTCGGTCTCACTCTCTCTCAGTCTCTGTCTCACTCTCTCTCATTCACAGTCTCACTCTCTCTCAGTCTCGGTCTCGCTCTCTCTCAGTCTCTGTCTCACTCTCTCTCAGTCTCGGTCTCACTCTCTCTCTCAGTCTCGGCCTCACTCTCTCTCAGTCTCGGTCTCACTCTCTCTCAGTCTCGGTCTCACTCTCTCTCAGTCTCGGTCTCACTCTCTCTCAGTCTCGGTCTCACTCTTTCTCAGTCTCGGTCTCTCTCTCTCTCAGTCTCGGTCTCACTCTCTCTCAGTCTCGGTCTCACTCTCTCTCAGTCTCGGTCTCACTCTCTCTCAGTCTTGGCCTCACTCTCTCTCTCAGTCTCGGTCTCACTCTCTCTCAGTCTCGGTCTCACTCTCTCTCAGTCTCGGTCTCACTCTCTCTCAGTCTCGGTCTCACTCTCTCTCAGTCTCGGTCTGACTCTCTCTCAGTCTCGGTCTCACTCTCTCTCAGTCTCGGTCTCACTCTCTCTCAGTCTCGGTCTCACTCTCTCTCAGTCTCCGTCTCACTCTCTCTCAGTCTCGGTCTCGGTCTCACTCTCTCTCAGTCTTGGTCTCACTCTCTCTCAGTCTCGGTCTCACTCTCTCTCAGTCTCTGTCTCACTCTCTCTCAGTCTCGGTCTCGCTCTCTCTCAGTCTCTGTCTCACTCTCTCTCAGTCTCGGCCTCACTCTCTCTCAGTCTCGGTCTCACTCTCTCTCAGTCTCGGCCTCACTCTCTCTCAGTCTCGGTCTCACTCTCTCTCAGTCTCAGTCTCACTCTCTCTCAGTCTCGGTCTCACTCTCTCTCAGTCTCGGTCTCACTCTCTCTCAGTCTCGGTCTCACTCTCTCTCAGTCTCAGTCTCACTCTCTCTCAGTCTCGGTCTCACTCTCTCTCAGTCTCGGTCTCACTCTCTCTCAGTCTCGGTCTCACTCTCTCTCAGTCTCGGCCTCACTCTCTCTCAGTCTCGGTCTGACTCTCTCTCAGTCTCGGTCTCTCTCTCTCTCAGTCTCGGTCTCACTCTCTCTGTCTCGGCCTCACTCTCTCTCAGTCTCGGCCTCACTCTCTCTCAGTCTCGGTCTCACTCTCTCTCAGTCTCGGTCTGATTCACTCTCAGTCTCGGTCTCACTCTCTCTCAGTCTCGGTCTCACTCTCTCTCAGTCTCGGTCTCACTCTCTCTCAGTCTCGGTCTCACTCTCTCTCAGTCTCAGTCTCACTCTCTCTCAGTCTCGGTCTCACTCTCTCTCAGTCTCGGTCTCACTCTCTCTCAGTCTCGGTCTCACTCTCTCTCAGTCTCGGCCTCACTCTCTCTCAGTCTCGGTCTCACTCTCTCTCAGTCTCGGTCTCACTCTCTATCTCAGTCTCGGTCTCACTCTCTCTCAGTCTCGGCCTCACTCTCTCTCAGTCTCGGTCTCACTCTCTCTCAGTCTCGGTCTCACTCTCTCTCAGTCTCGGTCTCACTCTCTCTCAGTCTCGGTCTCACTCTCTCTCAGTCTCGGTCTCACTCTATCTCAGTCTCGGTCTCACTCTCTCTCATTCTCGGTCTCACTCTCTCTCAGTCTCGGTCTCACTCTCTCTCAGTCTCGGTCTCCCTCTTTCTCAGTCTTGGTCTCACTCTCTCTCAGTCTCGGTCTCACTCTTTCTCAGTCTAGGTCTCTCTCTCTCTCAGTCTCGGTCTCACTCTCTCTCAGTCGTGCTCTCTCTCAGTCTTGGTCTCACTCTCTCTCAGTCTCAGTCTCACTCTCTCTCAGTCTCGGTCTCACTCTCTCTCAGTCTCGGTCTCACTCTCTCTCAGTCTCGGTCTCTCTCTCTCTCAGTCTCGGCCTCACTCTCTCTCAGTCTCAGTCTCACTCTCTCTCAGTCGCGGTCTCACTCTCTCTCAGTCTCGGTCTCACTCTCTCTCAGTCTCGGTCTCACTCTCTCTCAGTCTCGGTCTCACTCTCTCTCAGTCTCGGCCTCACTCTCTCTCAGTCTCGGTCTCACTCTCTCTCAGTCTCGGTCTCACTCTCTCTCAGTCTCGGTCTCACTCTCTCTCAGTCTCGGTCTCACTCTGTCTCAGTCTCGGTCTGATTCTCTCTCAGTCTCGGTCTCACTCTCTCTCAGTCTCGGTCTCACTCTCTCTCAGTCTCGGTCTCACTCTCTCACAGTCTCTGTCTCACTCTCTCTCAGTCTCGGTCTCACACACTCTCAGTCTCGGTCTCTCTCTCTCTCAGTCTCGGTCTCACTCTCTCTCAGTCTCGGTCTCACACACTCTCAGTCTCGGTCTCACTCTCTCTCAGTCTCTCACTCTCTCTCAGTCTCGGTCTCATTCTCTCTCAATCTCGGTCTCATTCTCTCTCAGTCTCGGTCTCACTCTCTCTCAGTCTCGGTCTCACTCTCTCTCAGTCTCAGCCTCACTCTCTCTCAATCTCGGTCTCACTCTCTTTCTGTCTCGGTCACTCTCTCTCTCAGTCTCGGTCTCATTCTCTCTCAGTCTCGGTCTCACTCTCTCTCAGTCTCGGTCTCACTCTCTCTCAGTCTCGGTCTCACTCTCGCTCAGTCTCGGTCTCACTCTCTCTCAGTCTCGGTCTCACACTCTCTCAGTCTCGGTCTCACTCTCTCTCAGTCTCAGCCTCACTCTCTCTCAATCTCGGTCTCACTCTCTTTCTGTCTCGGTCTCACTCTCTCTCAGTCTCGGTCTCACTCTCTCTCAGTCTCCGTCTCACTCTCTCTCAGTCTCGGCCTCACTCTCTCCCTGTCTCGGTCTCACTCTCTCTCAGTCTCGGTCTCACTCTCTCTCAGTCTCGGTCTCACTCTCTCTCAGTCTCGGTCTCACTCTCTCTCAGTCTCGGTCTCACTCTCTCACAGTCTCTGTCTAACTATCTCTCAGACTCTATCTCAGACTCACTTAGCGGTGAGAGAGAGAGGCTGGGAAGAGAGAGAGACATGTAGAGAGAGAGAGAGAGACTGGGTGAGAGAAAAAGACTGGGAGATAGAGAGAGAGACTGGGGAGAGAGAAAGACTGGGAGATAGAGAGAGAGACTGGGGAGAGAGAGAGAGAGAGACTGCCGGAGAGAGTCAGACTGGTGAGAGAGAGAGACAGGGGAAAGAGAGAGAATGGTTAGAGAGGGAGACTGTGGGAGAGAAAGAGAATGGAGAGAGAGAGACTGGGGAGTGCGAGATTGGGAGAGAGAGTGAGAGAGACTGGGGGAAGAGAAAGACTGGAGAGAGAGAGAGTGACTGGGGCAGTGAGAGAGACTGGGGAATGAGAGCGCGGAGAGAGAGAGAATTTGATAGAGAGATACTGGAGGAGGGAGTGACTGGGAAGAGAAAGACTGGGGAGAGAGAGAGATTGCAGTAGAGTGAGACTGGGGTAAAGAGAGATTGGAGAATGAGAGAGACTGCGGGAGAGCGAGAGCCTTGGGGAGCAATAATAGGGAGTAGGGGAGAAATAGAAAGCAGAGAGAGAGAGACTGGTGATAAACATTGAATGGGGGAGAGAGACAATGGGAGAGAGAGAGATACTGTGGGAGAGAGAGTCTGCAGAGGGAGTGAGATTCGGAGGGAGAGAGACTGGGGAGAGTGAGAGAGTGGAGATAGAGAGAGACTGGGTAGAGAGAGAGACTGGGGAGAGAGAGAGAGATTGGGGAGAGAGAGACTGGAGAGAAAGAGAATCTGGAGAGAGAGGAACTGGAGCAGAGAGAGATAGAGACTGGGGAGAGTGAGATGGGGGAGAGAGACTGAAAAACTTGGGAGGGAGAGAAAGTGACTGGGGAGAGAGAGAGGGACATTTGAGAGAGAAAGACTGAGAGAGAGACACTGGAGACGGTGTGACTGTGGCGAGAGAGAGAGAATGGGGGAGAGAGAGAGAGATACTGCCAGAGAGAGTCAGACTGGTGAGAGAGAAACTGGGGAAAGAGAGAAAATGATGAGTGAGGGAGACTGTGGGAGAGAAAGAGAATGGAGAGAGAGAGACTGGGGGTGAGAGAGAGAATGGGGAGAGAGAGACTGGGGGTGAGAGAGAGAATGGGGAGAGAGATAGACTGTCGGAGAGAGAGAGAATGAGCAACAGAGAGAAAATGGGGAGACAGTGTTATTGGGGAAATAGAAAGACTGGAGAGAGAGTGAGACTGGGGTAGAGCGAAAGACTAGGGATAGAGAGCTACTAGGGAGTGCAATATTGGGAGAGAGCGGGAGAGGCTGGGGGAGAGAGAGACTGGCTAAATCGAGTGACGGGGGAAAGAGAGAGACTGGGGAGAGAGAGAGACAGCGGAGAGAGAGAGACTGGAGATAAAGAGAGACTGGGGTGGGAGAGACTGGGGTGAGATAGAGACTGGGGAGAGATAGGCTGGAGGAGTGTGAGACGGGGGAGAGAGAGACTGGAGAGTGAGAGGGACTAGGGAGAGATAGAAAGCAGAGAGAGAGAGACTGGTGACAGAGATGGATTGGGGGAGAGAGACAATAGGAGGTGAGTGAGAGACTGTGGGAGAGAGAGACTGCAGGGAGAGAGAGATTGGGAGCGGGATAGAATGGTGAAAGAGGGTGACTTTGGGAGAGAAAGAGACTGGAGAGAGAGAGATTGGGTGAGAGAGAGAGAATGGGGAAAGAGAGGGAGACTGTCGGAGAGAGATAGACTGGAGAGAGATAGAAACTTGGGGAGAGAGAGAGACTGGGGAGAGAGAGACTGGAGAAAGAGATAGACTGAGCGAGAGAGATAGAATGGGGAGAGAGTGTGGTTGGGGAGATAGAAAGTCTGGAGAGAGTGTGGGACTGGAGAGAGAGATCGAGACTGGAGCAGCGAAAGAGACTGAGGGACAGGGAGAGACGGGGAGAGAGTGAGGGACTGGGCAGAAAAAGAGAGAGAGTCTGTGGGAGAGAGAGACTGGAGAGACAGTAGAATGGAGAGATGAGAGACAGGGGAGAGAGAGAGAATGGGGAGAGAGTTAATGACTTTGGAAGAGAGAGAGAATGGCGATAGAGAGAGAGACTAGAGAGAGAGGGGGATTGGGGAGAGAGATACTGTAGACAGAGAGACAGGGTGAGAGAGAGAGACATGGGGAGAGAGCGAATGGGGAGAGAGAGAGAGACTGTCGGAGAGAGAGAGTGGAGAGAAGAGAGAGTCTGGGGGAGAGAGGGAGAATGGCGAGAGATGGAGACTGGAGGAGAGTGTAACTGGGGGAGTGAGAGACTGTAGAGTTAGAGAGTCTGCGGGAGAGAGAGATCCTTGGGGAGATAGAGGGACTAAGGGAGAGATAGAAAGCACAGAGAGAGAGAGACTGGTGAGGGTCTGGGAATCGGGGAGAGAGACAATGGGGAGAGATTGAGAGACTGTGGGAGAGAGAATCTGCAGAGAGAGAGAGAGACTGGGGAGAGAGAGAGAGACTGGGAGAGAGAGAGACTGGGGAGAGAGTGAGAGACTGGGAGAGAGAGAGACTGGAGACAGAGAGACTGGGAGAGAGAGAGACTGGGGAGAGAGTGAGAGACTGGGAGAGAGAGAGAGACTGGGGAGAGAGTGAGAGACTGGGGGAGAGAGAGACTGGAGACAGAGAGACTGGGAGAGAGAGAGACTGGGGAGAGAGAGAGAGACTGGGAGAGAGAGAGACTGGGGAGAGAGTGAGAGACTGGGGGAGAGAGAGACTGGAGACAGAGAGACTGGGAGAGAGAGACTGGGGAGAGAGAGAGAGACTGGGAGAGAGAGAGACTGGGGAGAGAGTGAGAGACTGGGGGAGAGAGAGACTGGAGACAGAGAGACTGGAGACAGAGAGACTGGGGAGAGAGTGAGAGACTGGAGGAGAGAGAGAGGGACTGGGTAGAGAGAGAGAGTGACATTTGAGAGAGAGAGACTGGAGAGAGAGAGACACTGGAGAGGGTGTGACTGCGGAGCGAGAGAGAGAATGGGGGAGAGAGAGAGAGTTACTGCCAGAGAGAGTCAGACTGGTGAGAGAGAAACTGGGGAAAGAGAGAAAATGGTGAGTGAGGGAGACTGTGGGAGAGAAAGAGAATGGAGAGAGAGAGACTGGGGGTGAGAGAGAGAATGGGGAGAGAGAGACTGGGGGTGAGAGAGAGAATGGGGAGAGAGAGATAGACTGTCGGAGAGAGAGAGACTGGAGAGAGAGAGAGACTGAGCAACAGAGAGAAAATGGGGAGACAGTGTGTGGTAACACAATACAGCTTCCTGTGACTCGAACTTTATTACATCACTTCCTGTGATTAGTCCAGGATAAATACTGGGCTGATCAGTTGGATCCTGGAGAGGCTTAGAGTAAGACCTCTTTTGTATGTAGCACCTTTTTAGTTGATTAAAGCTTACTTTAAGTTCACCACGCGTAAGGCTCATTCTTACGACAATTTAATCAACTTTGAAAAACTTCGCACTCAAACTTTTTGGACGAACTCGGAACTAAGGATCCAGGGAATCACCCATCATGGAAAACATCCTTAAACCATCGCGTCTTGACTTGGACCCAAACACCCCAGCAGCCGGTAAGGTGTGGAAACACTGGTATCGCACGTTTGACAATTTTCTCGAATATTGCAAGGCTGATGATGACTCAAAATTGCGGATACTCATCAACTGTGTCACCCCGAATGTATTTCAGTATGTCGAGGAATGGGGCAGTTACGAGGAGGCAATTCAGACGCTTAAAAGACTATATACTAAGACACCGAATGAGGTCTATGCCAGACATCTACTAGCTACAGCCCAACAAGGGCCGGAGGAATCCATTGATAAATTCCTCCAAGAGCTTCGCAGACTTAGTATGGACTGTAACTTTCAGGCGGCCTCAGCTGAGCTGTACCGTGAAGAAATGATCCGTGATGCTTTCATCTGCGGGCTTGCCTCCCCATTTATACGCCAGCGTCGACTGGAAAGTAAGACACTTGAGCTTCAGAGAGCTTATGACATGGCTTGCTCTCTAGATCTGGCAAAAAGAAATGCAGACCTTTATACAGTGCCCAGACCTCGGTCTGCTGCCTTAACTACAGTCAGGCAATTTAAGAGGCCACAGGTGAACTCTATTAGGGAGGACTTTATCCCTGACGATCAATCTGATGACTTCACTGATGAAGAGGATGATGACCCCACTGTGGCAGCCTCTTGGCAATCTAAGAAATGCTTCTTTTGTGGTGATGAGTTTCACCCTCGGAAATTCTGCCCTGCTCGCAATGCGTTTGGCAGTCATTGCAACAAAAAGGGTCATTTTGCAAAGGTTTGCCTATCAAGAGCCTCTACGAGGGCTTATCAAGCTAAGTCCTACCGAACTGCCCCGGTAAGGGCCTATCAAGATGTTCCGGCTAAAATCTATCGTGCTTCCTCTCGGGTTTTCTCTCGAAGAAACACACCTAGAGTTTCAGCCACTCTTTGTGCAACGACACCAATTACAGCTGCTTGTCCTCAGAACCTATTCCATGCAGCTACAAAAGCATCAATTAATGGACATACTTTAGATGCCTTAATTGACTCAGGTAGCACTGATAGTTTCATTAGGGAACAGATTGTTGCAGAGTTAAAGCTACATGTTTTCCCATCGGACCAGGCAATTGCGATGGCTCAGTCATCACTTAATACCAGAATTTCTGGCTTTTGTATGGTCGAAATAACACTTAATGGTCACAGGTATCCCTCCACCCGGCTTTCGGTGCTCAAGGACTTATGTAGTGATCTTATCTTAGGGCTAGATTTTCAAAAGCAGCATAAGAAGCTCACCATTGAGTTCGGCGGATCCAAACCTGAACTCACTATTTCTAATATACGACCTCGATTACCGTTCTGTGCATTGTCAGCAGCTTCACTGGATGAACCCTCACTGTTTACCAGTATCCCTCCTCGATGCAAACCGATTATAACAAAGTCACGACGTTTCAGTCAGGAAGACCAGTCTTTTATTGCAGCTGAGATTTCTCGGCTTTTAGCAGAGGATATCATCGAGCCTTGTTCGTCGCCATGGCGCGCCCAGGTCGTTATTGTTAAGAACCCTCTACAACCTCACAAGAAACGGCTGTGCATTGACTATTCACAGACCATCAATCAATATACGGACTTGGACGCATACCCATTGCCGCGCATCGATGATATGGTTAATAAACTGGCTGAGTACACGGTGTTCTCAACATATGATCTGAAAAGTGCCTATCATCAGGTACCCTTGAAGGTCTCAGACAAGCAGTATACGGCCTTTGAAGCCAATGGACGGCTGTATCAATTTCGTCGCCTCCCCTTTGGGGTCACTAATGGAGTGGCTGTCTTCCAGCGAGCAATGGATGACCTGGTCAAACAGGAAGACTTAAAGGATACGTTTCCTTATCTGGACAATATTACTGTCGCAGGTCGCAATCAGCGAGAACATGACGCCAATCTCCAACGATTTTGGGATGCACTCCAGCACCGTAATTTGACATTAAATGTGGCTAAATCCATTGAGTCACAACCAACCATCAACATCCTTGGCTATTGTGTGGGCAATGGCATCATTAAACCTGACCCTGAAAGGCTTCGCCCACTCCAAGAACTCCCGCCACCTAAGAATCCGGCCTCCTTGCGCCGGGCCCTCGGCCTGTTTGCATACTATGCTAAATGGATTCCTAACTTCTCGGACCGAATCCAACCTCTACTGAAGGCCAGCACATTCCCACTAGACACAGCGGCTGTTGCAGCCTTTAACCTCCTGAAAAAACAGTTGGAGAAAGCGGCTCTTCACTCCATCGATGAGAGTCTTCCTTTTGTTGTTGAGTGTGATGCCTCGGAGGTGGCGATCTCGGCCACTCTGAATCAGGAAGGTCGTCCGGTGGCATTTTTGTCCAGGACTTTTCAAGGGGCTGAGCTACATTATCCTCCAGTCGAGAAAGAAGCTACAGCCATCATAGAGGCAGTACGGAAGTGGACTCATCTCCTAGCTCGCCAGCACTTTACCTTAATCACGGACCAGCGATCGGTCGCCTTCATGCTCGATAATCGAAAACGGACCAAAATTAAAAATAATAAAATCCAGCTTTGGCGGCTGGAATTGGCCTCTTTTGGTTACACCATCCACTATCGACCTGGCAAGGAGAATGTGGCTCCGGATACCCTCACACGAGCATTCTGCTCCGCCATGGCACCCTCTACGCTCGTAGACATCCATGATGGGTTGTGTCATCCGGGCGTTACTCGCATGCTACACTTCGTGCAGTCCCGAAATCTCCCATTCTCTACCGGGGATGTAAAGAAGATGTGCTCGGACTGCAGAGTCTGTGCGGAATTGAAACCTCAGTTTTTCCGCCCCTCGGATGGTATACTCATACATGCGACCCAGCCAATGCAACGGCTTAGCATCGATTTTAAGGTGCCGTTGCCCTCTTCAACTCGCAACACTTATCTATTGACCATGGTCGATGAGTATTCCCGTTTTCCATTTGCCTTTCCCTGCCCCAATATGCTGACGACCACGGTTATCAGCTGCCTTGAGCAGGTATTTGCTTTCTGTGGCATGGCATCCTATGTTCATTCGGATCGGGGCCCTTCTTTTATGTCAGGAGAACTCAAGGCCTATCTCTCGGAACAGGGTATTGCTGCCAGCAGAACGACGCCTTATCATCCGGTCGGGAATGGGCAAGTCGAGCGTTTTAACGCTATCATCTGGAATGCGGTACGTCTGGCTTTGAGATCTCGGGGCCTACCCAACCAGCAATGGGAAGCAGTACTTCCAGACGCATTACACTCCACACGGTCCCTCCTTTCGACCGCCACAAATACGACGCCTCATGAACGGTTCTTCCGATTTCAGCGTCGCTCATCCTATGGGATATCTCTCCCGTCATGGCTGACTGCACCAGGACCAGTGCTACTCCGAAGATATGTTCGGGCGTCTAAGAATGACCCCCTGGTAGATGAGGTTGAGCTCACTGACGTCAACCCTACCTACGCCTATATTCGGTATCCTGACGGTCGGGAATCTACCGTGTCATTGCGGGATCTGGCTCCCTGCCCGCCGAAACATAGAGGGACACCAGGGGATGATATTGTACCAGGCACATCTCTGGGCTCGCCAGGTGCCTCTCATCACGATCTGGATCTGACGCCGGCTGGTACCTCACTCCAGCGTGCCGACCTGGGGCAGACTGACTATGAGCCCGTCGGGGCTCGCACGCGCAGCCACGATCCACCCCGTACCATACGCTCGGAAACGGATCTGCCACAGCCCTGCCCGACACCCGTTCAGGCACCAGTACACAGTCAGGATCGTCCTGACCCCTCACAGAGCGGGCTGGATCACTCGGACTCTGGTCCACGGCCCGCGGCGGGTAAACGGGCTAGGGGCCCTCTACCGCTACGAGAACCCAAACGGGTGCGGCTCTCCCTCGTCCAGCGGCTACGAAATGGAGGGAGAATGTGGTAACACAATACAGCTTCCTGTGACTCGAACTTCATCCCGGCCTCCTAATCTTTTGGGGGGGGAGAATGTGGTAACACAATACAGCTTCCTGTGACTCGAACTTTATTACATCACTTCCTGTGATTAGTCCAGGATAAATACTGGGCTGATCAGTTGGATCCTGGAGAGGCATAGAGTAAGACCTCTTTTGTATGTAGCACCTTTTTAGTTGATTAAAGCTTACTTTAAGTTCACCACGCGTAAGGCTCATTCTTACGACACAGTGTGATTGCGGAAATAGAAAGACTGGAGAGAGAGTGAAACTGGAGAGAGAGAGAGACTGGGGTACAGCGAATTACTAGGGATAGAGAGATACTAGGAAGTGCAATATTGGGAGAGAGCGTGTAAGGGTTTTTGAATGTCTCTCAGCCTGTGAGATTCGTGTGGCTCTGTGCAGCCCGGGTGCTAGTGCGGGTTTAGGCCTTGTTGCCTGTTCTGGTCTCCAGCCAGTCTGGGAGCACTAGACACACCTGTGAGTGGTTCGACCCACTCGCCCTTACGGTTCTAGACACTGGACTTAGATGCGAGAGCAGTAATGGAGATGAAACTCAGGTAGACTCGGTTGAATGGTACGAAATGGAAAATCTTTATTGCATAATACTTAAGATTATGATATACATGTCATAAGCACAGATTAATGACAGTACAATCTTACACGCAGTTATGTAACTAATTTCAGGGAAACGAGGAACGAACGACACATCGTAAATGGGGGCGCACATTACAATTATCCTTAATACTTAAAACCCTCCCCTATCAATATCTGTCCTAGCTAGATTCGTAGGATTCGAGACTCATGCTCACCACTCGTGATAACTTGGAGAATTCCGAAAACTCTGATCGGATGTTTTTCACCGCAGCACCCACGTGTCGATCAGGGGGTCTCCTGGCCCCACTTGTTTACTCGTTTCTGCTCCGGCTAGCAGGCTGGAACGTCTGCTGTCATGAAGATCTGTGTTGTCCTCGGAGTTCCGACTCTACTCAAAAAAGAGTCTTCCTGTGCCCTCGCACGGATGCGATAAAATTCAAAGAAGAGTCTTCCTGTGTCAGTTCTGTAAAATTCGAAGAAGTCTTCCTGGCAAGGAAAATGTCTATTCGACCTACAGGCGCGGTCGGGGCTTACTGACCGTGGCGATAAGTATGGTCTTCTTCTCTTCTCATCTCATCTCATCTCATCTCATCTCATCTCGGGCCTTCGGTTCCGACACCGTTTACCGACTTATCGGAATGGTGCGCCCGCTTCAAGGCTTCAGAGCCCAGTTCTACACAGGTCTTCGCGACACGACACGAGGTAGATCCGAGCGGATCATAAAATTCAACAGTCTTTTGAAAAGAGACACGAGGCAAGCAGGAACAAGACGGCGAGTCAAGAGCAGCCACGAGGATAAACACCAGCAAGATAAGAGAAAGATGGACGGTTTGGGGCTTGCAATTATAGTGCAAAATCTTCCGTTTCCCGCCCAACCTTAATGTCTTTTCTTTTGTTAGGGTTTGGCGCTCAAATGTCTTGTATAGGGTGATCTCCGTTTTAATGGGTTTCGGGGCTACTCGTAAATGTCTGAGTACCTGTTAATATTTCTCCCATTGTTTAATCGGTCGGTGTTCTCCCTGGAGGGGTTTTGGGGCTTCCAAGTGTTTTCTGTAACTACCCGCTAACGGCTCTCTCATCGTAGAGTCGTTGGGATTTTACATATAAATGTCTTTGGATGGGCTCTTTATTACTTGGTACAATAGCTTTCATTCGTACCTGGGAGACCGATTTCAGTATTTATGTGTATACTGTAAACCCATGATGTCTCGTGTATTATCTTCAATGTGCTGAGTCTTAATCGATCTTGCACAAATGTTTATTGGAACGCCATCTTGTCTGCCTGTCGAAAAGTCTAGAATGTTCCGCCACGAGGTGCGGCGGCCATTTTACAAGCTGCTTGTGTCCACTTTGAAAACCTGACAGCATTCCGCTGAAATAAAAGCTGTTTGAATGAAACTCTGTGTTTTTCTCCTTATTTATAAAATCGCGATATATTGCGAATTCTACAAGCGGGAGAGGCTAGGGGAGAGAGAAACTTGCTAAAGAGAGTGACTGGGGGAAAGTGAGAGACTGGGGAGAGAGAGAGCGACAGCGGAGAAAGAGAGACTGGAGATAGAGAGAGACTGGGGGTGGGAGAGACTGGGGTGAGATAGAGACTGGGAAGAGATAGGCTGGAGGAGAGTGAGACGGGGGAGAGAGAGACTGGAGAGTGAGAGGGACTAGGGAGAGATAGAAAGCAGAGAGAGAGAGACTGGTGACAGAGATGGATTGGGGGAGAGAGACAATAGGAAGAGCGTGAGAGACTGTGGGAGAGAGAGTCTGCAGAGAGAGGGACTGGGAGAGAGAGAGAGACCAGGGAGAGAGAGATTGTTGAGAGAGAGACTGGAGAGAGAGAGACTGCAGGGAGAGAGAGATTGGGAGCGGGAGAGAATGGTGAAAGAGGGTGACTGTGGGAGAGAAAGAGACTGGAGAGAGAGAGATTGGGGGAGAGAGAGAGAATGGGGAAAGAGAGGGAGATTGTCGGAGAGAGAGAGACTGGAGAGAGAGAGAAACTTGGGGAGAGAGAGAGAGACTGGAGCAGCGAAAGAGACTGAGGGACAGGGAGAGACGGGGAGAGAGTGAGGGATGGGCAGAAAAAGAGAGAGAGAGTCTGCGGGAGAGAGAGACTGGAGAGGCAGTAGACTGGAGAGATGAGAGACAGGGAAGAGAGAGAGAATGGCGATAGAAAGAGAGACTAGAGAGAGAGGGCGATTGGTGAGGGAGATACTGGAGACAGAGAGAGACAGGGTGAGAGAAAGACATGGGGAGAGAGCGAATGGGGGGGCGAGAGAGACAGACTGCCGGAGAGAGAGAGTGGAGAGAAGAGAGAGTCTGGGGGAGAGAGGGAGAATGGTGAGAGAGGGAGACTGGAGGAGAGTGAGACTGGGGGAGTGAGAGACTGTAGCGTTAGAGAGTCTGCGGATGAGAGAGAGCCTTGGGGAGATAGAGGGACTAAGGAAGAGATAGAAAGCACAGAGAGAGAGACTGGTGGGGGTCTGGGAATTGGGGAGAGAGACAATGGGGAGAGATTGAGAGACTGTGGGAGAGCGAATCTGCAGAGAGAGAGACTGGGAGAGAGATAGACTGGAGAGAGACTGGGGAGAGAGAGATATTGGGGAGAGAGAGAATGTAGAGAAAGAGAGTCTGGAGAGAGATCAACTGGAGCAGAGAGAGAGAGAGACTGGGGAGAGAGAGACGGGGAGAGAGTGAGAGACTGGAGGAGAGAGAGAGGGACTGGGTAGAGAGAGAGAGACTGGGGGAGAGGGTGGGACTGGGGAGAGAGTGTGGTTCGAGAGATAGAAAGAATGGAGAGTGTGTGGGACTGGAGAGAGAGAGACTGGAGAGTGAGAGAGAACTGGATAGAGAGAGAGAATGTCGGAGAGAGAGTGACTGAAGGGAGGGAGATTGGGGAGCGAGAGAGAATGGTGAGAGAGGGTGACTGTTGGAGAGAAAGATACTGGAGAGAGAGAGATTGGGGAGAGAGAGGGAGACTGTCGGAGAGAGAGGTACTGCAGAGACAGATACAGTGGGGAAGAGAGAGACTGGGGAGAGACAGACTGGAGAAAGAGATAGACTGAGCTAGAGAGAGAGAATGGGGAGAGAGTGTGGTTGGGGAGATAGAAAGACTGGAGAGTGTGTGGGACTGGAGAGAGAGAGACTGGAGAGTGAGAGAGAATGGGGATAGAGAGAGAGAATGTCGGAGAGAGAGTGACTGAAGGGAGAGAGATTAGGGAGCGAGAGAGAATGGTGAGAGAGGGTGACTGTTGGAGAGAAAGATACTGGAGAGAGAGAGATTGGGGAGAGAGAGAGAGAATGGGGAGAGAGAGGGAGACTGTCGGAGAGAGAGGTACTGGAGAGACAGATACAGTGGGGCAGAGAGAGACTGGGGAGAGAGAGACTGGAGAAAGAGATAGACTGAGCTAGAGAGAGAGAATGGGGAGAGAGTGTGGTTGGGGAGATAGAAAGACTGGAGAGAGTGTTGGACTGGAGAGAGATAGAGTCTGGAGCAGAGAGAGAGAGTGGGGGACAGGGAGAGATGGGGAGTTGGTGAAGGACTGGACAGAAAGAGAGAGAGAGTCTGGGGGAGAGAGAGACTGGAGAGACAGTAGACTGGAGAGATGAGAGACAGGGGAGAGAGAGAGAATGGGGAGAGAGGTAATGACTTTGGAAGAGAGAGAGAATGGCGATAGAGAGACTAGAGAGAGAGGGTCTGGGGAGAGAGATAATGGAGACAGAGAGACAGGGTGAGAGATAGAGACATGTGGAGAAGCGAATGGGGGAGAGAGAGAGAGACTGTAGGAGAGAGAGAGAGGAGAGAAGAGAGAGTCTAGTGGAGAGAGGGAGAATGGTGAGAGAGGGAGAATGGAGGAGAGTGAGACTGGGGGAGTGAGTGACTGTGGAGTTAGAGAGTCTGCAAGAGAGAGCGGGAGCCTTGGGGAGATAGAGGGACTAAGGGAGAGATAGAAAGCAGAGAGAGAGAGACTGGTGAGGGTCCGGGAATTGGGGAGAGAGACAATGGGAAGAGATTGAGAGACGGTCGGAGAGAGAGATTGGAGAGAGAGAGAGACTGGGGAGAGAGAGGGACTGGTTAGAGAAAGAGAGAGAGTAGGGCAGAGAGAGACTGGAGAGAGTGCTGGAGAGAGAAGACTGTGGAGATAGAGGGAATGGGGACAGAGAGGGACTGGGGTAGAGAGAGAATATGGTGAGAGAGGGAGACTGGGGAGAGTGAGACTGGGGGAGTCAAAGTCTGTAGAGTGAGAGAGTCTGCGGGAAAGAGAAAGCCTTGGGGAGAGAGAGGGACTAGGGAGAGATACAAAGGAAAGAGGGAGAGAGACTGGTGAGAGAGATGGAATTGGGGAGAGAGACAATGGGGAAAGATGGAGAGAATTTGTGAGAGAGAATCTGCAGAGGGAGAGAGACTGGGAAAGAGAGACTGGAGAGAGAAAGTCAGGGGGAGAGAGAGACTGGGGAGAGGGAGATTGGGGAGAGAGAGAATGGGGAGGGAGAGGGACTGGGTAAGAGAGACTGAGAGAATTGGGAGAGAGAGAAAGGGACTGGGGAGAGAGAGAGCGACGAGAGGAGAGAAAGACTGGGGAGAGCGAGAGACTGGAGAAAGAGAGACTGGAGAGTGGGCGAGAATGGGAATAGAGAGAGATAATTTGGAGAGAGAGTGACTGTAGGGAGAGAGAGATTGGGGAGCGAGAGAGAATGGTGTGAGAGGGTGACTGTTGGAGAGAAAGAGAGTGGAGAGAGAGAGATTGGGAGACAGAGCGAAAATGGGGAGAGAGAGGGAGACTGTCGGAGAGAGAGGTACTGGAGAGAGAGATAAAGTGGTGGAGCGTGAGAGACTGGGGAGAGAGAGACTGGAGAAAGAGATAGACTGAGCGAGAGAGAGAGAATGGGGAGAGAGTGTGGTTGGGGAGATAGAAAGACTGGAGAGAGTGTGGGACTGGAGAGAGAGAGAGACTGGACCAGAGAGAGAGAGAGACGGGGGAGAGGAAGGGACTTGGAGAGAGCGTGTTTGGGAAGATAGAAAGACTGGAGAGAGTGTGGGACTGGCGAGAGATAGAGACTGGAGCAGAGAGAGAGACATGGGGGACAGGGAGAGAAGGGGTGTGAGTGAGGGACTGACAGAGAGAGAGCGTCTGGGGGAGAGAGAGACTGGAGAGACAGTAGACTGGAGAGATGAGAGACAGGGGAGAGAGAGAGAATGGGGAGAGAGTTAATGACTTTGGAAGAGAGAGAGAATGGCGATAGAGAGACTAGAGAGAGAGAGGGACTGGGGAGAGAGATACTGGAGACAGAGAGACAGGATGAGAGATAGAGACATGTGGAGAGAGCGAATAGGGGGCGAGAGAGAGAGACTGTCGGAGAGAGAGAGTGGAGAGAAGAGATAGTCTGGGGGAGAGAGGGAGAATGGTGAGAGAGGGAGACTGGAGGAGAATGAGACTGGGGGAGTGAAAGTCTGTAGTGTGAGAGAGTCTGCGGGAGAGAGAAAGCCGTGGGGAGAGAGAGACGGGGGAGAGAGAGATTGGGGAGAGAGAGAGAGACTGGGTAAGAGAGACTGAGTGAATTGGGAGAGAGAGAAAGGGACTGGAGAGAGAGAGAGCGACGAGAGGAGAGAGAGACTGGAGAGATCGCGAGATTGGGGGATGAGAGAGAATGTGGAGAGGGAGACTGTCGGAGAGAGACGTACTGGAGAGAGAGATAAACTGCGGGAGAGAGAGACTGGGGAGAAAGAGACTGGAAAAAGATGTAGACTCAGTGAGAGAGAGAGAATGGGGAGAGAGTGTGATTGTGGAGATAGAAAGTCTGGAGAGAGTTGGACTGGAGAGAGAGAGAGAGAGAGGAACAGAGAGAGAGAGACTGGGGGATCGGTGGATGCCTGGGGAGAGAGAGAGGGACTGGGGAGAGAGATACTGGAGACAGAGAGAGACAGGGTGAGAGAGAGCGAATTGGAAAGAGAGACAAATCAGAGACTGTCGGAGAGAGAGAGTGGAGAGAAGAGAGAGTCTGGGGAAGAGAGAGGGAGAGAGAGGTACTGGAGAGACAGATAAACTGGGGGAGAGACAGACTGGGAAGAGAGAGACTGGAGAAAGAGATAGACTGAGCGAGAGAGAGAGAATGGGGAGAGAGTGTGATTGGGGAGATAGAAAGTCTTGAGAGATTTGGACTGGAGAGAGAGAGAGAGAGAATGGAACAGAGAAAGAGAGACTGGGGGATAGGTAGATGACTGGGGAGAGAGAGAGAGACTGGGCAGAGAGAGAGAGAATCTGGGGGAGAGAGAGAATGGAGAGAGAGTAGACTGGAGAGTGTGAGGCAGGGAAGGGAGAGAATGGTTAGAGAGGGAGACTGTGGCAGAGAGAGAGAATGGCGATAGTGCGAGAGAGACTAGAGTGAGAGAGGGACTGGGGAGAGAGATACTGGAGACAGAGAGAGACAGGGTGAGAGAGAGCGAATGGGAAAGATAGAGAAATGAGAGACTGTCGGAGAGAGAGAGAGTGGAGAGAAGAGAGAGCCTTGTGGAGAGAGGATAATGGTGAGAGAGGGAGATTGGAGGAGAGTGAAACTGGGGGAGTGAGAGACTGTAGAGTTAGGGTCTGTGGGAGAGAGATAGCCTTGGGGAGAGAGAGGGACTGGGGGAGAGAGAGATAGTCTGGCGCAGAGAGAGAGAGAGACTCGGGAGAGATAGAGGGACTGGGGAGAGAGACATACTGGGGGAGAGAGAGAGAGACTGGATAGAGAGAGACTGGAGAGAGAGAGACAGGGGAGAGAGAGACTGGGAAGAGACTGGGAGAGAGAGACTGGAGAAAGAGAATGGAGCGAAAGAGAGAATGGGGAGAGAGAGAGAGACTGTCGGAGAGAGAGAGACTGTCGGAGAGAGACCGAGAGACTGGGGAGCGAGAGAGAATTGTTAGAGAGGGAGACTGTGGGAGAGAAAAAGACTGGAGTGAGACAGATTGGGGGAGAGAAAGAGAGAATGGAGAGAGACTGTGATTGGGGAGATGCAAAGGCTGGAGAGAAAGTGAGACTGGAGAGAGTGAGAGAGACTGGAGCAGAGAGAGAGAGACTGGGGGAGAGGGTGAGACAGTGGCAGAGGGAGAGAGAGGCTGGGGAGAGATAGAGGGACAGGGGTAGAGCGAGAGAGACGGGGGAGACAGACACTGGAGAGGGTTAGAGACTGGAGAGAGTAAATTGGGAAGAGAGAGAGAATGGCGAAAGAGAGAGAGACTGTGGGAGAGAGAGACTGGAGAGAGTGAGAGACTGGGAAGAGAGAGGGACTGCAGACTGAGAGAGATACTTGGCGAGAGAGATACTGGAGGCGGAGACAGAAAGGGTGAGAGAGTGAAACGTGGGGAGTGAGAGATATAAGCTGGGGGAGCGAGAGTGAATGGTGGAGAGAGAGAGAGACTGGCGTGAGAGAGACTGGGGAAGAGAGAATGGGTAGAGTGAGAGAGACTGTCGGAGAGAGAGAGACTGGAGGGAGAGAAGTAATGGGGGAGAGAGAGGAACTGGAGTGAGTGGGAGACTAGGGGAGGGTGAGAGACTGGGGACAGGGAGACTGGAGAGACAGAGACTGGGGGAGAAAGACTGGGGAAAGAGAGAGAAATTGGGGAGAGAGAGTGAGACTGGAGAGAAAGAGAGTCTGGAGAGAGAGACTGGAGTGGAGAGCGAGAGACTGGGGAGAGAGAGAGAGTCTCGGGGAGAGAGAGAATGGAGAGAGAGAGAGAGAGAGAGACTAGGGGAGAGAGAGAGATTGGGGAGAGAGAGAGAGAGCCTCGGGGAGAGAGAGAATGGAGAGAGAGAGAGAGAGAGAGACTAGGGGAGAGAGAGAGATTGGGGAGAGAGAGACTGGAGAGAAAGAGAGTCTGGAGAGAGAGAGACTGGAGCAGAGAGCGAGACTGGGGAGAGAGAGAGAGCCTCCGGGAGAGAGAGAGTGGAGAGAGAGAGCCTGGAGGAGAGAGACTGGAGAGAGAGAGAGAGAGACTGGAGGAGCGAGAGAGCCTCGGGGGGAGAGAGAGTGGAGAGAGAGACTGGGGAGAGAGAGAGAGACTGAAGAGAGAGAGAGAGAATAGGGAATAAAAAGAGACTGGAGAGAGATGAGACTGATCCTGGAGAGAGAGAGAGAATGGGGAGAGAGAGAGACTGTCGGAGAGAGAGAGACTGTCGGAGAGAGAGCGAGAGACTGGGGAGCGAAAGAGACTGGAGTGAGAGAGATTGGGTAAGAGAGAGAGAATAGGGAGAGAGTGTGATTGGGGAGATAGAAAGACTGGAGTGAGAGGGAGACTGGAGAGAGTATGAGAGACTGTAGCAGAGAGAGAGAGACTGGGGGTGAGAGGGAGACTGGGCAGAGAGAGAGAGAGAGACTGGGGAGAGATAGTGGAACAGGGGGAGAGCGAGAGAGACGGGGAGAGAGAAACTGGAGAGAGAGATGACTGGAGAGAGATGATTTGGGAGAGAGAGAGAATGGCGATAGAGAGATACTCTGGGAGAGAGAGAGACTGGAGAGAGAGAGACTGGGAAGAGAGAGGGATTGGAGACTGAGAGATACTTGGCGAGAGAGATACTGGAGACAGAGGGAAATGGGTGTGAGAGAGAAATGTGGGGAGAGAGATCGACTGGGGGAGAGAGAGAGACTGGAGAGATCGAGACTGGAGGAGAGAGAGAATGGATAGAGAGAGAGAAGAATGTCGGAGTGAGAGAGCCTGGAGGGAGAGAAATAATGGGGGAGAGAGAGGGATGGAGTGAGAGAGAGAGAGCGAGAGAGAGAGACTCGGGAGAGAGAAAGTGACTGAGGAAAGAGAGAGAGAGACGGCGGTAAGAGTGAGACTGGAGAGAGCGAGAGTGACTGGAGAGAGAGACTGTGGACAGTGAGAGACTGGAGAGAGAGAGAGAGACTGGGGGAGAGAGTTTGGGGAGATGGAGAGATTGGGTAAAGAGAGAGACTGGAGAGAAAGCGAGTCTGGAGAGAGAGCAACTGGAGCAGAGAGTGAGAGACTGGGGAGAGAGAGACTGGGGAGAGAGAGACTAGGGAAGAGAGAGAGAGACTGGGGGGAGAGAGTTTGGGGAGAGGGAGAAACTGGAGAGAAAGTGAGACTGGCGAGAAAGAGAGACTGGAGAGAGAGAGTGAATGGGGAGTGAAAGAGAATAGTGAGAAAGGGAGACTGTGGGAGAGAAAGAGACTGGTGTGAGAGAGACTGCGGGAAGGGTGAGAATGGGGAGAGACAGATTGACTGTCGGAGAGAGAGAGACTGCAGAGAAAGAGAAACTGGGAGAGAGAGATTGATTGTGGCGAGAGAGATACTGGAGAGAGAGATAGACTGAACGAGAGATAGAGAATGGGGAAAGAATGTGATTGAGGTGATAGAAAGACTGGAGAGATGTGAGACTGAAGAGAGAGAGAGAGACTGGAGCAGATAGAGAGACTGGGGGTGAAGGAGAGACTGCGGCAGAGAGAGAGAGAGACTGGGGAGATATAGAGGGACAGGAGGAGAGCGAGAGAGACGGGGAGACAGACACTGGAGAGAGAGAGACTGGAGAGAGATGATTGGGGAGAGAGAGATAATGGCGATAGAGAGAGAGACTGGAGGGAGAGTAATAATGGGGGAGGGAGAGCGACTGGAGTGAGAGAGACTGGAGGAGAGAGAGAGTGGGGAGAGAGAGAGAGAGATACTGTCGGAAAGAGAGAGAAAGGAACCAGAGAAATAATGCGGGAGAGAGAGGGTCTGGACAGAGAGAGAGACAGGGGGTGGTAGAGAGACTGGGGAGAGAGAGACTGGAGAGAGATATACTGGGGGTGAGAGAGACTATGGAGAGAGAGAGATTGGGGAGAGAGAAAGACTGGAGAGAAAGCGAGACTGGAGAGATAGGAACTGGGGCAGAGAGAGAGAGAGACTGGGGGAGAGAGGGGACAAGGGGTGAGATAGATAGCAGTGAGAGAGGGAGACTGGTGAGAGCGAGGGACTGGGGGGGCAGAGAGAATGGGGAGAGAGAGACTGTGGGAGAGAGATTCCGGAGAGACAGAGAGACTGGGAGAGAGAAATATTGGGGTAAGAGAGAGAGAGAGACTGGCGGAGAGAGAGAGAGATCGGGAGAGAGAGAGGGAACGGGTAGAGAGAGAAAGACTGGGGGTTTAGAGAGACTGGAGTGGGTGGGAGACTGGAGAGACGTGGGCAGGTCAGAGAGAGAGACTGCGGAGAGAGAGAGACTGGAGAGAGAGAAAGGCTGGGAGAGAGACTGACTGGGGAGAGAGAGAGATTGGGGAGCGAGAGAGACTGGAGAGAAAGAGAGTGCGAGAGAGAGAGACTGGAGTAGAGAGAGAGAGACTGGGGAGAGAGAGAGAGCCTTGGGGAGAGAGAGAATGGAGAGAGAGAGAGAGACTAGGGGAGAGAGAGAGAGATTGGGGAGAGAGTGAGACTGGAGAGAAAGAGAGACTGGAGAGAGAGATACTGGAGACAGAGGGAGATGGGTGGGAGAGAGAAATGTGGGGAGAGAGATCGACTGGGGGAGAGGAGAGAGAGACTGGAGAGATTGAGACTGGAGGAGAGAGAGAATGGGTAGAGAGAGAGAGAATGTCGGAGTGAGAGAGCCTGGAGGGAGATAAATAATGGGGGAGACAAAGGGACTGGAGTGAGTGGGAGACTGGAGGAGGGTAAGAGACTGGGGAGAGGGAGACTGGAGAGAGAGAGAGACTGGGGGTGAGAGAGCCCGGAGAGACAGAGAAATTGGGAGAGAGAGAGAGATTAGGGAGAGAGAGAGACTATAGAGAAATAGAGACAGCAGAGAGATAAACTGGAGCAGAGAGAGAGAGAGATTGGGGAGAGAGAATCTGGCAGAGAGAGAGAGAGAGAGACTCGGAGAGAGAGAGGGACTGGGGAGAATGAGACTGGAGAGAGAGAGAGACTGGAGAGAGCGAGACAGAGGAGAGAGAGTCTGCGGAGAGAGAGAGTGACTGGAGAGAGAGAGAGACTGGTGGTGAGTGAATTTGGGGAGATGGAGCGATTGGGTAAAGAGAGAGACTGGAGAGAAAGAGAGTCTGGAGAGAGAGCAACTGGAGCAGAGAGAGACTGGGAGAGAGAGAGGCTGGAGAGAGAGACAGAGACTAGGGGAGAGAGAGAGAGACTGGGGTGAGAGAGAATGACTAGGGGAGAGAGAGACTGGAGAGAGTGAGAGACTGGAGAAAGAGAGATTGGAGAGAGAAGATAATGGGGAGAGAGATGAGAGACTGTCGGAGAGAGTCAGGAGAGAGACAGTGAATGGAGAGCGGAAGAGAATGATGAGAGAGGATAGACTGTAGGAGAGAAAGAGACTATTATGAGAGAGATTGGGGGAGTGGGAGAGAATGGGGAGAGACAGATAGACAGTCGGAGAGATAGATACTACAGAGAGAGAGAAACTGGGAGAGAGAAAGTGACTTTGGAGAGAAAGATACTGGAGAGAGAATTAGACTGAACGAGAGATAGAGAATGGGAAGAGAATGTGATTGGGGAGATAGAAAGACTGGAGAGAGAGTGAGACTGGAGAGAGACTGGAGCGGAGAGAGAGACTGGAGGAGAGGGATATGCTGGGACAGAGAGAGAGACTGGGGGAGAGGGAGAGACTGGGGCAGAGAGAGAGACGGGGGAGAGGGAGAGACTGGGGCAGAGAGAGATAGAGACAGGGGAGATATAGAGGGACAGGAGGAGAGCGAGAGAGACGGGGAGACAGACACTGGGGAGAGTGAGAGACTGGAGTGAGGTGACTGGGGAGAGAGAGGGAATGGCGATCGAGAGAGAGACTGTGGGAGAGAGAGAGACTGGAGAGAGAGAGACTGGGAAGAGTGAGGGACTGGAGACAGAGAGACAGGGTGAGAGAGAGAGACTTGGGGAGAGAGAGAGAGAGACTGGTGGAGAGAGAGAGAGACTGGGGAGAGAGAGACTGGCGGAGAGAGAGAGAGACTCGGGAGAGAGAGTGGGACCTGGGAGCGAGAGGGAGACCGGGGTAGAGAGAGACTGGAGAGAGAGAGAGACTGGGGACAGAGAGAGAGAATGGAGAGAGAGCGACAGGGGAGAGAGAGTGACTGCTGAGGGAGAGAGATTGGAGAGAGAGAGAGACTGGGAGAGTGACAGACTGGGGAGAGATAGATTGGGGAGAGAGAGAGACTGGATAGAAAGAGAGTCTGGAGAGAGAGCAACTGGAGCAGAGAGAGAGAGACTGGGAAGAGTGAGAGAGACTAGGGGAGAGAGATACTGGAGAGAGGGAGAGACTGGAGAGAGTGGGAGAGCCTCGGGGAGAGGGAGAGTGGAGAGAGAGAGAGAGAGACTGGAGAAAGAGAGACTGGAGAGAAAGAGAGAATGGTAAGAGAGAGAGAGAGAGACTGTCGGAGAGAGAGAGACTGTCGGAGCGATAGCGAGAGACTGGGGCGCGAGAATGGTTTGAGAGGGAGACTGTGGGAGAGAAAGAGCCTGGAGTGAGAGAGACTGGGTGTGAGAGAGAGAGAGAGAATGGGGAGAGAGAGAAAGATTGTCGGAGAGAGAGAGAGACTGCAGAGAGAGAGAAACTGAGGGAGACACAGAGACTGTGGAGAGAGAGAGACTGAACGAGAGATAGAAAATGGGGAGAGAACGAGACTGGGGAGATAGAAAGTCTGGAGTGAGAGTGAGCCTGGAGAGAAAGCGAGAGAATGGAGCAGAGGGAGAGAGACTGGGGGTGAGAGAGGGAGAGAGACTGGGGCAGAGAGAGACAGGGGATAGAGAGAGACTGGGGAGAGAGAGAGATTGGGGAGAGAGAAAGACTGGAGAGAAAGAGAGTCTGGAGAGAGAGGAACTGGAGCAGAGAGAGTGAGACTGGTGAGAGAGAGGGACTGTGGGAGAGAGAGAATGGGGAGAGAGAGAGAGACTGTGGGAGAGTGAGTCCGGAGAGACAGAGCGACTTGGAGAGAGAGAGAATGGAGAGAGAGAGACAGGGGAGAGAGAGACTAGAGAGAGTGAGAGAATGGAGAGAGAGAGACAGAGGAGAGAGAGAGAGACTGGGGAGAGAGAGAATGGAGAGAGAAAGACAGGGGAGAGAGTGACTGGAGAGAGAGAGAGAGATTGGAGAGAGAGAAAGACTGGGAGTTACAGACTGGGGAGAGAGAGAGATTGGGGAGAGAGAGAGACTGGAGAGAAAGAGAGTCTGGAGAGAGAGGAACTTGAGCAGAGAGAGAGAGAGAGAGACTGGGGAGAGTGAGAGAGACTGGGGGAGAGAGAGACTGGAGAGAAAGAAAGTCTGGAGAGAGAGGAACTTGAGCAGAGAGAGAGAGAGAGACTGGGGAGAGTGAGAGAGACTGGGGGAGAGAGAGACTGGAGAGAGAGTGAGAGACGGGGGAGAGTGAGAGAGCCTCGGGGAGAGGGAGAGTGGAGAAAGAGAGACTGGAGAGAGAGAGAGAATGTTAAGAGAGAAAGAGAGAGAGACTGGAGAGCGAGAGAGAATGGTTTGAGAGGGAAAATGTGGGAGAGAAAGAGACGGGAGTGAGAGAGACTGGGGTGAGAGAGAGAGAGAATGGGGAGAGAGAGAGAGACTGTCGGAGAGAGAGAGAGAGACTGCAGAGAGAGAGAGAGCAACTGAGGGAGACACAGAGAAAGCGAAGAGAGAGAGAGACTGAACGAGAGATAGAGAATGGGGAGAGAATGTGACTGGGGATATAGAAAGTCTGGAGTGAGAGTGAGACTGGAGAGAAAGCGAGAGAATGGAGCAGAGGGATAGAGACTGGGGGTGAGAGAGGGAGAGAGACTGTGGCAGAGATAGACAGGGGTTAGAGTGAGACTGCGGGCAGAGAGACTGGAGAGAGGGTGAGACTGGGAGAGAGAGAGACTGGGGAGAGAGAGAGATTGGGGAGAGAGAGAGACTGGAGTGAGTGAGACAGGGGATAGTGAGAGACTGCGGACAGAGAGAGACTAGAGAGAGAGTGAGACTGGGAGAGAAAGAGGCTGGGGAGAGAGAGAGAGACTGGAGAGAGAGTGAGACTGGGAGAGAGAGATTGGGCAGAGAGAGAGATTGGGGAGAGAGAGACTGGAGAGAAAGAGAGTCTGGAGAGAGAGCAACTGGAGCAGAGAGAGAGAAACTGGGGAGAGAGACTGGGGAGAGAGAGCTTGGAAAAGAGAGTCTAGAGAGAGAGCAAGAATGGGGAGAGAGAGAGACTGGTTTGAGAGGGAGACTGTGGGGAGAAAGAGACTGGAGTGAGAGAGACTGGGGTGAGAGAGAGAGAGAGAATGGGGAGAGAGAGAGAGCCTCGGGGAGAGGGAGAGTGGAGAGAGACAGGGACTGGAGAAAGAGAGAATTGAGAGAGAGAGAATGGTAAGAGAGAGAGAGAGAGATTGTCGGAGAGAGAGAGACTGTCGGAGAGATAGCGAGAGACTGGGGAGCGAGAGAGAATGGTTTGAGAGGGAGACTGTGGGGGAGAAAGAGACTGGGTGAGAGAGACTGGGGTGAGAGAGAGAGAATGGGGAGAGAGAGAAAGACAGTCTGAGAGAGAGACAGGAGGGAGAGAGAGCAACTGAGGGAGACACAGAGACTGTGGAGAGAGAAAGACTGAACGAGAGTCGGAGAATGGGGAGAGAATGTCACTGGGGATATAGAAAGTCTGGAGTGAGAGTGATACTGGAGAGAAAGCGAGAGAATGGAGCAGAGGGAGAGAGACTGGGGGTGAGAGAGGGAGAGAGACTGGGGCAGAGAGAAACAGGGGTTAGAGTGAGACTGCGGGCAGAGAGAGAGACTGGAGAGAGTGTGAGACTGGGAGAGAGAGAGACTGGGGAGAGAGAGAGACTGGAGAGAAAGAGAGTCTGGAGAGAGAGGAACTTGAGCAGAGAGAGAGAGAGAGACTGGGGAGAGTGAGAGAGACTGGGGGAGAGAGAGACTGGAGAGAGAGTGAGAGACGGGGGAGAGTGAGAGAGCCTCGGGGAGAGGGAGAGTGGAGAAAGAGAGACTGGAGAGAGAGAGAGAATGTTAAGAGAGAAAGAGAGAGAGACTGGAGAGCGAGAGAGAATGGTTTGAGAGGGAAAATGTGGGAGAGAAAGAGACGGGAGTGAGAGAGACTGGGGTGAGAGAGAGAGAGAATGGGGAGAGAGAGAGAGAAACTGTCGGAGAGAGAGAGAGAGACTGCAGAGAGAGAGAGAGCAACTGAGGGAGACACAGAGAAAGCGAAGAGAGAGAGAGACTGAACGAGAGATAGAGAATGGGGAGAGAATGTGACTGGGGATATAGAAAGTCTGGAGTGAGAGTGAGACTGGAGAGAAAGCGAGAGAATGGAGCAGAGGGATAGAGACTGGGGGTGAGAGAGGGAGAGAGACTGTGGCAGAGATAGACAGGGGTTAGAGTGAGACTGCGGGCAGAGAGACTGGAGAGAGGGTGAGACTGGGAGAGAGAGAGACTGGGCAGAGAGAGAGATTGGGGAGAGAGAGAGACTGGAGTGAGTGAGACAGGGGATAGTGAGAGACTGCGGACAGAGAGAGACTAGAGAGAGAGTGAGACTGGGAGAGAAAGAGGCTGGGGGAGAGAGAGAGAGAGACTGGAGAGAGAGTGAGACTGGGAGAGAGAGATTGGGCAGAGAGAGAGATTGGGGAGAGAGAGACTGGAGAGAAAGAGAGTCTGGAGAGAGAGCAACTGGAGCAGAGAGAGAGAAACTGGGGAGAGAGACTGGGGAGAGAGAGCTTGGAAAAGAGAGTCTAGAGAGAGAGCAAGAATGGGGAGAGAGAGAGACTGGTTTGAGAGGGAGACTGTGGGGAGAAAGAGACTGGAGTGAGAGAGACTGGGGTGAGAGAGAGAGAGAGAATGGGGAGAGAGAGAGAGCCTCGGGGAGAGGGAGATTGGAGAGAGACAGGGACTGGAGAAAGAGAGAATTGAGAGAGAGAGAATGGTAAGAGAGAGAGAGAGAGATTGTCGGAGAGAGAGAGACTGTCGGAGAGATAGCGAGAGACTGGGGGGCGAGAGAGAATGGTTTGAGAGGGAGATTGTGGGGGAGAAAGAGACTGGGTGAGAGAGACTGGGGTGAGAGAGAGAGAATGGGGAGAGAGAGAAAGACAGTCGGAGAGAGAGAGACAGGAGGGAGAGAGAGCAACTGAGGGAGACACAGAGACTGTGGAGAGAGAGAGACTGAACGAGAGTTGGAGAATGGGGAGAGAATGTCACTGGGGATATAGAAAGTCTGGAGTGAGAGTGATACTGGAGAGAAAGCGAGAGAATGGAGCAGAGGGAGAGAGACTGGGGGTGAGAGAGGGAGAGAGACTGGGGCAGAGAGAAACAGGGGTTAGAGTGAGACTGCGGGCAGAGAGAGAGACTGGAGAGAGTGTGAGACTGGGAGAGAGAGAGACTGGGGAGAGAGAGAGATTGGGGAGAGAGAGATACTGGAGAGAGAGAGACAGGGGTTAGAGTGAGATGCGGAGTGAGAGAGACTGGAGAGAGTGTGAGACTGGGAGAGAGAGAGACTGGGCAGAGAGAGAGATTGTGGAGAGAGAGAGACTGGGGAGAGAAAGAGATTGGGGAGAGAGAGAGACTGGAGAGAGTGAGACAGGGGATAGAGAGAGACTGCGTACAGATAGAGACTGGAAAGAGAGTGAGACTGAGAGAGAAAGAGACTGGGGAGAGAGAGAGAGACTGGAGAGAGAGTGAGACTGGGAGAGAGAGAGATTGGGGAGAGAGAGACTGGAGAGAAAGAGAGTCTGGAGAGAAAGAGAGTCTGGAGAGAGAGCAACTGGAGCAGAGAGAGAGAGACTGGCGAGAGTGAGACTGTGGAGAGAGAGAGAGACTAGGGGAGAGAGACTGGAGAGAGAGAGATTGGAAAAGAGAGTCTAGAGAGAGAGCAAGAATGGGGAGAGAGAGAGACTGTCGGAGAGAAAGAGACTGGGGGTGAGAGAGACTTTGGACAGAGAGAGAGATTGGGGAGAGAGAGAGACTAGAGAGAGAGGAATTGAGGCAGAGAGCGAGAGACTAGAGACATAGAGATGGACTTGTGGAGAGAGAGTGATAAGGGGTGAGATAGCAAGCAGTAATAGAGGGAGACTGGTGAGAGAGAGGGACTGTGGGAGAGAGAGAATAGGGAGAGAGAGAGACTGTGGGAGAGTGAGTCCGGTGAGAGAGAGAGACTTGGAGAGAGAGAGATTGGGTTAAGAGAGAGGTTATAGAGAAAGAGAGACTGCAGAGAGGTAAACTGGAGCATAGAGAGAGAGACTGGGGAGAGAGAGACTCTGGCGGAGAGAGAGAGAGACTCGGGAGAGAGAGAGGGACTGGGGAGCGCAAGGGTGACTGAGGTAGAGAGAGACTGGAGAGAGAGAGAATGGAGAGAGAGAGACAGGGGAGAGAGAGAGACTGGGGAGAGAGAGAATGCAGAGAGAGAGACAGGGGAGAGAGAGTGACTGCGGAGAGTGACAGACTGGGGAGAGAGAGAGATTGGGGAGAGAGAGAGACTGGAGAGAAAGAGAGTCTGAAGAGAGAGGAACTGGAGCAGAGAGAGAGACTGGGGAGAGTGAGAGAGACTAGGGGAGAGAGAGACTGTAGAGAGATAGAGAGACTGGAGAAAGAGAGACTGGAGGGAGAGAGAGAGAGAGAGAGAGAGAGAGATTGTCGGAGAGAGAGACTGTCGGAGAGATAGCGAGAGACTGGGGAGCGAGAGAGAAAGGTTTGAGAGCGAGACTGTGGGGGAGAAAGAGACTGGAGTGAGAGAGACTGGGGTGAGAGAGAGAGTGAGAATGGGGAGAGAGAGAGAGCCTCGGGGAGAGGGAGAGTGGAGAGCGAGAGGGACTGGAGAAAGAGAGACTGGAGAGAGAGAGAGAATGGTAAAAAAGAGAGAGAGAGATTGTCGGAGAGAGACAGACTGTCGGAGAGAGCGAGACAGCAGGCAGAGAGAGCAACTGAGGGAGACACAGAGACTGTGGAGAGAGAGAGACTGAACGAGAGTTGGAGAATGGGGAGAGAATGTGACTGGGGATATAGAAAGTCTGGAGTGAGAGTGATACTGGAGAGAAAGCGAGAGAATGGAGCAGCGGGAGAGAGACTGGGGATGAGAGAGGGAGAGAGACTGGGGCAGAGAGAGACAGGGGTTAGAGTGAGACTGCGGGCAGAGAGAGAGACTGGAGAGAGTGTGAGACTGGGAGAGAGAGAGACTGGGGAGAGAGAGAGATTGGGGAGCGAGAGAGACTGGAGTGAGTGAGACAGGGGATAGAGAGAGATTGTGGAGAGAGAGAGACTGGAATGAGAGTGAGACTGGGAGAGAGAGAGACTGGGGATAGAGAGAGAGAGATGGAGAGAGAGTGAGACTGGGAGAGAGAGAGTCTGGGCAGAGGGAGAGATTGGGGAAAGAGAGAGACCAGAGTGAAAGAGAGTCTGGAGAGAGAGGAACTGGAGCAGAGAGAGAGAGACTGGGGAGAGTGAGAGAGACTAGGGGAGAGTGAGCCTGGAGAGAGTGAGAGACTGGAGAAAGAGAGACTGGAGAGAGATAGAGAATGGTAAGAGAGAGCCTGTCGGAGAGAGAGAGACAGTCGGAGCGATAGCGAGAGACTGGGGCGCGAGAGAGAATGGTTTGAGAGGGAGACTGTGGGAGAGAAAGAGACTGGAGTGAGAGAGACTGGGGGTGAGAGAGAGAGAATGGAGAGAGAGAGAAAGACTGTCGGAGAGAGAGAGAGACTGCAGAGAGAGAGAGAAACTGAGGGAGAGACAGAGACTGTGGAAATAGAGAGACTGAACGAGAGATAGAGAATGGGGAGAGAATGTCACTGGGGAGATAGAAAGTCTGGAGTGAGAGTGAGACTGGAGAGAAAGCGATAGAATGGAGCAGAGGGTGAGAGACTGGGGGTGAGAGAGGGAGATAGACTGGGGCAGAGAGAGACAGGGGTTAGAGTGAGACTGCGGGCAGAGAGAGAGACTGGAGAGAGGTAGAGACTGGGAGAGAGAGACAGTGGAGAGAGAGAGATTGGGGAGAGAGAGAGACTGGAGAGAAAGAGACTCTGGAGAGAGAACAACTGGAGCAGAGAGAGAGAGACTGGGGAGAGAGAGAGACTGGGGAGAGAGAGAGACTGGGGATAGAGAGAGATTGGGGAGAGAGAGAGAGAGAGACTGGGGAGAGAGAGAGATTGGGGAGAGAGAGAGAGAGAGAATGGGGAGAGAGAGAGACTGGGGAGAGAGAGAGACTGGGGAGAGAGAGAGACTGGGGATAGAGAGAGAGACTGGGGATAGAGAGAGATTGGGGAGAGAGAGAGATTGGGGAGAGAGAGAGAGAGAGAATGGGGAGAGAGAGAGACTGGGGAGAGAGAGAGACTGGGGAGAGAGAGAGACTGGGGAGAGAGAGAGATTGGGGAGAGAGAGAGAGACTGGGGAGAGAGAGAGATTGGGGAGAGAGAGAGAGAGAGAATGGGGAGAGAGAGAGACTGGGGAGAGAGAGAGACTGGGGAGAGAGAGAGACTGGGGATAGAGAGAGACTGGGGATAGAGAGAGATTGGGGAGAGAGAGAGAGAGACTGGGGAGAGAGAGAGACTGGGGATAGAGAGAGATTGGGGAGAGAGAGAGACTTGGGAGAGAGAGAGAGAGACTGGGAGAGAGAGAGACTGGAGAGAGAGTGAGACTGGGAGATCGAGAGACTGGGGAGAGAGAGAGACAGGGAGAGAGAGAGATTGGGGAGAGAGAGACTGGAGAGAGTGAACACAGGGGATAGAGTGAGACTGGGAGAGAGAGAGACTGGAGAGAGATGAGAGAGGGAGAGAGAGAGACTGGGCAGAGAGAGAGATTGGGGAGAGAGAGACTTGGCAGAGAGAGTAAGACTGGGAGAGAGAGAGACTGGGCAGAGAGAGAGATTCAGGAGAGAGAGAGAATGGGGAGAGAGAGAGACTGGAGAGAGAACAACTGGAGCAGAGAGAGAGAGACTGGAGAGAGGTGGAGACTGGGAGAGAGAGAGACTGGGGAGAGAGAGAGAGACTGGGGGGAGAGAGAGACTGGAGAGAGAGAGAGAATGGGGAGAGAGAGAGACTGGAGAGAGTGAACACAGGTGATAGAGAGAGACTGCGGACAGAGAGAGACTGGAGAGAGATAGACTGGGGAGAGAGAGAGAGAGAGACTAGGGGAAAGAGACTGGAGAGAGAGAGATTGGAAAAGAGAGTCCAGAGAGAGAGAAAGAATGGGGACAGAGATAGACTGTCGGAGAGATAGACTGGGGAGCGAGAGAGAATTTTAGAGAGGGGCACTGTGGGAGAGAAAGAGACGGGGTTGAGAGATACTTTGGAGAGAGAGAGAGACTCGGGAGAGAGAGAGAATGGAGAGAAAGCAAGACTGGAGAAAGAGGAATTGTAGCAGAGAGCGAGATACTATGGACAGAGAGATGGACTGGGCAGAGAGAGTGATAAGGGGTGAGATAGAAAGCAGTGAGAGAGGGAGACTGGTGAGAGGGAGAGAGAGACTGGAGAGAGCGTGAGACTGGGAGAGAGAGAGACTGGGCAGAGAGAGAGATTGGGGAGAGAGAGAGACTGGAGAGAAAGAGAGTCGAGAGAGAGCAACTGGAGCAGAGAGAGAGAGACTGAGGAGAGTGAGACTGGGGAGAGAGAGAGAGAGATTAGGGGAGAGAGACTGGAGAGAGAGAGATTGGAAAAGAGAGTCTAGAGAGAGAGAAAGAATGGGGAGAGAGAGAGACTGTCGGAGTGAGAGAGACTGGGGAGCGAGAGAGAATGGTTAGAGAAGGGGGACTGTGGGAGAGAAAGAGACTGGGGGTGAGGGAGACTTTGAAGAGAGAGAGAGATTGGGGAGAGAGAGAGACTGGAGAGAAAGCGAGACTGGAGAGAGATAATTGTAGCAGAGAGCGAGAGACTAGGGACAGAGAGATGGACTGGGGGAGAGAGAGTGATAAGGAGTGAGAGAGAAAGCAGTGAGAGAGGGAGACTGGTGAGAGAGAGGGAATGTGGGAGGGAGAGAATGGGGAGAGAGAGAGACTGTGGGAGAGCGAGTCCGGTGAGACAGAGAGACTTGGAGAGAGAGAGATTGGGTTAAGAGAGATGCGATAGAGAAAGAGAGACTGCAGAGAGATAAACATAGAAACATAGAAACATAGAAAATAGGTACAGGAGTAGACCATTCGGTCCTTCGAGCCTGCACCGCCATTCAATGCGTTCATGGCTGAACATGCTACCTCAGTACCCCATTCCTGCTTTCTCGCCATACCCCTTGATCCCCCTAGTTGTGAGTGTTATATCTAACTCCCTTTTGAATATATTTAGCGAACTGGCCTCAACAACCTTCTGTGGAAGAGAATTCCATAGATTCACCACTCTCTGGGTGAAGAAGTTCCTCCTCAGCTCAGTCCTAAATGGCTTCCCCTTAATCCTTAGACTGTGACCCCTGGTTCTAGTTTTCCCTACCATTGGGAACATTCTGCCCACATCTAATTTGTCTAAACCAGTCAGGATTTTAAATGTCTCTATAAGATCCCCCCTCATTCTTCTGAACTCCAGAGGATACAAGTTCAGTTGACCCAATCTTTCTTGATATGTCAGTCCGGCCATCCCAGGAATCAATCTAGTGAACCTTCGCTGCACTCCCTCAATAGCAAGAATGTCCTTCCTTAAGTTAGGAGACCAAAACTGCGCACAATACTCCAGGTGTGGCCTCACCAAGGCCCTGTACAACTGCAGCATCACCTCCCTACTCCTGTACTCAAATCCCCTTACTATGAAGGCCAGCATTCCGTTTGCTTTCTTGACTGCCTGCTGCACTTGCATTCCCACCTTCAGTGACTGATGTACCATGATGCCCAGGTCTCGTTGCACCTCCCCTTTCCCTAATAAACATAGAAACATAGAAACATAGAATCTAGGAGCAGGAGTAGGCCATTCGCCACCATTCAGGTAATAGTCCGCCTCTCTATTTTTACCACCAAAGTGGATAACCTCACATTTATCCACATTGTACTTCATCTGCCATACATTTGCCCATTCACCCAACCTGTCCAAGTCACTCTGTAGCCTCCTAGCATCCTCCTCATTGTTCACACTGCCTCCCAATTTAGTGTCATCCGCAAATTTGGAGATATTACATTTAATCCCTTCGTCCAAATCATTAATATATAATGTAAACAGCTGGGGTCCCAGCACCGAACCCTGCGGTACCCCGCTGGTCACTGCCTGCCATTCTGAAAAGTACCCATTTACTCCTACTCTTTGTTTCCTGTGTGCCAACCAGTTCTCAATCCACGTCAACACATTACCCCCAATCCCATGTGCTTTAACTTTGCTCACCAATCTCTTGTGTGGAACCTTGTCGAAGGCCTTCTGAAAGTCCAAATACACCACATCTACTGGTTCCCCCCTGTCCACCCTATTGGAAACATCCTCAAAAAATTCCAGAAGATTTGTCAAGCATGATTTCCCTTTCACAAATCTATGCTGACTTGGACCTATCATGTCGCCACTTTCCAAATGGTCTGTTATGACATCTTTAATAATTGCTTCCATCATTTTAACCACAACCGATGTCAGGCTGACCGGTCTATAATTCCCTGCTTTCTCCCTCCCTCCTTTTTTAAAAAGAGGGGTTACATTGGCCACCCTCCACTCCATCGGAACTGATCCAGAGTCTAAGGAATGTTGGAAAATGATCGTCAATGCATCCACTATTTCCAAGGCCACCTCCTTAAGTACTCTGGGATGCAGACCATCAGGCCCCGGGGATTTTTCAGCCTTCAGTCCCATCAATTTTCCCAATACCTTTTCCCGACTAATAAGGATTTCCCTCAGCTCCTCCCTCTTACCAGATCCTCTGACCCCTTTTATTTCCGGCAGGTTGTGTGTGTCCTCCACAGTAAACACCGAACCAAAGTACTTGTTCAATTGATCTGCCATTTCCTTGTTCCCCATTACGACTTCCCCTGTTTCCGACTGCAGGGGACCTACGTTTGTTTTTACTAACCTCTTTCTTTTTACATATTTATAGAAGCTTTTGCTGTCCATTTTAATGTTCTCTGCAAGCTTCCTTTCATATTTTATTTTCCCTGCCCTAATCAAACCCTTCGTCCTCCTCTGCTGAGTTTTGAAGTTCTCCCAGTCCCCGGGTTTGCTGCTACTTCTGGCCAATTTGTATGCAACTTCCTTGGTTTTAATACTATCCCTGATTTCCCTTGTTAGCCATGGTTGAGCCACCTTCCCTTTTTTATTTTTACGCCAGACCGGGATGTACAATTGTTGTAGTTCATCCATGTGATCTCTAAATGTCTGCCATTGCCCTTCCACTGATAGCCCCTTAAATATCGCTTGCCAATTTAACCTCGCCAATTCACGCCTCATACCCTCAAAGTTGCCCTTATTTAAGTTCTGGACCATGGTCTCTGACTTAACTGTTTCCTTCTCCATCCTAATGTAGAACTCCACCATACTATGGTCACTCTTCCCCAGGGGGCCTCGTACCACAAGATTACTGATTAGTCCTTCCTCATTACACAACACCCAGTCCAGGATGGCCTCCCCTCAAGTTGGTTCCTCAACATATTGGTTTAGGAAACCATCCCTTAAACACTCCAGGAAATCCTCCTCCACCGTATTGCTTCCAGTTTGAGTAGCCCAATCTATATGCATATTAAAGTCACCCATGATAACTGCCGTGCCTTTTTTGCACGCACCTCTGATTTCCTGTTTCATACCCTCCCCCACCTCACTACTGCTGTTTGGAGGTCTGTACACAACTCCCACTAACGTTTTCTGCCCTTTGGTGTTCTGCAGCTCAACCCATATTGATTCCACATCCTCCAAGCTGATGTCCTTCCTAGCTATTGCATTAATCTCCTCTTTAACCAGCAATGCTACCCCACCCCCTTTTCCTTTTATTCTATCCTTTCTGAATGTTGAATACCCCTGGATGTTCAGTTCCCAGCCTTGATTGTTCTGGAGCCACGTCTCTGTAATCCCAATCACATCGTATCCGTTAACATCTATTTGCACAGTCAATTCATCCACCTTATTACGGATACTCCTTGCATTAAGACACAGAGCCTTTAGGCTTGTTTTATTAACATCCTTTGTCCTTTTAGACTTATGATTTAGTATGGCCCTTTGTGTTTCTTGCCTTTGTTTACTCGGCCTTCCCCTATTGTTTCTCACCCTTCTAACATTTGTTTCTGACTGCATATTACTTCCCCCTGTTTCGCTACATAGGTTCCCATTCCCCTGCCATATTAGTTTAAATCCTCCCGAACTGCTTTAGCAAATATTACCCCGAGGACATCGGTTCCAGTCCTGCCCAAGTGCAGACCGTCCCTTTTGTACAGGTCCCACTTCCCCCAGAACTGGTTCCAATGCCTCAGGAATTTGAATCCCTCCCTCCTGCACCACTGCTCAAGCCACATATTCAATCTCACTATCCTGTTCTCTCTATTCTGATTAGCACGTGGCCCTGGTAGCAATCCAGAGATTACTACCTTAGAGGTCCTACTTTTTAATTTAGCTCCTAGCTCCCTAAATTCTGCTTGTAGGACTTCTTCCCATTTAACTTATACTCTATATTCTGCCGCAAGATTCTTTTTTTTTCTTTCACGGCTCAAGGGACCCACCCTTGATACTGCAGTTTTAATCTCATGGCTCAAGGGACCCACCCTTGATACTGCAGTTTTAATCTTTTAGCGCTTTCTCATAACCTGGTACCTTTTATCAGTCCGGGATACAACCCTGTCGACTTTTTCCCTTGCCTCCTTTGCCCGATAGTTTTGAACCTTGAGCTGTCACATCCTCCTCCCTTTTTTTTTAACGTTAAAAATCAAAAGCTACAAGATTCAACTCAAATCTAAAACACAAGTCTTAACAATCGCAGTACTCCCGTCAGAAGAAACAGACCACACCAATTCAATATCTAATGAGAAATCCTCTTTTTTTTGTGATAATACATCACTGTGGCCATTCAGGATTTGTCACTAGAAATTCATGGTGTCTTTTGTCCGTGACTTACCGAAAGGTAGCAAGCGATCTCGGTGGAACCTCCAAGAAATACTGTCGAAGTTTCGACTTCCGAGTAAGACTCTTTAAACAATATCATCAAAGAAGGCTTTATTATTATATTTTACTTGCAAGGAGAATGCAATCATAGCCAAATAGCTATGACGACAGACTGAAAAATCACAGAAAATGGAATATTCTTATACACTGATAATACAATCTTTCCATGTCACATGACATGTTGTTTAAGGTAAGCTAAGTTAAAAGTTAAAAAAAACATAAGAAATGCCTTACGGTGAGACTAACTAATCTCTACAAAATGGAGTCTATCTATCTGTTCTTCTCTCACCAAGCCCAAGGCATCTTGTTGTTTACTTCACTAGCCCTTGGTTATCTCAATTTAATTAGAAGAAGCCTGTTGTTTCTTTGTGCTGGCAGACTTTGCTGACAGCATAGTCTGAAACTTTAAATTCATTTTCATGAGAAACATAACAACGGATTCTTTCTTTCCAAACAAGTCAGAGTCGGCCATTTTGTATCATTCTTTGTTCAAGGAAGCCATTTTGTGTCCAAGACAAAAACTGCACTTCCACAGAAAACAACCCCAGCCTGTCCAGTTTCTCTTCATAGCTGAAGCGCTGCAGCCCAGGTAACATCCTGGTGAATCTCCTCTGCACCCTCTCCAATGCAATCACATCCTTCCTATAGTGTGGTGACCAGAACTGCACACAGTATTCCAGCTGTGGCCTAGTTCAGTAAAGATGAGCAATAGTCCGGTGAAGTTCCAAGTATTGCACCAACTTGAACTGTGAGCAGGATCGCCCAGCAGCGCCATAAGCTTCCAGATGTTGTGGTGCCAAGCTCAGAGTATTGGGAACTAGTGCTGGCAGTTCATGAAATAAAAACAGAAAATGCTGGAAATACTCAGCAGGTCAGGCAGCATCTGTGGAGAGAGAAACAGAGTTAACGTCAGAAGGGTCATCGACCTGAAACGTTAACTCTGTTTCTCTCTCCACAGATGCTGCCTGACCTGCTGAGTATCTCCAGCATTTTCAGTTTTTTATTTCAGATTTCCAGCATCCGCAGTATTTTGCTTTTGTATTTCTGTCAGTTCATGGGTGTGTTACTGGTGAAGGCGGGAGCAGTTTGAGGTGATGAACATCTGGGGATCTGCTTCAGTGTGTTTTTCCTGCAGTGTATGCGTTCCAATATCCAGTGACAATGCTGCTGTGCTATGGAGCCCGTGCCTGTTCTGATCATTTGAGGAGCTCTGAAGTGTGTGTGTGTTTTTATTTTAAGTTTTAACAGCCCCGTGCTAATTCTAAATGAACACAAACATGTATTTTCTTTTCTCTCTGCTTACGGTGTGAAAAGGGGCGCCTCCACAGGGCTCGGCTTAACTTATTTGCTGCAACTGCCCACTGTGGAGGAGGCTGCTGCTGCATTCCTTAAAACAAAAAAAAATCGAAGGTAAATAAAAGCTGCTTTTATATGTGCTACGGGTAAACTCGATCCATCTGCAGAGAGATTGCAGTCGATGGCGTTACTGATGGAAAAGCTGCACCCTGAATTGCTCCTAGCTTAGGGATAAGCATTTGTGTTTGGAGCTGGAGCCGCAATGATAACCGCACAGGTAGATGATTGATGCATTTATATGTGGACTTAAATGGACTGCAGCCTGTACAGACGGTGCCAATTTATGAAACAGGACCACTACTGTGAGAACCCCGACCTGAGGGGATGTGACACATTTTTCATTTTATGAATTTGTACCAAACATTCATGCAAATACCATGTGCATTTTTACAGACGTGTTTGTATAAAGGTACTTCACTTCCATTACCTCCTCAGTGCATCTTGGTAAACTCTGCATCCTTCAGACATGCTCTCCTCACCCTCACCCGCCCAGCTCCCCCTCTCACAGTCCAGGATTTCCTCTTGCGCTGATGTGCTAACCTCGCTGTGCAGTTGCTAACCTTGACATGCCACTGGATTTTTTTTTTAAATGATCTACTGAAGCAACGTTTTATTTTGTGTTTTGCCAGTGGCTGATTTGTAGAGCGGTGTTCTTTGCATTGGGGTAACCTGTGGTGAGCAAGTCCCAACTCCGGACTGTGTAGGTGTCCAGCTCACTGTGACCACCTGTTGTTATTCAGACACCCTGAAACTGTACAGCTCTATCCTATCCGTCAGGTTTTTTAAAAGCAGATCTCACTTTAACTTCTACCAACGGTGTGGAATCCTGACACTAGAATTGTTTTATATAAGCTGTGATTATATTTACTCCCCAACCCCTGTTTGTTTGTCCCAGCCTCCCAGCCTTGTATACACATTGTGGTATCTCTGCCCTTCACACTGTCCTTGTCCTTGTCAGCTCGGAGTGCAGGGGATGTAGCCAGTAGATTTCCTCGGTAGGTCTCTTATTAGCTGAGGGGAGCAGCTTGGGTGGCGGGGCGGGGGGGGGGGGGGGGGGGGATCTCTCCGACCCCCCCTCCTCCAGCCTCCAAGTTGCAATGCCCCTTGTCGTGCCAGACCAAGAAACTTGCCAATTCGCTGAGAGTTCAATTGGCCCATAAAAGCTGGGGTTTGACCCTCTTGAGTGCTCTCTGTACAAGACTCTTACTAGTGCTGGGGGCTGAACCAGTATTAATACGCAGGAGTGTGATTGTAGACTACCCAGGTCTTGCTTTATTGATGGAGCGAGTGAACCTAAACCAAGACACACCCAAGGATGCTTGTAAGGGGCAGAGTAAAGCAACATCTGGACACTGGTTGAACATGTCCCCTACAGACAACCATCTGCTACCGTGTGTCAGTTTGGGTGCATGGTCACTTGTCTGATATTGATGTATGAAACTTGATGATAATTTATGACCTGGCTTCTTGATTTTAAAAAAATCAAGAGAGTTAAAACCTTAAACTTTCCTTCCATGGAGGGAAAAGAAAGCTCAACACTAACTGGTTGGTGTGTTTTACAATGTTTTCAGAGATGGGAATCTGGACAGTGAGCAGTCCTTGCTGTTGGAGGATATATCAAATTCAGTGTGAAAACGATGTATACTATTGTAGAACTACATTTTGATGAAGAATTAAAAAAAAATTTGCACATCTAAACTACACGAAGCTCGATGTTGAAATTTATTCTTTTAAAAGCTGCTGCAGCTCACCGGCCGGAGATGAGAAATGTGGACAGGGCTGACCGCTCCCATCCAGCGATGGTCTGGAGCGAGACTTCCATAAGAGAGAGGCTGCAGGTTGGCTACTCGCTTGCATTCGGGGATTAGGGAATATTTCTACAGTACTTCACCTTCAGGCGGGTACGGCATGGGGTACGGTCGCATAGTGATTATGTCACTGGACTAGTAATCAGAGGCCTGGACTAACTGAGCCAGAGACTGAGAGTTCAAATCCCACCACGGCAGCTGGGGAATTTAAATTCAGTTAATTAAATGAATCTGGAATAAAAAGCTAGTATCAGTAATGGTGACTAGCGGATTGTCGTAAAACCCCATCTGGTTCACTAATGCCGTTTAGGGAAGGAAATCTGCCGTCCTTACCCGGTCTGGCCTATATGTGACTCCAGACCCACAGCAATGTGGTTGACTCTTAACTGCCCTCTGAAATGGCCCAGCAAGCCACTCTGTTGTATTCAACTTCTCGAGGGCAATTAGGGATTGGCAATAAATGATGGCCTTGCCAGCGACGTCCACATCTGTGAATTATTTTTTTTTTTAAAAGAGGATGGGTGGGGTAGAGTCCATAAAGGGGTGGATTGTACACGAGCTGTGAAACAGGAGGGATTGGTGGACAAATGATCTTGCCTCTGTATTTATGAAGGGCTGGAGCCTGCAACATTAACATCTGTTCTCTCTACAGAGGCGGATCGGTTTCTAGTGATTCGATTTTCTCCGGACTCTTGTTCGGACCCGCTGCGGATTGCTGAAGCTCTTTTAAGGGCTGGACATCGTTGATTCCAGCGGTACCGGTCGGTTAGTCGAATGTTGGGTGAAGCTCAAAACAGGACGAGCCGAACCGACGAAGGCCGGTGATCGGGTGCACCATCCCGAGGGTCGGTAAACGGTGTCTGGACCCGAAGGCCTGACAAAACAAGACAAGACAAGAAGAAGAAAACGCCACGTGCCGCCGCGGTCAGTAAACCCCGACCGCGCCCGAAGTATAAAACTCATTTCGAGTTTTCACCGATTACCGATACCAACTGGTACAGGAAGACTCTTCTTTGAGTTTTACCGACAACCAGTGTCGGTACAGGTAGACTCTTCTTCGAGTTTTATCGAACCCGTTTGTCGACACAGGAAGACTCTTCTTTGAATTTTACCGAGCGTCCGAGTTCTACACAGTTCTTCATGACAGCAGACGATCTGGCCTGCCAGCCGGAGCAAAGCAAATAAACAAGTGGGGTACAGAGACCTCTGGTCAATACGTGACAGTCAGGTGCTGCAGCGAAAACAGCCGAGCGCCGCTTTTAAAATTCTCCGAGGTATCACGAGTGGTGAGCATGTTTCTCGATCCTACAGATCTAGATTAGTGCAGGTATTGATAGGGGAGGGTGTTTTTATTAAGGATAAATATAATGTGTTCCCCCTTATTCGATGTGTCGTGCGCTCCTCATTACCCTAAACCCAGTTTTATAAATGTATGTAAGCTTGTACTGTCATTAATCTGTGCCTATGACATGTACTTCATGATCTTGAACAATATGCAATAAAGATTTCCATTTCGTACTATTCAACCGGGTCTACCTGAGTTTTCTCTGCATTACTGCCCTCGCACCTAAGTCCAGTGTCAGAACCGTAAGGGCGAGTGGGTCGAACCACTCACAGGTGTTTAGTGCTACAAGGCTGGCCGGAGACCAGAGCAAGCAATAAGGCCTAACCCCGCACGAGCACCTAGGAACACGAACCCCTTACAGGTAAGTTGAGTGTAATTGTGTTGGTAAAGCACCGATTTGTAAACTGGGTCTACAGGATTGTGCAAGAATTTTGTGCTTTTTAAAAAAAAAATTACGCGTCAAAAGCATTCACTCTGATGCAGCCAACAACAGTTAAACAGTTAAAAACACTTGGGGCCATATACACAAGTCGTGGTCTGTAGATTGTGTTCTGGGTAGTATACTGCGGAGGGGGGATGGGAAGTGGGACTGTTGTAGATCAGTGAAAGTCCAGGGTGATGAATACGGTTGTTTTAAGAAAGGAAGATTTGTTTTTTTTAAATCTCCCTGCTTCATTTTCTTGTCCCATGAAAGGGCTGAATTATCCTGGGGTTTGGTTATGGGGGCCCAGTAGCTGATCGCCCAAGTGGCCAATGTTTGTGTGTGAGCCCCACTGGTGATCTACATTGGCTCCTAGTTAAGCAATGCCTCGATTTTAAAATTCTCATCCTTGTTTTCAATTCCCTCCATAGCCTCGTTCCCTTCCCCCCCGCCCCACATCTCTGTAACCTCCACCAGCCCCACAACCCCAGCGAGATCTCTGCGCTCCTCTAATTCTACCCTCTTGAGCATCCCCGATTTCAATCACTCAACCATTGGTGGCCGTGCCTTCAGCTGCCAAGGCTCCAAGCTCTGGAATTCCCTGCCTAAACCTCTCTCCTCCTTTTAAGATGCTCCTTAAAACCTACCTCTGACCAAGCTTTTGGTCATCTGCCCTAATATCTCGTGACTCGGTGTCAAATTTTGTTTGATAATCTCTCCTGTGAAGTGCCTCGGTATGTTTCACTGTGTTAAAGGTGCTATATAAATGCAAGTTGTTGTTGTGAGCCCCACTGGTGCATTCCGACTTGAACCAGACCCTGTCCTCGCCCAATATCCCCAGACTTGCGCTTTCCAGCGGGTCACTGGATGACGATCAGGGACCCTGGCTAACTCTCTGCTCCCCTGTCCCGGTGGGGATTTGACACCAGCGGTAGTGCCCCCTATTGCCACCTTTGAGATCAACTAAGTCGCCCCAGACCAGAGAGAATGTGAGATTTTCCTTGTCTATGTGGCTCGGTATTGGACGTGGCGGTACTTTTACGCACTGCAACAACCGGGAATGACTTAACTTGAAGTTGAAATGATCGCATACATTTTGTGCTATTTTAAAATCATTAAACCCTGCCACATAAGTGCTCTGTGAACATTGAGTTCCAAACTCTACCAAATATGAAATATCTAATGGTTCAGCTTATCCAGCACGGTGAGTGAAGGAAAAATAGATTTGCATTTATATAGCATCTTGGCATGCCTCCAAAACATATCACATCCAATGAGCTCGAATCCTACAGCACAATTGATTCATTCAGCCCATCGTGACTGTGCTGACTCTTTGAAAGAGCTATCCAATGAGTCCTACTCCTCCTGTTCTTACCCCATAGTCCTGCAAATATCTCCTTTTCAAGTATTTATCCAATTCTCTTTTAAAAGTTACTATTGAATCAGCTTTCATCATCCTTTCAGGCAGCGCATTCCGCGTCATCATAACTCGCTGCGTTTATTTTTTTTTTACAATTAACATGCAGGCAAATGTGGCAAGCGTTCCTCAGATAGCAAGCGGATAGCCATTTGGCTTGTTTTTGGTGATGGTCCTTGAGGGAGGAATGTTGGCCAGAAGACGGCACCTCTGACAGTGCAGCGCTCCCTCGGTACTGCACTGGGAGTGTCGGCCTGGATCATGTGCTCAAGTCCCTGAAATGGGGGTTGAACCTACGACCTTCTAGCTGCCAAGTGAGTCAAGTTGACACTGATAGTGTCAGCTGTGGCTCAGTGGGCAGCTCCCTCGCCTCGGAGTCAGAAGGTTGTGGGTTCATAGTCCCACTCCAGGGACTTGAGCACATAAAGCTAGGCTGACACTCCAGTGCAGTGCAGAGGGAGTGCTGCACTGTCGGAGGTGCCGGCTTTCGGATGAGACATTAAACCGAGGCCCCGTCTGCTCTCTCAGGTGGATGTAAAAGATCCCATGGCACTATTTTGAAGAAGAGCAGGGGAGTTCTCCCTGGTGTCCTGGCCAATATTTGTCCCTCAACCAACATAACAAAAACAGATTAATTGTTTGTGGGACCTTGCTGACAAATGGGCTGCCGCGTTTCCCACATTACAACAGTGACTCCACTTCAAATAGTACTTCATTAGCTGTAAAGCGCTTTGAGACGTCCAGTGATCGTGAAAGGCGCTATAGAAATGCAAGTCTTTCTTTGATGAGTTGCATTGAATTTGTTGCAGTTCCAGCATAAACGAGTTAAATCATCGTGTCTTCACTCGGCCTGACCGCGCTGTCTGCTTCCTTGCAATCCACCGTCTCTAACACCTGCCCCCTCTCAGTGTGCCTCCTTCTGGAGCCCAGATTCAGTTTTCTCCTGCCCCAGATCCTTGGTGCTTTTCTGTGAAAGATTTTCCTTGATAGTGGTGACGTGGTATCTGTTGCACTCGAGCTTTCATCAACGCTATCTTCTGGAAAACACACAAATAATTTAAATTTTTTTTGAGATTGAGTAAACTAGGCCTGTATTCTCTTGAATTCAGAAGAATGAGAGGGGATCTCATTACAGGGCTTGATAGGGTGGATGCTGGGCGAATGTTTCCCTTGGCTGGGGAGTCTAGAACCAGGGGCCACAGCCTCAGGATAAAGGGTAGGCCATTCAGGACTGAGATGAGAAGAAATTTCTTCACACAGAGGGTGGTGAATCTTTGGAATTCTCTACCCCAGAGGGCTGTGGAGGCTCAGTCATTGGGTATATTCAAAACAGAAGTCGATAGATTTCTGACTAGTAAGTGCATCAAGGGGTATGGCGATAGGGCCGGTGAATGGAGTTGAGGCAGAAGATCAGCCATGATCTCATTAAATGGTGGAGCAGGCTCGAAGGGCCGAATGGCCGACTCCTGCTCCTATTTCTTATGTTCTTATGTTCTTGGTCTCTGATAAGCCGATACATTTTTGTCAAATGTAATGGAGGAGATTTTGATGCATCGGAATAATAGATGTGCATTTATACAGTATCTTAGCATGTCTCCAAAGTATATCTCATACAATGAACTAGAATCATACAGCACAGAAGGAGGACATTCCGCCCATCGTGCCTGTGTCAGCTCTTTGGTAGAGCTCTCCAATTAGTCTCACTCCCTCGCTCTTTCCCCCATAGCCCTGCAAATTTTTCCCTTTTCAAATATATATCCAATTCTCTTTTGAAAGTTACTATTGAATCTGCTCCCACCGCCCTTTCAGGCAGCGCGTTCCAGATCACAACAACTCGCTGCGTAAAAACAAAAATCTCTCCTCGGCTCCTCCCTTCTGGGTTTTTTGCCAATTATTTTTAATCTGTGTCCTTTGGTTACTGACCCTGCGGCCAGTGGAAACAATCTCATTTACTCTATCAAAACACTTCACAATTCTGAACACCTCTATTAAATCTCCCCTTAACCTTCTTTACTCCAAGGAGAACAATCCCAGCTTCTCCAGTCTCTCCAGTCTAACTGAAGTCCCTCATTCCTGGTATCATTCTGGTAAATTTCCTCTGCACCCTCTCCAAGGCCTTGACATCCTTCCTAAAGTGTGGTGCCCAGAATTGTACATCGTACTCCAGGTGAGGTCTAACCATTATTTTATAAAGGTTTAGCATAACTACTGTACCTTGTTTTTGTGCTCTGTGCCTCTTACTGATAAAGCCAAGGATGTTTTCTTTTAAACAACTTTCTCAACTTGATGTACATTCATAAACAACACTGATGGATATGGAATTATGCAGCAAAGTGTTGTATTGAGTGTGGCTGGATCGTAGTGAGCCGTCACAGCAGTGGTCAGCTGGCTGACTCTTGCTATTTACCTTGCTCCTCTTTTCCTGGGTCTTCATTGATACGCGCTACTCTGGTGTTCCACTTTGTCCAGTTAACTTCATTGATTCTGATTTGAAAAATTATGAATTTTAAATAAAACCACACGATTTGAATACTGGATGATTAAAACCCGTTTGAAGTCGCTTTTGGAACAGCCACTATCTGCCGTGGCTCAGTGGGCAGCACACTGGCCTCTGAGTCAGAAGGTTGTGGGTTCAAGTCCCACTCTAGAGACTTGAGTGCAAAATCTAGTGCTGACACTCCCAGTGCAGTACTGAGGGAGTGCTGCACTGTCTGAGGTACTGTGTTTTGGATGAGATGCTAAACCGAGGTTTCGTCTGCTGTTTTAGGTGGATGTAAAAGATCTCCCGGCACTATTGCGAAGGAGAGCTCACTCTGGCCAATATTTATTCCTCAACCAACATCATTAAAAACAAATTATCTGACTATTATCACATTGCTGTTTACGTAAATTAGCTGCCGCGTTTCCTACATTACAACATTGACTACACTTCCAAAGTAGTTAATTGGCTGTAAAGCGCTGTGGGACATCCTGAGGTCGTGAAATGCAAGTCTTTTTTTTTCCTGTCGGTCTTGCCATTCCTTCATCATCGCTGGGTCAAAGTCCTGGAACTCCTGACCTTACAGCCCTGTGGGAGCACCTTCACTACATGGACTGCAGCGGTTCAAAAGGCAGCTCACCACCACCTTCTTGAGGGCACCTAGGGATGGGCAATCGAATGCCGGCTTACCAGCGCCGCCCTAGAATGAACTAAAAATAATCCACCCAGTCCCAATGGCATGTTCCCGCAGTTCTGGCCCTACTGGCGTTCTTGCTCCTCAAGGCTGCCTAGTGTGGGAAATGGAAACGATCTTACTGCTGCAGTAAGGGTTTCCCTCCAGGTTGGGGCAGTGTAGAGGGAGCTTCGTTCTGCATCCAACTTGTGTTGTACTTGACCTGGGAATGCTTAATACTAACACCAGGTGCCTGGACTGGGAAAGTGTTCCATTCCCCCATACTAACCAATCCCAACCTGAATGAAGACGGAATTCATTGACAGCATTCTCCCCAGTCTAGATGCTGTGTTTGGCGATTAGGAAACAATGATGCATCTCCTCTATAAACTCTCCCATAGTTTGTGTTTTCAGAGGCACCTTCTATCACTTGTACGTTTAGTTGTGAAAGCTAAATACAATAAAATAAAATTGGAGGGGGGCAGGAAATAAGATTTTACGAAGCTTCCATTACTGTTTAGTGGCTGTAAGCGCCATTCGGTGCGGGTGGCGAGCTTTATAAGCGCCTTAAAGCTGAGAAGGCGAAAAGGAGATTTGATCGAGGTGTTTAAAACCTTGAAGGGTTTACACAGAGTAAATAAAGAGAAACTGTTTCCAGTGGCTGAAGGGTCGATAACCAGAGGGCACAGATTTATGGTGATTGGAAAAAGAACCAGAGGCGACAGGAGGAAAACTTTTTTTCGCAACGAGTGGTTAGGATTTGGAATGCGCTGCCTGATAGGGTGGTGGAGACAGAGTCAATAATAGTCTTCAAAAGGGAATTGGATAAATTCTTGAAGGATAAAAAATTGCAGGGATGTGAGGAAAGAACAGGGGAGTGGGACTAACTGGAATGCTCTTCGAAAGAGCCGGCACAGACTCGATGGGCCGAATGGCCTCCTTCTGTGCTGTACTGTTCCGTGATTCTGATTCTAAAGGTGAAAATAGAAAGTGTTGGAAATAACAGTAAGTCTGTCAGCATATATAAAGAGAAAAAATTGGATCAACATTTTTGAGGTAGACACTTCCATCAGAACAGCAATAAGGATTGAGTCTTGTGGCTGGAGAAAATTATTCAAATAGGTTGCGGGATTTGAAAGGACCCATTTCCTTCAGGAGAGGAGGGTGGGGGAAGGGTTTCAATAATCTATGGGGACTCACTGCTCCATACTTTCTTGATCTTTGTGATGTGGTTCAGGCTGGTTTGTGTTCCAGTAGCTAAAGCTCTTCGAGTGCTACATATTTGACTGAAGCTATCAACAGCCCTGTCTCGTGTCAACTTGGCTCAGTTAGCGGCACTCTTGCCTGAGTCGTTAGGTTGTGGGTTCAAGCTCCACTCCGCGACTAAGTCTAGGATAACACTCCAGTGTAATGCTGAGCGAGTGCTGCATCGTTGAGTGTGGCTGTCCTCCTTCTGATGTCAACTTTAGGAAGGCTGTCGAGGCCTTGGAGAGGGTAGAGGAGATTTGCCAGGATGATACCAGGGATGACAAGGGACTTCAATTATGTGGAGACATTGGAGGAGCTGGTTTTGTTCTCCTTAGAGCAGAGAAGGTTAAGGAGAGATTTAATAGATGTGTTCAAAATTATGAGGAGTTTTGACCTCTGGCAAGTGGGTTGGTAACCACAGGCAAGAATTAAAATAAAAACAAAAGGTCCTTGATAAAGTGCCAAATAGAAGGCTTGCCAGCAAAGTTGAAGCCCATGGAATAAAAGGGACAGTGGCAGCATGGATACGAAATTGGCTAAGTGACAGAAAACAGAGAGTAGTGGTGAATGGTTGTTTTTCAGACTGGAGGAAGGTCTGCAGTGGTGTTCCCCAGGGGTCGGTACTAGGACCACTGCTTTTCTTGATATATATTAATAACTTGAACTTGGGACTACAGGGCACAATTTCAAAAGGTGAGGAAGAGAGTGATAGACTTCAAGAGGACATAGACAGGCTGGTGAAATGGGCGGACACGTGGCAGATGAAGTTTAACGCAGAAAAGTGCGAAGTGATACATTTTGGTAGGACGAACAAGGAGAAGTAATATAAACTAAAGGGTACAATTCTAAAGGGGGTGCAGGTACAGAGACCTAGGGGTATATATGCATAAATAGTTGAAGGTGGCAGGGCAGGTTAAGGATCCTGGGCTTTATAAATAAAGGCAAGGAGTACAAAAGCAAGGAAGTTATGATGAACCTTTAGAAAACACAGGTTCAGCCTCAACTGGAGTATTGTGTCCAATTCTGGGCACCGCACTTTAGTAAGGATGTGAAGGCCTTAGAGAGGGTGCAGAAAAAAATTACAAGAATGGTTCCAGGGATGAGGGACTTCAGTTACATGGATAGACTGGAGAAGCTGGGGTTGTTCTCCTTGGAGCAGAGAAGGATGAGAGGAGATTTGATAGAGGTGTTCAAAATCATGAGGGGTCTGAACAGGTTGAGAACCAGAGGACACAGATTTAAGGTGATTGGCAGAAGAACCAAAGGCGACATGAGGAAAACCTTTTTTACGTAGCGCGTGGTTAGGATCTGGAATGTACTGCCTGAAAGGGTAGTGGAGGCAGATTCAATCGTGGCTTTCAAAAGGGAATTGGATAAGTACCTGAAAAGGAAAAAAATTTGCAGGGCTACGGGGAAAGGGCAGGGGAGTGGGACTAGCTGAAGTGCTCTTGCAGAGAGCTGGCACGGGCTCGACGGGCTGAATGGCCTCCTTCTGTGCTATAACCATTGTATGATTCTATGAATTGACAAAAGAACTAGAGGGGAAGTTAGAAATGTCTTCACACAGAGGGTTGTTGTGATCTGGAACATACTGCCTGAAAGGGCGGTGGAATCAGATTCCATAGGAACTTTCAAAAGGCAATTGGACACGTACTTGAGGACTAATTTGCAGGGTTTTGGGGAGAAAGCTGGTGTGTGGGACTAATCTTTCAAAGAGCCGGCACAGGCACGATGGGCCGAATGGCCTCCTGTACTGTAAGATTCCATGATTCTAAACTGAGGCAACACCTGCCTGTTCAGGTGAGAGCTAATGATTCCATGAACTTAATCATAGTAGAGCCAGGAGTTCTGGTGTCATGTTCAAGATTCCTCCCTCAACTCACACCATCAAAAACCGATTAACTAGCCATTCATTGATGTTTGTGGGAGTTTGCTGTGTGCAAACTGTCCACCATATTTGCCTACATAACAGTAACTTTAAAAAAAAATCATTCATGGGATGTGGGCATCGCTGGCAAGGCCAGCATTTATTGCCCATCCCTAGTTGCCCTTGAGAAGGTGGTGGTGAGCCACCTTCTTGAACCGCTGTAGTCCGTGTGGTGAAGGTGCTCCCACAGTGCTGTTAGGTAGGGAGTGCCAGGATTTTGACCCAGCGACGATGAAGGATCAGCGATATACTTCCAAGTCAGGATGGTGTGTGACTTGGAGGGGATCTTGGAGGTGGTGGTGTTCCCATGCGCCTGCTGCCCTTGTCCTTCTAGGTGGAAGAGGTCGCGGGTTTGGGAGGTGCTGCCGAAGAAGCCTTGGAGAGTTGCTGCAGTGCATCTTGTAGATGGTACACACTGCAGCCACGGTACGCCGGTGGTGGAGGGAGTGAATGTTTAAGGTGGTGGATGGGGTGCCAATCAAGCGGGCTGCTTTGTCCTGGATGGTGTCAAGCTTCTTGAGTGTTGTTGGAGCTGCACTCATCCAGGCAAGTGGAGAGTATTCCATCACACTCCTTACTTGTACCTTGTAGATGGTGGAAAGGTTTTTGGGGAGTCGGAACTCAAAACTGCCTTGAAAAGAAATTCATTGTATCTGAAGCAATGCATTGCTGAGAGATGTGGGGATGTGCTATATAAATACAGCTCTTGTTTTACCTGATGTATCTCTTGCCATTGAGCTCTTTTCCCAGTTGAAATTTCTCCTTCAGACACCTTGGCAAACATTGCTCCAGATTCAGAATGGTTCTTGCTCTCTTGGATCAATTTGTTCAGCGAGGAGAAAAGAACAAAGCAAAATAATTACACCATCCGCTTCCTGTGTTAATCTAACGAGCCGTACCAGCAATGCTCTGTTAATTTTTTTGAACCTGTTAATTTATTTTTCAGTGTATAAGGAATTCTTGGTAACCTGGTGGTCCAGTAATGTCGAAGCTGGATTTGTTACTTGGGTGGCCTTTGGGTCGAGGTGTTGCCAGCAGTGCAGTTTTTGAGCTAGCCTTCTAGTAGTTTCTTTTGTACAAAAAATCTGGTCACTAAATCTTTTTTTTTTCCAATTACTAGTCCCATCATGTGAAGCTGTTCTTATTGACTTAAGTCATTAGTTAATGGAGCAGCAACAAAGCAATCCCAGCTCAAGGAATGAGTCGCCTTAGAGTCTGATGAGTCTACCCTCCCTTGGGGACATGCTCTTGTATAGTTAATGTCACGCTCAGCTCCCCCGATGGGCTGGTAGGTAAATGCACAGCCTGGTCTGACACAGAGCCTCACAGACCACAGGGGGGGGGGGGCCCAGTCCCCGGTCCCTGGTCCGCCCTAGGTCTCGGGCCCGGAGTGGGGTGGGGGGTCCCCAGTCCCCGGTCCCCGGTCCGCCCTTGGTCTCGGGCCTGGGGAGGGTCCCAGGTCCACCCTTGGTCTCGGGCCTGGGGAGGGTCCCAGGTCCGCCCTTGGTCACGGGCCTGGAAGAGGGGAGGGGGGTCCCAGGGATGCCCTTAATCTGTGCTATGATCTTGGCGAGGGTGTCGGAAGGGGAGCTGTAAGCTTTTAGTGCCCTTGGGTTGGGATAAGGAAAATTGGCTGGAGTTCCCACTCCTGATCACTGCCCATTGAGCACTTCTGGAAGTGCACATTCATGGACTTTAGGTGAAGACAGGATCTGGTTCCCTATGACGCCCTCCCTATAGGGCCTGGCAATGCTCACTATTCAGGCTCACCAACGACGAATGGCCACTTGGAATGAGGTACCAGGAGGGCGTCTGGCACCTGTAGCGCGAGGCAGTGCCTTCAGGACGACAGGGGAGAAGATTCAGGAGGAAAGGTTTCTCCTGGTCTGAAGCCTGGTGTGAAGATGTTGGATAAGCAGATACTTTGAGATACCTGAAGCTTCCATATGTTCTTGCTCTCTTTGGAAATATGTTCCACCGTCTCTCCCATCAGGGCGATCAGCATATTCAGCAGGAGGATGAAGGTCAGAACGACGTATATCACCAGGAGGAAGAGGAAGAGCTGCGGGTATTTTGCCTGACGCTGTATTTCCAGATCACCTAATCCAATGGTTAGCTTGAAGAGTTCCAGCACTGCAGCATTGAAAGAGTCAAAAGGGCTACAATGTCTCTCGTTGGAGCATTTCTGAATCAGGGAGGCGAGCGCTGTTGACAGCAGAATTTACATTAATACGTGCCTGAGGAAAAAGTGAAATTCAAACTGAGCTGCCTCAGATTAATATATAAATACTGCAGTTTCACCTACGGCTTTGGGCTCTCTCTTGCTCGCGCACTCTTTCTCTCGTGTTCTCTAATGCTCTCGTGTGTGCTCTCTCTATCTCGTGTTCTCTCTCTCTCACACTCATGCTCCCATGCTCTTTTTTTCTCTCTCTCTCCCTCTCTTTTTCTCTCTCTCCCTCTCTTTCTCTCTCTCTCCCTCTCTTTCTCTTTCAGTAGAGGCAGAGAAGATCCATCAGGATGTGCTAAAGATAATACCATTTTATACAATGTGTTAGTGATGGGGGGTGTATAGATAATGTAATGGATAAATTTAACCAACCCAGGGCAAACTAGGAATGCTGTAATGGAAATCTGGCAACAGAACCGGGACCAGTAAATGCAGTGCGAGACTCCGGTGTAATGTGCAATGGAATGGTCTCTAAGACCTGCTTCTTGCAGAACCCAATCAAATGTGACACTCAGCTGGGTGCCCTTACGCTGAGATTGTTTTCTATTTAGTCTGTGAGCATTGCTGAGGGAAATAACTCATTAAAATTCACACTTTTTTTTTTACCTGCAGCAAATCCCATTAGGAACAGCAAATAGACAGACAGGAATCGCACTACATCAGTCAACAGAATCTGAAAGAGGGACACAAGAACTGTGACACAATAACCTGATCAGACAACAATTCCATTCAGAAACCAGGTATAGAGTGGGAATGAGTTACTTGCGCTACCCAAATCAGAATAACTCTGTAATCTACCTTAGAGATTAGCTTCCTTGGCTTGACATTACCAAGGTCCCAGCAGCTGTTTAAGGGGTGCACGCAGTAGAATGGGACAGTGCATGGTTTGCACAATAGAGAAAGTTGAACACTCTGTGCTTCAGATCTACACTGGCCCTGTTGCTTTCTGACCTCACTACTGGCGCTGGGGAAATGTACAAAATGAAGCCAGTTTCTTCTTCATTTTACTGGAGGAGGGAGGAACAGATTAAGAACGTTTTTATTTAAGGCCTTGCTGCTTCTCTTAACTCGAGGGGCCCCAGAACCACTTCACATAATGCATTACTTCCAAGTGTAGTGGCTCTCGGGGAGTTAAATGCAGCAGCCAGTTTGTGCACAGCAAGCTCCCACAAGCAGTAATGAGCTGAATGACCAACTCCTTTGGTTTCAGTGGTATTGTTTGAGGAAGCAGTGTTGGCCAGTATCAGGAAAAGCCACCTGAACCTCTTTAAAGAGGGTCAGGGGATGTCCACCTGAGCAGGCAGATGGGACCTTGCTTTAACGTCTAATTAAATGGAGGACATTTAAGAACATAAATAGGAGCAGGAGTAGGCCATACGGCCTCTCGAGCCTGCTTGCTATTCAATAAGATCATGGCTGATCTTCTACCTCAACTCCACTTTCCCGCCCGATCCCCATATCCACTTTTCGTGTTAGCCACCTGACTCCAATTGGATGTGGGAGAATTATTTGATTTTCCCCTAATTGGGCAATTGAGTTCCAGCATGTGGGAACCCATGACCCAATTAGTGTTTTCAGTCTGAAAGTCGCCTCTGATGATGTCATCATTGCTGCTGCATTTAAAGTCTGCAAAGGAGGAGGAGAAGAAGAAAAAAAAAGGAAGAATCTCCTTCTTAATGGCGGACCTGCAACTGATAGTCAGCAATCGAAGTGTGCTCCTGCCAGGTGGCACCGTCGTGTTTCAGAGGAGGCGTGCATCAGGTTGGAAAAGTGTTAAAATCAGAAAGGCCTCTCAAAATGGGATTATAGAGGCAATTAAGTGGTTGTTAAGGGCCTATCCCGCCTCTTGGAGACGGGATCAGAAACCACGCATTTGGGAAAATTGCTCGGAGGCGGGTCGGCCACCCACCATTTTTTGCAATTTTAACACCTCACATGCCTCCATTCCCGCCTCCTCGGGCCTGGCAAAATCGAGCCCAAAGGGTGTGGGGGAAGATCTCCAACAGTTAAATCACATGGAGAGCGTGGAGGCAGATCATTGTACATTGGCACTTCCATATACAGCAGCTGAAGCTGCCTCTACCCTCGGTTTCAAAAATGTGAATACTTTTCTATTTACAGGTTGGAATGTTTTTGTGTCCACCGACACCTCTGTTAAAGTTTTCATCCTTGTTTTCAAATCCCTCCATGGCCTCGCCCTCTCCCTCTCTCTAACCTCCTCCAGCCCTACAACCTGTTCCTCAATCTTTGGCCTCTTGTGAATCCTCTGCTTCCCTCGCTCCACCGGTGGCAGCCGTGCCTTCTGTAATCTAAGCCCTAAACTCTGGAATATAAACAGAAAATGCTGGAAATACTCAGCAGGTCAGGCAGCATCTGTGGAGAGAGAAACAGAGTTAACGTTTCAGGTCGATGACCTTTCGCCAGATCTGGAAACTAATGTTAGAGATGTAACCGGTTTTAACATAGAAACATAGAAGATAGGAGCAGGAGTAGGCCATTCGGCCCCTCGAGCCTGCTCCGCCATTCAATGCGATCATGGCTGATCATCCAAATTCAGTACCCTGTCCCTGCTTTCTCCCCATATCCCTTGATCCCCTTAGCCTTAAGAAATATATCTAACTCCTTCTTGAATATATTTAATGAATTGGACTCAACTGTCTTCTGTGGTAGAGAATTCCACAGGTTCACCACTCTGTGGGTGAAGAAATTCCTCCTCATCTCAGTCCTAAATGGCTTACCCCTTATCCTTAGACTGTGACCCCTGGTTCTGGACTCCCCCACCATCGGGAACATCCTTCCTGCATCTAGTCTGTCTAGTCCTGTTAGAATTTTATAAGTTTCAATGAGGTCCCCTCTCATTCTTCTAAACTCGAGCGAATACAAGCCCAATCGACCCAATCTCTCTTCATACGTCATTCCTGCAAAGAACAAAAGGGAAGGTCTGTGATAGGGTGGTAGATGGGAGAGATTAAATGACAAAAGGGATAGGGGGAAAAATTCAGTTGGTTGCACGTCCCATTAGCGCCTTAAGAGGGCGCTAATGGGGAGCAAAGCATCTAGTGCCCGGGCGCGGCGATGTTTGCGCCGCTCGCGAAATTAACTAGACATTTTGCGGCGGCGCTAAACACTACCGCCACGATCTCCTGCGCCGGCAGATCGTGACGTCAGTCGAGTGCGCAACGCCCCGGTAGCGCTCCAGAGCGGATATTGAGTGGCGCCCCCTGCCTTACCGCCTGCCGCTAGCAATGACAGGTTGAGGGAACGTTTTGCAGTCAGGAAGGGACTGGGGGAGCACTATTTAAAGGCGACCGCTTCCTGCCTTTTTTTGTTGGCAACATTTTTGAACCACGCATTCTGAGAGAGAGAGACAGACTTCTGGAGAGATTCAATGCTGTGTGAAGGAGTCTTGGGTACTGAGCAGCACTTTGCAGGTTCATTTTGATTTGCCCTTCTTGTATCGATTTAGAAGAGACTGTGGGGGCTGCACTCTGAGCTCTTTCCCTGGGACCTCTCCATTGTTCTTTCCAGCAGATTTGATGTACAGGTCTCTCCAGGCTGAGATTCAAGGCTGCAATGCGCAGGATGTGGATGGAAAGCAAGATCAAACCTCCGCTTTAAGAACTGGCTGGGGCCATTGTGTCTGTGTTCCATTACTGACTGACATCACATGAGCTTCGGCAGTGCTCTGATTTAGCGCCTCACTCCTCGTCCTTTGCACCTTAAGACAGATGTGTAGTGCCTGATTTAGCGCTCCAATCGCCTCCAGGGGCGATAAAAGTTAAGTTTGCAGTCGGAGGCGATAATTAGCGCCAGGCACTAATCTTTGCGCCCGGCCGATAATTGCGCCCCAAACGGGGCGATACTGAATTTTTCCCCCATAGAGTCATAGAGTTACACAGCACAGAAAGAGGCCCTTCGGCCCATCGTGTCCGCGCCGGCCATCAAGCCCTGTCTATTTTAATCCCATTTTCCAGCACTTGGTCCGTAGCCTTGTATGCTATGGCGTTTCAAGTGCTCATCTAAATGCTTCTTGAATGTTGTGAGGGTTCCTGCCTCTACCACCCTTTCAGGCAGTGAGTTCCAGATTCAAACTACCCTCTGGGTGAAAAAGTTTTTCCTCAAATCCCCTCTAAACCTCCTGCCCCTTACCTTGAAACTATGCCCCCTGGTGATTGACCCCTCTACTAAGGGGAAAAGTTCCTTTCTATGTACCCTATCTATGCCCCTCATAATTTTGTACACCTCAATCAGGTCCCCCCTCAGCCTTCTCTGCTCCAAGGAAAACAACCCCAGCCTGTCCAGTCTCTCTTCATAGCTGAAGTGCTGCAGCCCAGGTAACATCCTGGTGAATCTCCTCTGCACCCTCTCCAATGCAATCACATCCTTCCTATAGTGTGGCAACCAGAACTGCACACAGTCTTCCAGCTGTGGCCTAACTAGCGTTTTGTACAGCTCCATCATAACCTCCCTGCTCTTGCCTTCATTAGCTGAGGCATAGAATATAAGTATCCCATATGCCTTTTTAACCACCTTATCTACCTGTCCTGCTGCCTTCAGGGATCTATGTACATGCACACCAAGGTCCCTCTGATCCTCTGTCCTTCCTAGGGTCCTACCATTCATTGTGTATTCCCTTGCCTTGTTAGTCCTCCCAAAATGCATCACCTCACACTTTTCAGGGTTAAATTCCATTTGCCACTGTTCTGCCCATCTGACCAACCCGTCTATATCGTCCTGTAGCCTGAGGCTACCCTCCTCGCTATTTACCACCCCACCAATTTTCGTGTCATCTGCAAACTTACTGATCATACCTCCTACATTCATATCTAAATCATTAATGTACACTACAAACAGCAAAGGACCCAGCAACGATCCCTGCGGTACACCACTGGACACAGGCTTCCAGTCACAAAAACAACCTTCGACCATCACCCTGTGCCTTCTGCCACTAAGCCAATTTTGGATCCAATGTGCCAAGTTGCCCTGGATCCCATGGGCTTTTATCTTCTTGACCAGTCTCCCATGTGGGACTTTTTCAAAAGCCTTACTGAAGTCCATGTAGACCACATCAACTGCACTACCCTCATCCAAACACCTAGTCACCCCCTCAAAAAATTCAATCAAATTGGTCAGACATGATCTCCCCCTGACAAAGCCATGCTGACTATCCTTGATTAATCCTTGCCTCTCCAAGTGGAGACTAATTCTGTCCCTCAGAATTTTTTCCAATAATCTCCCTACCACTGTTGTTAGGCTCACTGGCCTGTAATTCCCTGGTTTATCCCTACTACCCTTCTTGAATAATGGTACTATGTTAGCTGTTCTCCAGTCCTCTGGCACCTCCCCTGTGGCCAGAGAGGTTCTGAAAATTTGTGTCAGAGCCCCTGCAATCTCCTCCCTTGCCTCACACAGCAGCCTGGGATAGGGGATTTATCCACTTTTAAGCCTGCTAAAACCGCTAGTACCTCCTCCCTCTCAATACTAATTTGTTCAAGTATATCACAATCCCCCTGCCTGATTTCTATGCCTAAATCGTCCTTCTCCATAGTGAACACAGATGCAAAATATTCATTTAAAACCCCACCTACAGCTTCTGGCTCTACACACACATTGCCACTTTGGTCCCTAATGGGCTCATTCCCTGGTTATCCTCTTGCCCTTAATATACTTATAAAACACCTTGGGATTTTCCTTTATTTTGCCTGCCAGTGTTATTTCATGCCCCCTCTTCGCTCTCCTAATTTCGTTTTTAAATACCCCCCTGCACTTTCTATACTCCTCTAGGGCTTCCACTGTTTTTAGTCCTTTGTATCTGCCAAAAGCCTCCCTTTGTTTCCTAATCCATTCTCGTATATCCCTTGACATCCAGGGTTCCCTGGGCTTGTTGATCCCACCCTTGCATGTATTGTACAAAGCAAAAGGAGATGGTAATGGGACAATTAAACTCTGGAATTCCCTCCCTGAGCCTCTCCACCGCTCTTTCCTCCTATAAGACTCTGCTTAAACTCTACCTCTTTGACCAAGCTTTTGGTCGCCTAATATCTCCTCCTTTGGCTTGGCGTCAATTTTTGTCTGATTACACTCCTGTGAAGCACCCTGGGATGTTTTCCTATATTAAAGGCGTTATATGTGCAAGTTATTTTATTGTTTGTGTGGACCCTCCCTCATCCTCCCCCCCCCCCACCCCACCCCCCGTTGTTCATTTACACATCCCACCTTCTCACAATATCACTCAATCCCTTCCCTCTCCAGCAACACTCCTGTGTCTCTTGAAGCCTATTACGTTGTCCCCCTTCAAATAACCTTCCTTGCTCACTTATTCCCTTACCTCGATTACTCTGTGGGGGTTGGGGGCGGGGTGGGGGAACTGCTCCATCCACCTTCCCTTGGTCCTCTAACCGTCTTGTGTGTGTGCCTGGTTTCGGAGATCTCACTTACCTTCTGTAGCATGACGCTGTAGATCCCCATGCTCTGGAATCCCCGTGTGTAGTAGAGGATATTAAGCCAGCCGAGAGCCAGAGCCCCAGCCAGTACTGCCACGTGGAGATCCATGCCTACCCACCGTAGAACGGCAGTGCCGAGCACCAACCCAGCCTGTAAAAAGCTGAAAGAAAAAACTTGCATTCATATAGCGCCTTTCACAACCACCGGACGTCCCAAAGTGCTTTACAGCCAATAAAGTATTTTTTGAAGTGTTGTAATGTGGGAAACGTGGCAGCCAATTTTCCACACAGCAAGCTCCCACAAACAGCAATGTGATGATGACCAGATAATCTCTTTGTGATGTTGGCCGAGTGATAAATATTGACTCCAGGTCCCTGGGGAGAACGCCCCCCCCTCCCCCCTGCTCTTCGAAATAGTGGCCGTGGGATCTTTTACATCCACCCAAGAGGGCAGACGGTTTAACGTCTGATCTGAAAGACAACACCTCAGGCAATGTGGCACACCCTCAGTACAGCAGTGGAGTGTAAGCCGAGATTTTTGTGCTCAAGTTTCTGGAGTGGGGCTCGAGCCCATGACCTTGATTTAAAGGATGGCCGTCTAACCCACAGGGAATCCAGTCCCAATTGGGACCATGCAAATAGTTAGCGAGACCCCTGGCACAAATATAAAAGATGGTGAGGTCTCACGCTGATAATCTGGGCAGCCAGTTTGCTCCAGTCTGTATGCACCTCGTATCAAAAGATCTGTGCAGTGGGGTTGAGAGAAAAGAAAAATAAAGACTAGAAGGATGGGGAAGAAAGATTGAAACCACCAAAAAAAGTAAAGAATCATAGGATGGTTACAGCACGGAAGAAGGCCGTGCCAACTCTCAGCTAGTCCCATTTCCCGTCCTTTCCCCGTAGCCCTGCAATTTCTTTCCTTGAGGTACTTATCCAACTCCCTTTTGAAAGCCACGATTGAATCTGCCTCCACCGCCCTTTCAGGCAGTGCATTCCAGATCTTAACCACTCGCTGCCTAAAAAAGTTTTTCCTCATGTTGCCTTTGGTTCTTTTGCCAATCACCTTAAATCTGTGTCCTCTGGTTCTCAACCGTTCTGCCAATGGGAACAGTTTCTCTCTATCTACTGTGTCCAGACCCCTCATGATTTTGAGCACTTCTATCAAATCTCCCCTCACCCTTCTCTGCTCCAAGGAGAACAATCCCCTCTTCTCCAGTCTATCCACGTAACTGAAATCCCTCAACCCTGGAATCATTCTCGTAAATCTTTTCTGCACCCTCTCTAAGGCCTTTACATCCTTCCTAAAGTGTGGTGCCCAGAATTGAACACAGTACTCCAGTTGGGGCCGAACCAATGTTTTATACAGATTCATCACATTTTCCACACTTTTGTACTCTATACCTCTATTCATGAAGCCCAGGATCCTGTAAGCCTTTTTAACTGCTTTCTCAACCTGCCCTGCCACCTTCAACGATTTGTGCACATATACCCCCAGGTCTCCCTGTTCATTCACCCTGTTTAGGATTGTGCCTTTTAGTTTATATTGCCTCTCTTCATTCTTTCTACCAAAATGCATCACTTCGCACTTTTCTGCGTTAAGAAAAAAACCATAGTAACAAGAGTGAGATGAAAGATGAATAAATCGTAAATTCTAAATATGGTAATGTCATCGTAGAAAAAATATACTGACCAACCTCCTGGGCATTTCTAGCCTTCTGTTTCTTGTTTCAGATTTCCAGCACTCGTGTATCTCTGTACTGGGGGTAGATTTGCCATCTGTTGCAAACAGCAATCATACCATAAAATGGAATGACGATACGCAGAGTGAGGTGCTGCAACACGGTCTGACCATGACGTGGGAGGGCAGTTACAGACGCAGAGTGCTCGGTCTGTGGTGCTCCTGTGCTGGCCAGAAGGAGGCGCACACGAGCATCCTTTTGCAGCACTCTCTCTCTTGAGGTTGTACATTCAAGTCTCGGCGTTGGGCCTCCAATTTTTTACCTTTTTTTGTCAACAGTAGAATCTTGCACTATGGGACACGGTGGCATAGTGGTTAGCACTGGTGCCTCACAGCGCCAGAGACCCGGGTTCGAATCTGACCTCGGGTGACTGTCTGTGTGGAGTTTGCACATTCTCCCCGTGTCTGCGTGGGTTTCCTCCGGGTGCTCCGGTTTCCTCCCACAGTCCAAAAATGTGTGGGTTAGGTTGATTTGGCTATGATAAATTGACCCTTAGTGTTAGGGGGGATTAAATATGTGGGGTTATGGGGATAGGATGGGATATGTTAGGGGGAATTAAATACGTGGGGTTACGGGGGTAGGGTGGGATATGTGTACTGTGGGGATTAAAGCAGGGACAGGGTACTGGATTTGGATGATCAGCCATGATCGTATTGAATGGCGGAGCAGGCTCGACGGGCCGAATGGCCTACTCCTGCTCCTAGATTCTATGTTTCTATGTTAATGGCCAAAACAAAAGATTTAGCATTAATGAGAGAAACTCACAACAGGATGTGGAACCAGGCATCTGTCATTAGTGATCGGAGGTCAGAGGGTCTCAACTGGGTTATCATCCCTATCTACAAAGATTAAAAAAAAACATTTTGTTGGGTTTTAATTCAAATGATACCAACACAATGCAACCAGAGCCAACAGAGCCCGACCTGCCAGAGCCCGACCTGCCAAAGCCCAACCCGCCAAAATCCATCCAATAAAACTTAACAAATCGAACCGCGCTCAATTTAACAAGTCCAACTCAACATAATGAAACCAACTAAATTAAGCTTACCAAATCCAAACCAAACAATGAACCTTAACATGGTACAGCAAAATAAAGCATCACCTAACCCCATAGTATGCAAATAACTAAATCAAACTTACAATGCTCAAAAACTGCAGCATAGCACAATATAAAATATTGTTGAGGCTGCCGCGAAACACGAATTAAGGCTGAATCCATTTGTGTTAAACAAGAGACTTTTTAATCACAGCATGGCACAAAAATGGCAGACTGAAAAGCTCCCAGAATTCTCTGGGTAAAACCTGAGGCCCCACCCCCTTCTGCCTTAAAGGTAAGGTGCCTTAAAGGGAAGGTGCTGGAAATTTGTCCACAGACGGGAGAGTGGATTATGCCCATTTTAGGTGGCGATCCGCCACACAGCTCCCCCCAGAATCCGCTTAGGAGGTGTGGACGAGACGGTGCGGCGGTCTGATGGGCCGGCCGGAGCGGCTCTTGTAGGACGCCGGTGGACGTGGAACGGCCGGGCGTGGAGCAGCCGGGTGAACCGGCTTGAGGGCAGGTCAGCCGCGTGGAGGTGGACGAGCTACAGGGACCTGCTCACCGGGCTCCGAGTGTGCTGGCTTGAGTCGGTCAACCGACACTTTTTCGGTCCTGTCGCCCACTTGCAGGGTGAAAAATTTGTCCCCAGCCTGTAGCACCTTGTAGGGCCCGTCGTACGGGGGTTGAAGGGGTCCGCGGTGGGCGTCGTGCCGGACGAAAACAAACCGTGCCTGGTGCAGGCTTAGTGGGACGTGTGAGGTGGATTCGCCGTGTCGGGCAATGGGCACCGGGGCGAACTGCAGCGCCGGTGAGGCGAAGTCGTGGCGTTGCTGGTCGGCTGACCAGGGTGTCGTGGCGGTGGGCAGGAACTCGCCGGGTACGCGCAGCGGCTGACCGTACACGAGCTCTGCTGCCGATGCGTGGAGGTCTTCTTTAACCGCGGTGTGCAGGCCGAGGAGGACCCACGGAAGTCGGTCGGTCCAGGCGCCATCTTGGAGGCTGGCTCGAAGAGATGCCTTCAAGGATCTGTGGAACTGCTCACACAGTCCGTTGGCTTGGGGGTGGTATGCTGTGGTGCGGTGAATGGTCACCCCGAGATTGCGTGCGACGGCGGTCCAGAGTTCAGAGGTAAATTGCGGACCTCTGTCCGACGTCATGTCGGAGGGGACGCCGAACCGTGCGACCCAGATGCTGACGAAGGTTCTGGCGATGTTGGCGGTGGTGGTAGAGGTCAGTGGAATTGCTTCAGGCCAGCGTGTGGTGCGGTCAACGATGGTCAGCAAGTGCGTGTGGCCTTGCGACGGCGGCAGGGGCCCGACGATGTCCACGTGGATGTGGTCGAATCTCCGCGAGGGGACGGTAAACTCCTCGAGGGGTGCTTTCGTGTGTTGCTGTACCTTGGCCCGTTGGCAGGCTAGGCTGGAGTTGGCCCAAGTACGCATATCCTTGCGAAGGCCGCGCCAGACAAAGCGGTTGGCTACCAATTTGATGGATGTGCGGGCACCGGGGTGGGAGAGGTTGTGGAGAATGTCGAACACCCGGCGGTGCTAGGATGCTGGGACGACGGGCCGAGGTTGACATAGGGATATGTCACACTTGACCGTGACTGCGGTCGGGCCACAGGTGACGTCGGCCAGGCGTAGCACTGGTAGGTTGGTGGGTGCGGAGAGCAGATCAGGGTCGGTGATCTGGTCTGCTGCGATTTGAGCATAGTCGACTGCTAGATGTGCGGCGTGGATGGCGGGGCGGGAGAGGCAGTCGGCTACCACATTGTCTCAGCCGGAGACGTGTTGGATGTCCGTGGTGAACTCGGACACTGCCGCGAGCTGGCGCTGCTGCCTGGCGGACCAGGGGTCGGTTGTCTTTGCCATTGCGAATGTCAGGGGCTTGTGGTCGACAAACGCAGTGAAGGGGTGGCCCTCCAGCAAAAAACGGAAATGGCAGACCGCCAGGAACAGCGCGAGGAGCTCGCGGTCGAAGGTGCTGTACTTGACCTCCGGGGGGCGTATTTGGCGGCTGAAGAAGGCAAGTGGTTGCCAGGCGCCGTCGACCCACTGCTCATACACGGCGCCGACCGCGTGGTCGGAGGCGTCTGTGGTGAGCGTTACCCTGGCATTGGGCCGTGGGTGCGCGAGCAGGGTGGCGTTGGCGAGCGCGGTCTTGGTGGAATCGAAGGCGGCGGACGCGTCTGCCGTCCATTCGACCGCCATCTTGCCGCTCCTGCCCCGGAGGGCTTCATACAGGGGCCTCATGAGGGACGCCACTTTGGGGATGAAGCGGTTATAGAAATTCACCATCCCGAGGAACTCCTGGAGGCCTTTGATGGTGGTGGGGCAGGGAAATTGTTGGACGGCCTGCACCTTGGTGGGCAGGGGAATGGCCCCAGCATGGGTGATGTGGTGGCCGAGGAAGTCTATCTTGTCCAGGCCGAACTGGCATTTGGCTGGGCTGAGGATGAGCCCGTGGTCGCTGAGGCGCCCGAACAGGATGCGAAGGTGTTCGAGGTGTTCCTGCTTGGCGGAACTGGCTACCAGGATGTCATCCAGGTAGACGAACAGGAACTTCAGGTCCCGAAGGACCGAGTCCATGAGCCGTTGGAATGCCTGGGCCGCGTTTTTGAGGCCGAAGGGCATCCGCAGGAACTCGAACAGGCCGAAGGGGGTGATTACGGCCGTCTTGGGGACGTCCGCGGGGTGGACGGAGACTTGGTGGTAGCCGCGCACCAGGTCGACCTTGGAAAAGACTGAGCGGCCGGCCAGTTTAGCCGAGAAGTCCTGAATGTGCAGCACGGGGTACCGATCAGGGGTGGTGGCGTCATTGAGGCGGCGGTAATCCCCGGAGTGGCGCCAACCTCCGTCTGGTTCGGGGGCGATGTGGAGTGGGGAGGCCTAGGGACTGTTGGAGCGGCGGATGATGCCGAGCTGTTCCATGGTAGCAAACTCGGTCCGCGCGATCTCCAGTTTGGCCGGGTCCAGCCTGCGGGCGTCAGCGTACACTGGGGGGCCTGTGGTGGGGATGAAGTGTTCCACCCCGTGTTTGGCGGCCTCCGCGGAGAAGGTCGGATTGGTAAGGGCCGGGAATTCGGCCAGGAGTGCCGAGTAGTCATCCGTGGCCCGGGCGTGGCACTGTGACGCCATGTCGGCGGGTTGACGGGGGGACATGGCGCCCAGGATGGGGGACATGGTGTTCATGTCCACGAGGCGGTGATGCGGGATGTCTACCAGTAGGCCGTGGGCGCACAGGAAATCTGCGCCGATGAGGGGGGGAGAGCACCTTGGCAGTGATGAACTCCCATCGGTAGCGGTGACCAGCGAGGTCGAGGGTGACTGTCCGGGTGCCATACGTCCGGATTTCCGAGCCGTTAGCAGCAGCCAGCGCCGGTCCTCGTTCGCCCTTTTGGATGTCGAGGGAGGAGGCCGGGATGATGCTGTGCTGAGCCCCAGTGGCGCACAGGAACCGGCGGCCGGTTTTGTCATCCGTGACAAACAGCAGGGAGCCCGCGTGGCCCACGGCCATCGCGGGGGCTGGAACGGGGGCGGACTTGAAAGAGCAGGGAAATGTGCACCGTTGTGCCCTGGCGCCGAACCACGCGTGGTAGTAACAGTGGCCCGGGTTAGTGGGGCGTGAAGGCCCCGTGGGCCTGGTGACAGGCCCTTGTGGCCGCATGCTGGATGGTGAGGGGCGTGCCCAGGCATTGGCTGCCAGGTCCGGAGTGACGTCACGGCTGGAGTGAGCGGACAGCAGCTTGTCGGCCTCATCGGCCAGGGCTTCCAGGTTCGTGAGGCCGGACGCCACGATCGCTGGGCGGATGCTGAGAGGGAGCTGGCGGATGAACAGCGTGCGGAAGAGGGATCCGGGTGGGCTCTCGTCGGTGAGGGAGAGCATGTGGGAGAGGAGGTCTGACGGTGAGGCATCACCGAGGCCTGGAAGGTCGAGGAAGTGGCAGTTTCGCTGATATGCCGAGGCAGTACATTTTTTAAGGAGCGCTGTCCTGAGATGTGCGTACTTGCCTTCCTCTGGTGGGTTCTACAGCATTGTCCAAACCTTGGAAACTGCAGCGCTACTGAGTGATGTGACGAGATAGTCGTACTTCGTCCCATCTGTGGTGATATTTCGCAGCTGGAAGCGAGATTCAGCTTGGAGAAACCAGGCTTCGGGCTGGTTTTCCCAAAACTCCGGCAGTTTCACGGAAACTGCGTTCGTGTCCGCCATTGCAGTGCTCGGAATACGATCTGAGCGTCGGGGTCACCAATGTTGAGGCTGCCGCGAAACACGAATTAAGGCTGAATCCATTTGTGTTAAACAAGAGACTTTTTAATCACAGCATGGCACAAAAATGGCAGACTGAAAAGCTCCCAGAATTCTCTGGGTAAAACCTGAGGCCCCGCCCCCTTCTGCCTAAAGGTAAGGTGCCTTAAAGGGAAGGTGCTGGAAATTTGTCCACAGACGGAAGAGTGGATTATGCCCGTTTTAGGTGGCGATCCGCCACAATATACTAGAATGCAACATATTAAAGACCAGTTCCACACAACCAGGTACAACTCAACAGATATTCTGGGACAGAATCGAAACCACCACAATGCAATATACTGTAGCTCAATTAAATGTAACATAAGAATTAGCAGCAGGAGTCGGCCATACGGCACCTCGAGCCTGCTCCGCCATTCAATAAGATCATGGCTGATCTTCGACCTCAACTCCACTTTCCCGCCCGATCCCCATATCCCTCGATTCCCTTAGTGACCAAAAATCTATCGATCTCAGTCTTGAATATACTCAACGACTCAGCATTCACAGCCTCTGGGACAGAGAATTCCAAAGATTCACAACCCTCTGAGTGAAGAAATTTCTCTTCATCTCAGTCCTAAATGGCTGACCCCTTATCCTGAGACTGTGATCCCTGGTTCTAGACTCTCCAACCAGGGGAAGCAGCCTCTCAGCATCTACCCTGTCAAGCCCTCTGAGAATTTTCTTACAAGGCAGCACTCCCTCAGTATTACGCTGCATGCAATGTGAGCCTAGATTATGAACTCGATGCTGGCGTGAGGCTTTCCCAGAATGGAGTATACTACCACTTAATCTAACATGGGACAAAGATCGAGGAGTAAATCTCATCCTGGCCACTCTTGCTTGCCACCTGGTTTATGGCCTATCTTGGTCTTGCTTACCTGCAAGTTTCAATGAGCTCACCTCTCATTCTTCTAAACTCCAGAGAGTATAGGCTCATTCTACTCACGTTCTCCTCATAGGACAGCCCTCTCATTCCAGGAATCAATCTAGTGAACCTTTGTTGCACCGCCTCCAAGGCAAGTATATCCTTCCTCAGATAAGGAGACCAAAACTGTGCACAGTACTCCAGGTGCGGTCTCACCAAGGCCCTGTACAATTGTAGCAAGACTCCCTTACTCTTATACTCCAACCCCCTTGCAATAAAGACTAACATACCATTTGTCTTCCTAATTTCTTGCTGTACCAGCAACTTATGTAACACCACATAAAAAAAATAATTTTATACTTACTTCTATGATAAATAAAACACCAGCCCATAAAAAAGTGAAAATTTGTACACCGAATTCCCATGACGTGGTTGTAACATTCATCTGAGATGGAGACTGAAAATACAAAATGTTCACCATTATAAATATGATGGCCATAAACTGCATGTGTTTATTTCTGATAGACAAATAGGCTCCATTATAATCTGTTATTTTAGAGTGGGGCGAAGTTCTGGCAGGGTGGGTCACCTGACCCTAATCCCGACTCTCAAACTCCACCCGACCCTAATCCCAACCCTCAAACTCCACCTGACCCTAATCCCGACCCTCTAACTCCACCTGACCCTAATCCCGACCCTCTAACTCCACTTGACCCTAACCCGACCCTCAAACTCCACCTGACCCTAATCCGACCCTCTAACTCCACCTGACCCTAATCCGACCCTCTAACTCCACCCGACCCTAATCCAACCCTCAAACTCCACCCGACCCTAATCCCAACCCTCAAACTCCACCTGACCCTAATCCCAACCCTCAAACTCCACCTGACCCTAATCCGACCCTCTAACTCCACCTGACCCTAATCCGAACCCTCAAACTCCACCCGACCCTAATCCGACCCTCTAACTCCACCTGACCCTAATCCCGACTCTCAAACTCCACCTGACCCTAATCCGACCCTCTAACTCCACCCGACCCTCAAACTCCACCCGACCCTAATCCGACCCTCTAACTCCACCCTTACCCTAATCCCGAACCTCAAACTCCACCCGACCCTAATCCCAACTCTCAAACTCCACCCGACCCTAATCCCAACTCTCAAACTCCACCTGACACTGATCCTGACCCTCTAGTGTCAGCCGTGGCTCAGTGGGTAGCACTCTCTGTCTCTCTGTCTCTCTCTCTGTCTCTCTCTCTGTCTCTCTCTCTGTCTCTCTCTCTGTCTCTCTCTCTGTCTCTCTCTCTGTCTCTCTCTCTCTCTCTGTCTCTCTCTCTGTCTCTCTCTCTCTCTGTCTCTCTCTCTCTCTCTCTCTCTCTCTGTCTCTCTCTCTCTCTCTCCTGTCTCTGTCTCTCTCTCTCCTGTCTCTGTCTCTGTCTCTGTCTCTCTCTCTCTCTCTCTCTCTCTCTCTGTCTCTCTCTGTCTCTCTCTCTCTCTCTCTCTCTCTGTCGCTCTCTCTCTCTCTCTCTCTCTCTCTCTGTCGCTCTCTCTCTCTCTCTCTCTGTCGCTCTCTCTCTCTCTCTCTCTCTCTCTCTCTCTCTCTGTCGCTCTCTCTCTCTCTGAGTCAGAAGGTTGTGGGATCAAGTCCCACTCCAGAGACTTGAGCACAAAAATCTAGGCTGTCACCCCAGTGCAGTACTGAGGGAGTGCTGCACTGTCGGAGGTGCCATCTTTCAGATGAGACGTTAAACCGAGGCCCCATCAGACCTCTCAGGTGGGTATAAAGGATCCCACGGCACTATTTCGAAGACGAGCAGGGGAGTTCTCCGCTGTCCTGGGGCCAATATTTATCCCTCAATCAACATCAATAAAACAGATTATCTGGTCAGTATAACATGGCTGTTTGTGGGAGCTTGCTGTGTGCAAATTGGCTGCCGCATTTCCTGCATTACAACAGTGACCACACTTCAAAAGTGCTTCATTGGCTGTAAAGTGCTTCGAGACGTCCTGGGGTTGTGAAAGGCGCTATATAAATGCAAATCTTTCTTTTCTTTTTAGAGGAGCTACTTACCTCGGTTACAGGAGGCAGGTTATAATAAGTAGCAGTGAAAGCGACCACATACGTCATGTACAGAAAGCAGCTGGCAGTGAACATGTAGGCTGCAAATTTCCCCCACTTCTGTTCGAGCAGAGTGTTCAACGGTTCCGCGGACAGCAACATGTGACGGTTCTGAATGGGGCAGGGAGGGAAAGAAAGAATTAAACCCATTTTGACGCTGCGCTGTGAAGTGTTAACCGGAGCGTTTTGTGCCCTGCGAGTTGCTGGGAGTGCGAGCTGATAATGGCGCGGCGAGGGTAACGGGGCACCTGGGGCCTCGGTGAATGATGGGACCAAGAGTCTATCTCCTTAACTCAGGAGATTTAAGGATTGAGAAAGAAACAGAGGAACGACGGAGAAGGAAATCTGGTGAATTGGAGTCAAATCAGGTACAGAAAGAGAAATAAAGAGAGGGAAAGAAAGATTGGATTAAGAGAGAGAGAACAAAGCGACAGAAAGGAAAAGTAAAAAAAAATGAACAGATTGCACGCTGCAGGAGTGAGACTCCACAGTTTCGATTGTTCCCTTTCTGGGCCGGAGAGGTTGAGCAGCAATGCAGGAACACGAACCTCCTCATTAAAAAGGTACTTACGCTGTTGATTACCAGCCCTAACTTTCTGCGGCAAGTTAAACCGGCAATTAACGCACAATTGCAGCAACTTCACGAAACTCACGGGGGCGGTTGAGGGCGAGCAGCCATTTTAAATAGTGACCTATTTAAGTTCTGTTGGGTTTGAATGGGTTGGGCTGCAGCTTCTGTTGATACTCTTGTTGTATCTTCGACTGGAATGGTAAGGTCAGGAGGATTGGGCAGCTGATGGGACCCTAAGCTCTGGAATGCTCTTCCCTCTTCTCCTCTCCGCCTCTCTCTCCTCCTTTAGGACGCTCCTTAAAACCTATCTCTTTGACCAAGCTTTTGGGCACCTGCCTGAATATCTCCTTCTTTGGCTCGATGTCAATTTATTTATCTGATAATCGCTCCTGTGAAGCGTCTTGGGACGTTTTACTACATTAAAGGCGCTATATAAATGCAAGTTGTTGTTATTAATTAGCATGATGGATTTTTGCCTCCTCTAGATGGGCATGAACACAGGATTTCCCAATAGGTCCAGTTAGGATTGGGTTTACTGTATAAGGTAGACTTAATACAGATGTTAGAATGGTCTTAACTGACTTTGAGCTGATGGCAAATAATTTGACAATGCTCTGGTTGTTCTCTGGGGCTCAGTCGATTGTTGGGTTTACACATCCCTACCATACCTAAATAAAGTTAATGTGTACAGTTTTGGGCACTGCACCTTAGAAAGGATATATTGGCCTTGGAAGGAGGGCAGCGCAGATTCAGCAGAATGTTACCGGGGCTCCAAGGGTTAGATTATCAGGAGAGATTACAATAAACTAGATTTGCATTCCCTGGAATATAGAAGGTTAAGGGGTGATTTGATTAAGCTTTTTAAGATTTTGAAAGGAATTGATAGCGTAGATAGAGAGAAACCTTTTCCGCTGGTCGGGGGGGGGGGGGGGGGGGGGGGGGGGGGGGGGGGGGG